>JAOUQW010000023.1:17539056-17553105 GCA_028565825.1 Olivaichthys viedmensis | reverse complement strand
ATATATATATAATGCAACATGCACAGTAAGGAGACATTTCTGAACTTGTCTGGATTGTAAATTAAATTAAATTAAATTAAATTAATTCCATTTGCTGGAATTCCATGTTGTGAGTAGAAATTATAATATACAGGACAGGGAACATGTGCTTTTGCCAAAATGAGAAGTTCCGCAAACGTCACCAGTCACGTGACTATTTCCGGCCCGAAGCTTAAGCATGTGAATACTGGACCCTGTCCAAATCCTTAACGACCCTTTATAATGTCCCTGTTCACGCTCATAATGCCTGTGATGTAGGGGGGCGTGGCTTATGAGGAAGTGGTTAAACTTTCTTTAAAACCTACCAAAAGTTATTCAAATGCACGTTTCTCCATTATATGAGTGGAAATACTGTTGTGTTGGGATTCAATTTGACCAGAGTTGTTTCTCGAAGCTGCCCGAAAGTGAGAACTCTATCAAAAAAAAGAAAAAGAAAATGTTCAGACTTAAAAAAAAAACCCATTGGCCCCATCTTTAAAGGCCACACTACATAGGCCAAGATAAAATAATGTTTGACTGTAATGCTCAAGTATATAGTGCTCAATTGTGCACCGTAGGAGACTGTCTAAGTCTGGGCTGTACATTTGACAACTTGAAATGTAGACAGCTTACTACGTAATGAGCCGCACCATAAGGTGATATTTTAGATATTAATCAGTCTTCTGGTCCTGTGCATTTTAAAAACAAAAGCCAGGATACTTAATATTACACTGTTTGCTTTTGTACACAATGTTACACACAACAAAGAACACAAGAGTACGAGATGGGCAACAAACAGACTGAACAAAATGAAATAAGACACGCTTTCACATTTTTAACATTTTTAATTAACTGTTAATGGATTCTGTACAAGTTCTATAACCCATTTCTTGAGTTTTCCTGCTCTTGTTAAACCTGAACATAGTTTGGCCTTTTTATGTATAGCACTTCTGTGAACAACTTGTCTGCCTCTCTCTGAACACCCTTCTACATACACACATCCCTTAAGTACATACTTCAGCATGTGTGTATAAAACACACACGCACACACACACACACACACACTCACATGCACACTCGGTCTTGGCCCATAGCTATCCCAGTTTTCTCTACAACAGCAGAATGGGGACAGGTTTACCACACAGTCTTCTGACCAGTCCCATCTCTCAGCTCTACCCAGGCTTGGAACTGACACCGTTAAGAATCCAGCATGTTTTGCTGTAACAGCAGAATGGAATGAAGCGGCCAGAAGCTCGTCACAGAGATTTAGAGGTGTTCCCCCTCATCTTTCTGCAACGGTAAACAAGCTGAGATACGAATCAGGAGTACACTGAATAACCGAATAAGAAGTTATGAAAGAGCTGCGGGGGAGGTTGAGAGCAGAAGAAATGAATAAATGTAAAAAAGATATATTTTTAAAAAGTGTGAGGCCATGCAGACACGGTGTGTGTGCTATTGCACCTCGCCTTGATGTAAAAGAAATCAAATTCAAGTAAACGCTGGTGCCGGTGAGGAGCTGACAGTGTAGAGTCTGCTTCAGTTCACTGTGGAAATTTCTGTTATATGTAGGACAAGTATGCAATACGTTTTGGTGGTCAGTGTAAACAGCTCAGTTTGTCCAGAAATGAAAAGAAAAAAAAAAAAAAAAATCTAGGCAGAAAATGGTGCAACAAAATATGCTGGATCTGACAGGGTGTAAACACAGTACAATTACCTAGAAACTTTCTATACACTAAAATTCTCTTAAAATGTCCTGTACACGTTTAATACTGGCTCTAAAATACTACAATCCCACCAATGCACTGCTCAACAGACTCCTACCCTGAGACATAACAAGGAATGCTGGGATAGGTAGTCTTTCCTTTTTCTTTTTTTTCTTCCACCCTTTCCCTAAAATGAGACTTGTCTCAAGTTCTCCATCACAGTAATATCACTTGCGTTCTCCACCTAGTGGTCAACATTGGCAAGAAAAAAAAAAAAATATATATATATATATATATATATATATAATTAAAAAAACAATGCAATAAAATAAAATAAAAAAAAGATGAATGAATTAGTTTAACAAATATTACAACTGCAGTAGTTGAAATAACAGTATTTTTCCCATCTCTTTCTTTCCAATTACTAGTTTCCATAGCAAAACTATGATTATCCTATACAAGAGTTCCGAGTTAGTGCTTTTATGTACACACACATTATATAAGTACAATATAGGTCAAAAGTGTTTAACAGTGAACAATCTTAAACCTTGCTGTCAAACCGTTGACAAGTATAATACACATATGTATGCTCACTCGTATATAAATGTGCAGTGTGTACGTTTGTATACAAATGGCCTCTGTACATTAGGGTTTGATGCGCTCAACTGTAACCAGCTCTCTTATGGACATGTACATCAAATATACATTTGACTTTGTAAACAGAGACAAGGGGATGCATTGACCGCTGTAATATACTGCCCTTTGCAATATACTCGAACACCTCAGGTGTGTTATCCTGGTAACAACCACAAAAAAAATAAAAAAAGATAATGGCCATTGACAATTATTGCTCAGCCAGAGCTAATGACAATTGGCAGCGTGCCCATATAAGGACAGTGGGCGGAGTTGCTTTAGGTTAGTCAGGCCTCTGGATGGCAGGCAGTGTGCAAGTGAGCATGGCATACAAAAACTTAACAAAAAAGTAAAATGAAATCTCCTTGTCCCGAATACAAATGTGCATTTTGACGACCTGTATGGTTTTAGTATAGTTTTAATATTATATACATAACTACACGGTATTCATTTTAAGCACCCTCCCAGTTTCAGGTTAAACACCTTTCAACCAATTTTAGAACAACATGCTAATTCTGACACAGCTTGCTATTGCCTCTCTCTTAAGTAGTAAAGCTCACATTAGCAGTTCTGTGATCATCTCCTGGGCCTTAAAGTCACCAAGCAGGAACTGCTGAAACAGCACCATCATAGCACCAGAAAGGGCTCCGTAGTGTGTTTGGTGGTGTAGTGTCTACAGTTGCAGTACCAAAAACTGGCGTGGCAGTTGCAGCAATTTCTGACTGGGGCTTTAACTGCTTATGGGGCCTAGTAGTGTTTCTCCACCTGCTCAAGTGTTGAAACATCAGTTCTGTAAAATGTAACAGTTACCGTTCTATGGATCCTACGGATCTTGGACAGTTTGGTACTAGTGTAGTGTTAGTTATAAGGGTGTGCTAGCACTCCTCAGTAAGCAATTCAAGCACTGCTCTTTGTAGAAAGAGCAAACGCCTGAGGTAGTCTGTTGAATTTTCTGATTCCAGGACAACACAAAAATCCCCCCCAGCAGAGCCACTGGATGACCAACCTGCCCTACAGTATTGGCACTGCTCACTTTACTCACATTCTAGCTCCAATTCCCAAGCACCTGCCCTTCCTCTCATATTTCGTAACATCTCTTATCTCTCTTCGTAACTCCCGACATCGCTCCCATCCCTCCCCTCCCCCCTTTGGTAACCCTGAGATCTACCAATCTACCAAAAGAGTATAGGTGATGACCGTTGCTTGCTGTACAAAACACAGATCAGAGACAAAGCCACAGCCTCAGCTATAGCTAATTCCACCTGATTTCGGTTAAAGAAGTGGAACAAAGATCTCCCAGTCCACACTAAATACTACCCAACAAAGAGTTATCAGCCCTCTAAATACTAAAAATCCGACCCTGGTCCGTCTCCTGTTGCTTAACGTGAGCGATTCATGCTCGCACACTTTAAGAGTAGGAGAGGTGGGAACCGTTGGAGATGTGGGAGGTGACGGAGGTGCTGCGGCTCAACCCTCCGTCCCCGGCCGCTCCTCCAGGCCCTCCTCCTGACGCGGTCCTCCTCAGTGGCCCTGGGCTGTTCCTCAGGGCCATTAAATTGGGGCCCCTGACCACCAGGCCCTCACCGCTCCTCCCCCCATAGCCGCCCTGAGACGATGAGGAGGAAGAGGACGAGGGCGGGGACGAGGGGGAGAACGAGACGGGCGGAGGCGGCGGCGGAGGAGGGAGCAGAGCCAGAGATTGCGCGGAGGCGTGGCTGGGGAGATGGCGTGAGTGGCCATGAGCATAAGCGGTCGAGCGGTGGCTCCCTCCCCCACTGCCCCCCCACTCTCTCTCGCGCTCACGCTCGCGCTCCCTCTCCCTCTCCCTTTCCCTCTCTCGCTCGCGGTACAAGTGCGGCGTGCTCTGATGGTGGTACTGCTGTGCCAGGTAGTGCAGGCGATGGTGAGACGAAGAGGACGATGACGATGACGACGAGGCCGACGAAAGAGAACTGGGCAGGCCACGTGATACCGGTGTGTCGAAATCCCTATCTCCATCCCTCTCGCGGTTCGAGATCGACTCCCCTCGGCTGAACGCGGCAGCGCTGTTCTGGCTCCTCCAGGACGGCGGCGCCGCCGAGTTCTGGACACCATGGCTCCAGTGGCTTCCTGAGCGGGGCACGGGGCGCGAGGGCCAACCGCCTGGACCCGAGGAGGGTGGGTTGGCATAGCCCTGGCTGTAGGCCTCAGCTGGGATGCCCGTTAGTGCCATGTTGCTGAAGCCCAGACGCATACTTTCAGAGTCAAAGGCCTCGATCTCGCGAGCCTGGCGCTCGAGCAGCGTGCGGATCCGCTCTGAACGGTCGTTCTGCAGGGACAGCATCTCCTCCTCAATCTACAAAGACAGAGAGGGGAAAACAGAAAAAGTATAAATGTGTTTTAATTAATATTTATATTGAAATTACTTCGGCACAAAAATCTTGCTTTTCAAAAGTCAGTTTTCATCCAACAATTTAAGGTTTCAGACTAGTTTTTATTTACCCCACACTGATGTTTTCTTATAGCTAATTAGCTTGATTTACATTTCTTACCCGTGATTCAAGTAAAATCCGCCAATTTGAAGTTAGGCTGAATCCCAAACGGCTTCCTATTCACTCTGTGCCTATATAGGGTATAACATAATGGAGATGTACGTTCTACTTAGTGCCCTCATGCATAATGTGACTGACTGTGTTTTAATGTTGTCTGGTGAAGTTTGCACTAAAACCTCTCTGTATTTTTTACTAAAGATTAAAGTATTGGCACCTTTGTGTTTGGATGCGTGCGCTGCCATTGAAACAAACCCGCCTTGTCTCGTGCTCAATACTTCACACTGAAGAACTAAAAATGAGATATGCCTGGTTTAATATCAAAATATCCTTTTTTTTTAATTTTGAATCGTATTTTTATTAATGGTCCCAATCACTAGTCACCACCCGATAACCTCCAGAGAACCCCTCTTGCTTTCACGGGTAGTGTTATGTGATGGGAAACCAACACGCACTCGGCCAGGATACAGACAGTTCTGGGTTCAGATTTGTTACCGAGCCGTGCCGTCAGGTGGAAAAGTGCTGTTTGTGCGCTCCTTACCCTCTGTTCAAGCAGCGCTCTGCGGATGGATACTCTCTGCTCCAGGTCTTTGACCTCCCTCTCGTGCTGCGTGTCTGTGTGCATTTTGATCTTGCTCTGGTACGCATTCAGTAGTTCCAGCTCCTGCTGCAGCTGCATCCTTAGAACCTGGTACTCCGCCTCCTGAGTCTCATCCAATCGCAGCTGCAAGGGTGAGCACAGAAGTGGGATGTCAGTAGAGACACATCCTGAGGCTAGAATGGCTTTTGAGAGAGAAGTTACCTGGTTTACTCGAGGAAAACCCGTTTACTCGAAACTCAATCATAGGGCGGTTTTTGGGAACCAGGGTGTGGATATGATATCTGAGGTGTTATGTAGTGTGTGCGTTAAAAGGTCTCTCCTTGCCTTACTCACAGCCTGTGTGGACAGCATATCGTTGATGGAGTGGTCGTACTGCTCAGCGAGGATAGCTAGCTTCCGAGTTTGCTCCTCCTTCAGCCTCTTCAGCACGGCTTTGTGGTCCGACTTGGGCGTGGTCTCCAGCAGGTGGTTCCGCAGGGCCTTGTACTGCCGCGTCTGAATCTTACATGTGTCCTGAAACTGCCGCTTGATCTGTAGCTCCTTAGTCTGAGAAAGGAAGCGCAAAAGCATGAGACGGACAGCAACCGGGGGGGGGGGGACGACGACGACAGACAATGACAAAGACTTCCCTTTACCCCAACCACCTCTCTGTTGAAACCAATGGTGCATTCGGCGGTCCTCGTCAACTCGTAAAAAAATTACGTGAATCAAGTCGTATGTACCAGGCGTTCGGGTGCGCATCGGTAACTGGTAAATTCATCACGTGAACAATACGCATGTCCACTGGTGGCTCAGTGGTTAGGGCTCTGCACTCTGGGCTACTGATCAGAAGGTTGTGGGTTCAAGCCTCGGGACCACCAAGCTGCCACTGTTGAGCAAGGGCCCTTAACCTTCTCTGCTCCAGGGGCACTGTATCATGACCCTGCGCTCTGTTGTAAATCGCTCTGGATAAAGGTGTCTATATAAAAAATGGAGGCTACACACACAATGATAGAGAAATTAAAGCTATATGCGTATATTTACCGTTAACCTAGAATTTGTCTGTTTGCTATTCGTCACCCACGTGTGTAAAGCAAAGCGAAGCTCTGCGATACGTCACAACTCGTAAACTCGGGGATCATGGAAGTAGCCCGAGTTTACAGCTGGTATTTACCACTTTGTCGGGCGTTCGAGTGCAACTTGCTTATGGTAAACTCGGTAATTTCCGCACCACAAGTATGCCTCATGAGTTGCCTTTTAAGGAAAAGGGGCAGAGCTGAGCAAATAAGGGCGGAACTAATTTCCAGGCCGGAAAAATTTAATCAGAAGCCGGAAACTGAGAAACTAGGCCGGCCCATAGCATGGCTATATTGCAGATCAGTTTGTCTAAGATTTCTTAGAACACTTTCTTTAAACGTTAGAAACAGCACCTATAAAGGTCACCGAAAACTTGTTTTGAAGACCATAATACTTAGATATTGAATTATAAATTGCTTGATGTGGCACTTGCATAAAAAAAGTCAGACAACAGAAAAAGGCACAAACATGCCTAATTTTTTAACCTCATCAAGAGTTCCAGATTCTATGAATATGCAAATTGTAAACAACCCCAAGGCTTTTTGCTGATTGTGCATGCATTGTGATGGGTCATCTCTCTCCTACCTTCAGGCTCTTGGGCTGCTGACGGACCTCCATGCTGTGTTTCTGCCGCAGCTCCTGCTCACGCCGCTTGTTGTAGTCCATCTGATTGGACAGTTCGCTCTGGTGCTGTGTGCGGATGAGGTCGGCCCGCGTGCGCTGCACCAGGCCCAGCTGGCGGAACTCGAGTTCCTGCGTGGACTCATGATGCCGCTGCAGCATGGCACACTCCAGATCCTTCTGCGTCTGACGCTTATTTAGCTCCTACAGGAAGACACAAGGTGGAACACAGATAAAGACAGGGAACAAGGAGCTGCTACAGATCTTAAAGCTGCATGACAATGTTCCCCTCCTTTATCAAATTTCTTATAAAACATCCCCATATGTAGCCACACGGCCAACACCTTTCAACATCCAGCTGAAAGCTCAGTTCTGTCATATTCATTTAAAAAATAAAAAACTGTGATTAAGTATATTTTATAAACAAAGCAAGGTTGTATGAATGTGTCATTTGTAAAATATTAGCATGATGTGATATGATATAGGTGTTCTGCCAGCATTTTAAGTAATTTCAGTGGCTATGAGTGTTCTGACTAATTATAGGGCCTTGTGTTGTGTGAGGCCGCGTCTCACCTCTCTAAGCAGATCCTGCTCCAGGTTGTGTCGCGCTAGCAGCATCTTCCTCTTATACTGTCGGCACTGTAGCTCATAATACTGCCTCTGGCGCCGCAGTAAACCAGCCTCCTCCTCTGCCTGGAACTGCTGGAGACACTCCTTCTGCCTCACCAGCCACTCTTGCTTCTCTCGCTTTGGGGTGGACTGGTTCTCATTCAGCTCCTGCACACACAACAAGGTTTAAATAAAATAATGTTTCTAAAAATAATCAGGACAATGATTCTAAATGCCTAATAAATGTGGGCCGACTAGGGGTTCGCAGGGGTAATCAAACATTCAGTTAACCTTTGAAGGTGCAAGTATTTACGTAATCACGGAAATCACTATTCGGTAGGGAGGTACTGCTGCAATACTGAATATCACACGGGTTCACGGCATTTAATACGCCAGTGGGTCGAATCGGAAAATATGTCAAATTGGATCCAATAGTGATCCAGCATTTCAGATCATCATCACTCCGATACTGATATTCCGACGTTTACTGACATGACAGTTCTTGCACGTGAATTTAAACCACAAATAGTCTTAAAGCACTGCGTCATTGTACCGCTGATGTTTTGCTTAACTTGGCCATAGAAGCTTGCAGAGAGCAGGCATAAAAAAAAGTAATTTGTTTTTTAAAAGCCTAATTTGTTTTACCCTCATCAAGATTTCCAGATTCTATGAATATGCAAATTGCAAACACCCCAACACTACATGCATCCACCCCTTTCCCCTGGTAACAGAGCGGATGTCAGTATCAGATCAGTGTCGGGTATCAGCTGATACCAAGAACCCCAATATCGGTGTCGCACCAAAATGCTATAAGTGCATCCCCTTATTTCTTCATATTACTTTGGTCAATCACACAATACCATGCACAGCTGACTCAAGGAAAGCTTCACTGCAGTGGGAAAATGATTTTTATGATACGCTGTTATTGACCAAGGCACATCGCTAGTGTTTACCTCTTTGAGCTGCTCCTTGCGCTGCCTGTATTGGCGTTTCTGCGACTCCAAAAGGTTGGTGAGCTCCTTCTTCTGCTGGCCCAAAATGTGCTGCTGGAACTTCTTTTCTTCACCCTGTGCACCTTTAGTCTGGGGATAAGCACACACTTAAGAGTTACACACACACACACACACACACACTACAAAGGATCTTGAATATAATGCTTTAGCTCTGGTCGTCACCTTCATGGTGCCCCTTAGTTCTGTCCACAAACTGTAAAAAAAAAAAAAAACCGACCCTAAAGGCCTCCTCTTCTAAGCCTCTGTCCATCCTGCATCCCCCCTCACCTCTTTCTCCAGGATAGCCTGGTGTTTCTTGGCCAGCTTGTCAGCCTCGCTGCTGAAGCTGTTCCTCTGGCTCTCCAGCTCTTTGTCCAGCCTCAGCTGGTGCTCGTCCATCTCAGCCTTGAGCTTGTTCTCCAATGCCAACAACTGCTTCTGGTGCTGTCGCCGCATGCGCTTATAGCCGGTCATCTGCTCGCGCAGTGCTGAGCCTTGCTCATGCTCCTGGATCTGCCGTGTCACCTAAGCAGGAGATAAGAGAGACATGTGATGAGAGAGCCAGATGAGAGGAATTTTCAAATCATTCAAGAGAACCACAGCCCACCCTCTAGCTTTCTATCAGCTAATGCATCCAAGGCATGTGAATTTGTGGGGTTTATGTTCACCAAGATGAAGTTGGTGCAACGAAAAATTAACCTCTTCCGGAAGTCGATTCCTTTTTTACGGTCCCGCATCCGTTCCTCTTCAACTTGATTGGCTTTTTCGCCAGGCATATGCCATGTGCATTTGGTCTCACCACTTCTTTACAAACAAGTCTTTTTATAGCAATGTTTATCACTGTATTCGCTTTCTAAGTAGCTTTTGCTTGGCTGATCACTGCAGCTACGATCACGCTCATTTCCACGAACACTATGGAATTTTCAGCGTTATGCGTTACGCGAGTCAAGCTGACAGTAATATACCTTTCCCACAACATCCCCCCCACCCCCATAACCGAGCAGCATGCCTACATGCTAAAAATATAACATATATAATCACGTCATTGTACAAGTCAAAGTCCACATCTTGTAGCCCAGAAAACACTGCGTTAGTATAGAATGACGATATTAACGGAAGAATTAAAGCCATGGCAAACAAATCTCACAAGCATTTAAGCGTTAAACCTGCAATGATTTAATCAGATAATTTCAGCGTTATCTGCAACCACTGGGACATCTAATGTTAGTTGGGTAACAGTGCTGAGAGTGTGTGTGGTTTCTCACCAGTGAAGCTGTACGAATGGTAGCAAAGTGGTCACGGTTGCGGTAGTGTGCTCTCCTGCGAGCTCCTGACGTCACCTGCTGTGGCTGCTGCTGCTGGGAGTCCATCTCCGGCTGGTACGGGTCATCGTAGATATTGTCAGGACCCTGCCACACATACACGCACGCAAGAATATATATCATATTTTAACTCAGAACAGCTTGTGGTTGGATATTCAAAGACAGCCCTGTTTTTAGTCTCACCCCCCCACCCCACCTCTAAAGTAAACACACACGGGCGTACTCACAGAGGGCCGGTGTATGATGGAGCTGTTGGAGGTGACCGTGTGCTCTCCTTCACCCATCATGGCCATCTCGGCGCTGTCGTCCGAGCCATCGGCCAGGCTGTTAACCGATGAGCTCTGGGAGCTGGCGCTGATGGACATGGAGGGCACCGACTGAGAGCTCTCCATGCTGTTCACGGTGCCCATCCGCAACAAGTACTGCTCCACGTCCTGCACACACACAGAAGTGACCAAATCAAGCATGAGAACGCATTCTCTAAGAAAAAAGGGCAACGCTATGACAATAAACACACAAGAGATAAGGAAAGTTTGTTCTGAGACAAGAAAGAGAGGAAAGAAACCAATTAAAAGTCTTCTTAAGCACGAGACATGCCTCCTCATCTTCGCCTCCTTCCTGCGCAGGGCCATTGTGCGTCTCCTGGAAAAGGATCTTCTTCATCTTCCTGTACTGCAGGTTGTCCAGTTCCCTCACGGCATCTTTCGTGCGCGCGATCAGGTCCATCATCACAGACAGGGGGCGCTCTCGACACAAGAACCGATGCTGAGACACAGAGCAAGGTCCAAGACCAGTCATCATCATGAAGTTTCAGTTCACAATTAATTGCCAGACAAATACTTGGGATAATTGCTTTCCTGACACTATTACAGTACAAGTCTAATAGTACTGTAACAATAGTGTAATAACATGCATACAGCTTACGAATAAAGATTTATGGACATTGAATATTGGAACACAAGTCAGATTTTTATCTGCCTTTTAGGCGTTTCTAAGAAGAAGAAAAATTCACAGGGCAGACACGACATAAATAATAACAACGTCAACATGCACAAACCAGCACTGTGGGATGACATTATGTTCCAGTTCTCAAGGATTATTACCAGTTTATTAAAACTGCAGTGCAACTTTACGTGCCTCATTGCCATGTGACTGCTGCCACTAAGATCAGGATATAAATGCCAGCTTCTTGCCCTGGTCCGTGACAATAGCCTATAGGCTTGCTGATCAGGACCGAGTATGCTGGACAAGCATTGTTTTTTAAGCCATGTACATCTTCATCTAAAACGGACAATGTTTCCTTTACCCCTGAAACAGATTTTTGTCTTTGTGTGCTCGATAATTACATGATGAAATGAGTCAAGTTTATTAAAGCAAACACAAAAAATGTGGAAAGCAGGGATTGAAAAACACAGATGTAAAGTGTGTGCGCGCGCGAGCATGTGTACGTCTTACATTGAGCAGCACGTCAGAGGTAGGCCTGTCCTGAGGAATCTTCTGTAGACAGGAGTCTACAAAGTTACGGAAATAATCTGACCTGAAAATACAACGCACCGTGATGAGTTAATTAGCCAGCAACAGAATACTTCAGATTTAGGTCCATAATTCTAAAGTATTCATAGCACCATAGTATAAAAAGGTCCATAGTATAAAGTAATGTTTTTGGAACAGTGTTGGTGTTTAACTGAGATCAGCAAGAGACATGATGATAATTAACAGGCGTCGATAACTGAAGCCATGCAGTCCATGCTGGAATTTCAAAAGTACTTAAATGACTTGAATCATGCCGATTCTGGTGCAAAATACAGAAGGGGAGACTTATCACTTGATTAAAATCTCAACAATAATCTTATCCAGTATATGTTTCGCATCTTCTCCACCTGCACAATACGGCTGGAAATGATGTCGAATTCAAGTCAAGATATAAATAGTCTATAATGTTTGACAATAACATACCTAAACTGGGTCTTCTTTCAATGACTTCATGAGCAACACATTTAACTTACAGACTGACTTTGCAGGACCCAAAGGATCAAAATGGATGTTTAATAGTCTAACAGTACGTGAATGTTCAAATAGTGAAACGTGCTAACTAAACTGAGCTAAACTGAGAAAACAGCAGCACAGAAAAATTGCGAAGAGGAGAGATCTGTAGAGGTGCTCACCAGTGATTTGACGCCAGGATGGGGCTCTCGTTCTGAGCAATGTGATATAAGGCACTCATAGCATTCATATTAAACAAGGGAGGCTTCCGCTCCGCTAAAGAGAGACAGAACCAGAGAGTGAATGAATAAAAAGGAACAGAAAAGCAAGGAAGCAACAATGAATGACAGAAGACAAAGAGGAACGTGAGCAAACAAAATGAGAGAAGGGGACAAAGAGACACAAACACAGAGGAAGGGAGAGGAGTGAGCTCGCAGCCAAAGCGGCTTAAAAAACTAAACCCCAAATCCGTCTCTGTAAGAGGTCTCTCAGACACAACAAAGTCCTGCACACCACCACACTGGCCTAAATGTCTACGATGACCGACAGCCACAGTACGAGTTGTGGGTGCTGAAAGTTAAATGCCAACTGTGTCATCATGGCAGCACTCACCCAACTCTATACAGGTGATTCCTAGAGACCAGACATCCACCTTGCCATCGTACTGACCCTCATCCATCGCTAGAATCACTTCTGGGGCCATCCTGTACATCAGGGGTCAAAGGGCAAATGTCACACAGAAGTCAAAGACACTGCGACCAGCTCGAGATAGCCATATCATATTAGAGGAAAGTTGGACCGAGTGGCAGTGATAAATTATGGTTATCAAAACTGGTTACTACTGAATAAAGTATAATGCCAAAACCTTACAACAAGCAAAGAGCACAGGAGGAAATATTAGCACGTGTATGTGTAAGAAAAGACAAAATGCCAGACTGCATGAGAAGACTGAATGTTTAGCCTATAGAATTCTCTCACAGATGCCACACAAGCCTGCTGTGGGAGGGAGAGCTGCAATTATTTGCTCCAGCCTGGGGCAGGGTGTGGACATCCCACTTCAAACTTATTTATAGAGCCTGAAGCACCTCTTGGACACACCTTCAAATGAAACTGCTGACAAAGCTTTACTGTTACAATAGAAATTCTTGAGCATGCAGAACGATTTTATCCTTGTTGGCAGAGGTCTGCTCTTAGCAGGGATGTGCACGCAGACCCAGCAACACAGATCAGACTACACACTTGGTTGTTACTCTGCTCCCATTACAGTATATAGATTTCCAAACGGTCGCCGGTTAAATCAAACAACTCGCATCTAACATCATCCCGTTCCCTGAAATGAAATCATATAAGGTTTAATAGAATGCATGCAAGTGTGCGTCTCACCAGTAGGGCGTGCCCACAAAAGAGTTAGCCGGGGCCACGATGGAGGCAGAGCCAAAATCTCCCAGCTTCACCTGACCAGGCTCAGTAAGCAAAATATTTCCTGCCTTCACATCCCTGTACAAGAGAGTTAGTTAATAAAAGTTACGTTTCAAAATTAAAACTGATTTCATAAGAATATATTAGGGCTGGCATGAACAGCATTTTACAGGCTTTGAATACTCGTTCTCGAAACCACCCTTAAAAACAATAATACTTGCGTTTCATAATAACCATCATTTTAAGTATGTTCGTTACTGCAGTTCAAAATATATTCAGTACACGGCAACGATGTGTTAATAACAATAAGCAAAGATACTGCGTCCGACAGCGCTATATATATATATATACTTACATATTTGAGATGATTCATCAAAATTGTGCCTCCATGGTTTACCAACGTCTTACTCAAATTCTGCACTGAGCTTTTTTCTTATCGTCTGATAATTTAAAGTTCTCCCACACGTGATTTCTTAAACACCATTTAATTTTACACCAGACGAGCTTCCGATACCCTCCCATGTTCATCAATGTGGCATTTTACACCCATTTCTTCAGCATGGT
>JAOUQW010000023.1:17516090-17526546 GCA_028565825.1 Olivaichthys viedmensis | reverse complement strand
TATTAATAATAATAATAATCATGTGTGTGGGCTTTTCTAGGCCTCTTTGCTTTCTTCTCAATAACTTGCACCATCCTTTTTGGGACTCATTTTGAAACATTGCTGTTATTTATCATGATAAAAATGCACAGTCTGCACGCGATGGCACAAAAGACCGGCACAGTGATTGCACTGATACTGGTTTCAAGAGTGGTCCGGAGCAGTACAGATAACGTTCATTATGCCAAATTTGCTGGTTGGATAGTGGGAAATATTGGGGGTATTAAAAACCAAAAGTCACTGTAGAAGGAATCCAGATGACAGGAGCCTGAATATCAGCGTCTGGGTGTAATCCTTAAATAATGCTTTTTCTTCTTCTTTTTTTTAAAAATTAAAACATATGTATTTCTAGAGCTCTGACAGGGTCAATAGAATAACTGAAATATATCGGCGTGTATATCACGAGTTATATAATGCAGTGCAATACTTGATTTTAAAATCTACTCGACTAAATTTCTGGCTATTGACCAGTGTAGCTTGACAGATATGGTATACCCCAAGCTGTCAGATTGTCTCCACACAGTTCATTTCTATAGCAAATCTTCTATGATTCACAAATTGTCTAAAGTAATTTATCTAAGCCATTTAAAAAGGTAAATAATATAAAGGAGGCTGGTAATATGAAATAAGGACAGATGGTGGGGAAGTTGGCAGCTCCATTCATCTCACCTTTCCTCCTTTGGCTTTGCTTTCATTGTTTTCACTACTCTTTTTCTTTGACGCAGTCTTTTCCTTCGTCTCTTTTGGCTTCTTCCTCCCTTCTTCTTCCTCCTCCAGTGAGGGCAAGGAGGACGATGAAGAGGAATCCGAGTCCTCTGCCAAATCCCTCTCTTCATCCTTTGCTTTTGCTGGGACAAAAAAAATACACCAGGGGATGAATTTGAGAAGACAACATGGTAATATCAATAACGACTTTGACGTCTAAAAGGCAGCATCCTTACCCTTCTTTTTCACTTCCTCAGTAGAGGACACATTACCATTGCCCTGCTTTTTGCTTCTTTCTTTATCACTCTCTTCATCATTGCTCTCACTTGTCTCTTTCCTCTCCGTTTTCATCGCCTCGTCTGCCTCACTTTCAGAGCTACTCCCAAAGACTTCCTTCTGCACTCTTCTAACAGCCTCACTCTCCTGCGACTTCGGCTCTTTTCCGTTCGCTTTTCTTTTGGTCTTCTTCTGAGCAGCTGCTTTGCTCCTCCCTCTCCCAGACTTTTTCTCATCTTTCTTTTTTACCTCTTCACCACTCGCCTGCTCCTCGCTGTCCGAGCTCACCCTTTGCTTTTTCTTTCCGCCTCTAGCTTTTGCGTCCTGCTGGTTTTCCTTGTCTTCATCTGAATCGTCAGAGTTGCTCTGCTCCTCTTCCTCACTGTCTAAGGTCCTTGGTTCATTTCCCTCCTCCTCCTCCTCCTCCTCCTCACTTTCAGAGCTTGCTTTCCCCTTCCTATTCCTTCTCACATTATGCTGTTCGTTATTCATCTTCATCTCCATCTTGGCATTCTGTTCTTCTTCGCTCTCGTCCACGTTCTTATCACTTTCTTCATCGTCGTCCCCGTCTTTCAGCTGTTCTTCATTTGCTGCCTTTTTAATTCCAGAATCTGAAACAGAGATGGTAAGGTTACACACACACACACACACACACACACACACACACACAGGCGCCTGAAGATCCACAGGGGAGAGTTTAAAGATACAAACAACTAATGAACAGATGTTATCGTCACCTGGGTGATGTGATGCAAAACGCGATTTCTTTTTTCTCGCCACCACGTCATCTTTGTTTTGCCCCTCTTCCTCATCATCATCTTCGTCTCTCTTCCGTTTGTTTTGATTCCGTGGCGGTGCCACGCTCTTGATCAACGGTTCATCATCACTGCTGTTGTCCTGAAAAGACGCAGAAGGTTACGCAGCTCTGACTTAAACACGAGACAGGCATGACCCAAATCATACAACGTGCTCCTACCTGCATTTTCAGGAGTTCCTCTTCCACGATTTGCTTGAGTAACTGTCGGTGCTCTGCACTGATGGAGTCCTTGCCCTCATGCTCTAGATACCGCTTTCGTAGTATGCCAAGTGTTAATGTACTACACACAAATATAATTCAGTTTAGAATTGACACGCGTGACGCCAAGTGACATGCATTAGCGCACTCCAGGCTTTACTACGCAAAGCAAACACTCACGACACACAAACCCACGCCAGCTGTACACGTTCACGTGCTGCGCGCGCGCGCGCGAGTCAGAGCCCCACGTCATGAAAACTTTCTGGCAGGACGCTGTTTACCTGAGGTCAGAACACCGCTGCAGTTCGCGTGAGACAAACTTGCGAATGGCCAGTGGCTCTGACACCATAGTTAATTTGGAAGAAGAAGGGGGAAAATAAATAAATAATAATCCCTTTGCCGTCAGAAAACAAGGCGCAGTTGTCGCGCACTTCCAGGTTTGGCGCGCTCTCTACCGGTCGCGCGCACGCTGCGTTGCGTCATCACGTAGGGCCTAGTCGACGTTCCGGAACTCGCCGCATCTATTCGAAATCTTTTTTTCCTTTTCTTTTTTGGCTCGTTTTTTTAGAACGGTCTCGTATTCCAGGAGTATTGATGACTACCTTAAGCCATAATGGCTCTTTAAAATAAATAAAGATAAATGCACCGTCCAATAAATTGTCACGTATCCATAATACCACAGTCCTGGTGTCTCAGTCCTTGAGCTGTCTGCTCAACAAGCCGCCATGTTTTCTGGCCTGCTGAAAAATCCAGCTTGGTCTGAGCAGCTACCAGATGCCAGAACACAGGCCGAGCTGTTGGATGGGAACCGTTTATGAATTACTGCTTCTAATGTGACATTGTAGACACATTGATTCAAGAAAAGAACACAACAGTAGGGCAATTGGAAAATCTCAAACATTTACTGATCAATTTAGGCAAGTTATAAGGAAGCTGGAAAAATGTCATTCCTAGCTGGGCTACCAGTTTGACCAGCTCAGCCTGTGATCGGGCAGCTGGTTAGACCAAGCTGGATTTTTCAGCAGGGTTATAAGTACATACATATAGGCATCTTATTTAGAAAGCATTTATTAAATCCAAATTCAATCAGAAATAGTCATGTAGAAAAAAAGCTTTTTATTAATGGACCTGTGGATAAAACACCAACAACCGCAATTTTAGGATGGAATAACACACTACCAGTAGAATGTTACGGTGACAGACACCTTGGAATAAAATGTCTGACAATACTGGGCAGATTCATATACGTTTGTTTAGTTTCAGGGTTTAAAAAGAGTGAGCGTGAGCATTACATTGTTGTTTTACTGGTCAGTGAAAACAATTCCCATGAGACACTAAAGCGATAACAGTGGTCAAGTGCAACAGCTGTTCCAAATCCTATTTACTGCAGTGTGACAAGTTAGCAGTTAGCCATTATATCCATGGTATCATTAAGAGTCAATGTCACAAATGTATAAATTAATTGCCAGTTACCTACAGCCCTGTTTGTATTCAAGTGCAGCCACAAAGCTTGTCACTTGATGCGTTTGATGACTTCATGGCAGGTTTTCCTTTCAGTTTAAAGTCAAAAAGGTCTTTGTGATCATCATCAGATACAAAAAAAAAAAACAATGGTTTGTTTGGACATCAACAAACCACTGCTTAAAAAAAAACGCCATGGTTGATACAAACTGCTTTCTTATACTCACGTTGCAAAAATAAAATGGCAGTTTTTGCTGTGGATATCCAACAAGTGTTTGCAGCTTTGTATATAATGATCTTTAAAAGTCCTTCCTGTCCAGGTTTTACAGGCCTCTGAATGATGGGCTACAGAAAACCTGCTATGGCCAGATCAGCGTAACAGTTTGTCAGTTTCCGATGACTTTGGTGCAAAGAAAATGCCCTAGATGCCTTTCTTAGACAATTATTATAATCATTCTTCAACTAAAAAAATGGTCAGACATTTCCATACTCACACACATTTGAGGAATGTTTGGTGATCACCTCATAGGGTTTTTCTTAAATTAAAAACAGAAAACACACACACACTCTCAGACTGGTTGATGAAACAATAGCAGATTCCCAAACTGAGATGAGCCTCCTTAAAGTAATACCACAGAGTTTTTCAAACTAATCGCTATCTACCGTATCTGTAGCGTATGAGTGCTCATCACAAACAAGAATTTTCCCCTGTACTGAGACAAGAACAGAAAACTAATTTCCTACATATAATTAACGTCCAAGTGCAGGTGTTGAATTCTGTCAATAAACGTTTATGTAAACATGTATTTTTGTAGAGACGCTTTAATGAATTCTTTAGTCAAAAATATTTGTAAATTAAGCAAATCCAAGCAAATAGGACTACTTTTTTCATCGGGTCTGTGGTTATGTGTAATCTTTCGGGAAAGTTTAAGTACTTTATTGCTTCAGTGTTGGGCAGTTGGATTAATAAGAACATAAAAGTTTTGGTAAAACTGTCTGTCTCATCCCAAGACCTCTATTGTTAGACTGTAATGGTTGTCATTTTGAATTTTTGTATTGTATATTTTTACGTTTCTTGGGGTTTATTGATGGAATTCAACAACTTGCACTTTCATTATAAGTGGGTTTTGAGTGAACAGATCTTCCACTCTTTCCTCAGTACAGGGAAACGTGTAGAAAATTCCTGTCTGGGGTAATCGCACATATGCTCCAGTTGCGGTGGATAAAGATTAGGTTGAAAACCACTGGCGTATTCCTTTAAGACCGCGTGCAGAAACAGGGATTACCTGAAAATCAGTGAATCCACAGCACATCTTTAGGAGGTTGATCTACCATTAGCTTAATAATCGTAACGTGCAGAATTACAATTTCTTGAATACTTCTGATTTCTGCTGTGATACTTTCAGGATACGAAATCCAGCACGGCATCCAGTCTAACGAGAATACACATCATACATCAGTCAAGTACGAGTCACTTCTAAGTACCTCTCTGCAGCTGTCACCCAACACACACGTTTGCATACAAAAAACATCACTGTTCACCATTACGCATTCAAAGCTCCTGCACAAACACACACACAATAACTTATTTTACACAATCTTTAAAAAAGTGGAAAATTTTGGACAATAAATTAACAGAATAATAAATAAAAACAAAGCAAAAAATCAGAATGATGTACATTCATCCTCAGAAATAAAATCTCCCTCAGTGCAGTGTTACCGTACCAAAGATTGACTCCCACCTCTGCTCAACCCCCCTCTTCATCCTTGTATGCCAGTCCCTGCAAATTAATTATTCACAAATTTCCTGTTATAGTACCATTAGGCTCGTCCTCCAACCTCCTCTCACTACATATGTTTATCATTTCTCCCTCTATCCCTGCTTTCAGTCCTTGTACACAGTCTGCTGTCCGTGTCCCCTCTCGTCATGCATAATATGTCTCCGTACATGGATCCTCCTCACCCGTCTGTCTCCACCCCCTATACCGGCCCCGTCCTCCTCTGATTGGCCCACGCCTGGAGATGAGACACCACCCGAGTCCAATAGACCCATGCCTCCATGACCAGAGCCCCGCCCATTCTCATAGATCAGTATGTTCAGGGTCTCTTCAAAGATGCGAGCTTCTGGGAACTCAACCTAGGAGTGATGGGCAAATCATGGGGAGAGAAAAGGGAATAAAGTGCAAGTAAAAGAGACAAAACATGAAAACAAGCAGACGACAACATGTACCAATGCACACACAGTCTTTGCTTACTTTGGTCTGTTTCTTCTCAGTGGCATAGACGATGGAGGTACAGCAAACCTCAGCGATCTTGCGTCCTTCTCCATAGAAGGACCAGCAGCAGATTTCATCTCCGAGCACGTCTTTAATGAAAAGCACTCTGCCGTTAAAGCGCAGGCCCAGTTTATCAAACAGCTCAATGTTCTTCAGCAAGTTGTCATCCGAGTTACTGGAGAAGTGAAGAGGGTTTCAGAAATCTTACGCACCCAAATCAAACACACACATTTACAACATTTTAGTCATCCAGTTCATGTCGAACGTCTCGTACTACGAGATTTCGACGACTGGACTTGATATTTAATCATGAAGATGTTTCACGACTCATTCGAGAGGCTACACCAGTTTTAGTGAATGGTGGGTAAATTCCTGGTATTTAAACACTGCTTGTGATTCCCAAAATCACATGATGCTGGGGTCAAAATAGGCATGCAAATCTGTGCGTTCCTCTCTGTACTGCTTTTGTACAGCCAAGGAGCAAGACCAAGCCACTGGTTCAGTTGTTGGATGACACCAGGGTTGAAATCAATCATTGCAAGTTATCCCACCAAGACTGCATTTGAACAAGACGAAGAAATTTGTGAAGCATCCCTGTCTGCACCCATTACCCACTTACAATAGCAAAAGCAGCGTTTGTGATCCAGGGCTTTCCCAGCATTCACCAGACCTGATGAAGCGCCTCGGGTAAGTGACCGAACATCATGTTCGGTCGCCAAGACACACATACAACATGAATTTATTAAACATGTTGACATCTTAGCTCATACTTTTCAAAATAAGTTGTCATGCACTCTAAAGAAGAACCTCCACTATATTAGTTACATGTTTGTAGTTTGTTTAGTAGCATTTGCATTGCATGACAGTGGTGCAAGTGTGTATATGTGCTAAAAAAAAGTACCTGGTATAGGAATATTTATTGTTCCCTCTATTATTCTGTAATTTCACCACAGGCTGAAACAAATTAAAACAAGATTTAGAACTAATTCTCTCAAACTCGATCACACGTAAAAGCTTTACATTAGTTCATGAGCACAAGGGTCTGGATGCCTGTGTGCACAGAATACCAAACAATGTCTCTCACCTTCCTGCAGGTGGCGATCATCCTCTGTTCCTCCTTGGCAGAGGTGATCATGGGGATGCGACAGCCTCCCTCGTATACCTCGCTGCGTTTCTACAGGATGCAAAAGAATATTCACGGAATGAAAGCGACGTCCTGATAAAAGGAGAATTGCTGTGAGACAAGTGAAAATAATTATTTATAGCAAATTAAATAGGTCATCTATTTCTGAAATGCTGATTTGTAGTTTTAGAAACAAATCAACACACCAAGTTTACACATCTTCATTTTGGAATAACAGTCACTGCCACATCTCTTAACCCACCAGTAAGAGGAATAATTACTTTGCCACATTCACCAGCTACTGAAAGCCTCAACAACCTGTGAATATTTATATTTTCATTAGAGCCAAAAGCCTGCATATTTTGGCTTTTGAATATAAGACAAATAAGACAATAAGACAACTGCACTAGGCTCATAGGGCATACAGAAGGCAAGCCACCAAGCAAAGTTTTTTTTATTTTGGAATTTCTGTACTTCTAAACCTTTCATGTAATTGGGATTAACTTGATGGTGTTGTGTATCTGTAAAGCACTGTTCAAGCTGGATTAATTTTACCAGAGGAGGTTTGGTCGTGTCAATTTTGACTGAAACAGATTAAAACAAGTTTGGGCAAGACAAAGTATCTGTGTAACCTGCCCAAATTGACACAAAAAGCCTGGCTTGACAAGTTATGCCCCAGATGTACGCATTAGCGTTATACACCAGGCATGACACTGAAACGTTGTTTTCACATTACCAGGAGGTCGAATCAAACAGGACTACTATTACTGAGGGAGCGCCGTGTTTAACAATCGGCGACTCATACGGGATTAAAATCACGGATCTCATCTGTGATGACTTAAAATACAGTATCTTCCCAGGTCAAATTAAATCCAGCTTGTATCAGGGTTAAAATGTTTACTGCCACTAGAGTTACATGTACAAGTTAAAATTATACCACCAATATGTTTTTAGAAATCACAGAGTGCCCAGTCAATTTGAAATTAACTTTCCTAATTAAATGCAGCTAGGTACATGTCCTAACGGTTTCCCTTAGTTTTGGCATTTGTGAAAGCAGCTGTGAGAACATCAGCATCACTAAATACAGCTTGACAATATGTACATCACACATGGTACCCATGTCGGTATTATTCTATAACTATTTTAGTGGAACAATTTTAACAATCCAAATGTTCACTGACCACACCTTAAACCATTGGCTGCACGCTCTGATCACACGACGTGTTACAGAAGCGGCTTTCAAGATTCAAAACAGATATTCTGGTTCAGATTGACTGTCTCTACTATACTGTACGTCATTATCACATTAAGGTATGTTTGTGCAGGGGAGCAGACCTGCATAGTGGAAAGGCAGTGTTGGATGAGACCCTGCAGTCTGTAGTACTGCGCCTCCTTCAGCACCTCCTCCAGATCCCGCTGGCTCTCAGGCAGTGGCACCGTTCCGTCCCGGAGGAAGTTCAGTACCAGGGGGAAATGGCGCCCGCATCTGTCCAGCACCACCCAGCCTGGACACAGAGAGGATGCTCTGAAAGCTCTGAGCTTTCTTCTAATTTCTGCACCATTCCAACAGTGCACAGTGGAAAAGACATGTTAGACATGAGTAGCTGGGCATGCCGCAGGGTAAGATTCTAGCTATCTAGAATTCCCATATTATTAAGTGTAAACGCAAGCCAGAGTTGAAATCCCGAGAAGATTCACGCAGCAATCGACAGGGGCAAGACCTAGTTAAACGTGTGAATATGAAGCCAATACACTACTGGGAAAGAGGATGACGTCTTGATGACTATTTATCCTACGACGCGCTGACATCTTTTGAGGCGGCTGATTCAAAACATTAGCACAGTGAAGTGTTACGGCCCTCGGGGTCGTATTTGCTGATTTATGCCATTTTTGTTTAAACGGAGTGAATGACTGACTGCTCTTTCCCCTTTTGCAGAGTGTGCGTGTTTTTGTGTCTCTTTGTCGGTTGCAGAGCGGCGCGACTTGATTGGTCACCAGCAGGGGGAGTTGACTATAAAGAGAAGCCGGGAGGGCAGGGATCTTCTTCTGTCTTTTATGTTAGGGCCTGACCCTAGACTGGGTAGTAACAGAAGTGTCAACAGAGGGAAACCCTAAAGTCAAGGAAAAAGAAGAACAGGAGAAATGTCTGGAAATTAGAGCGATTCAGAAATAAAAGCGCTGCTGACCATTCATGCAGAGGATAAAATTCTTTATCAAATGAACGCCAAGAACACGGCATAAGTAGAAATAAGACGCAGGTAATACACAAGCTTGTGTGTCACAGCCTGTGTAGCAAGGCTTTTTATGGCAAATGGGAATGCGTGCATCCTGGAAAAATAGCGTTCGAGTCTGAATGACACAAGGCCCAAACATGACCAGTAAAGATATACCGATGATGTCCTGGGTTTTAAGAGAGGACTCTAAAGGTTGCCCAATAGTGAGACCACGTGATCATTTCAGTACAGAACACACCAATCCTAGATACTTATAGCAGTATCTGCGATATGCGATAGCAGTTGCTCAGAAGTAGTAGTTCAAAACGGTTAAAAATACCTAAATCCGTTTCTGTACAGTATTAATAATTAGGGTAGGGTGTATAACCTTGCTTAAATTGGAACAACTAATTTCATTTAGCATTACTATCATAATCAGAAACTCTACAGGGTACACAGGAATTTGACGAGGCAAACCAGGGCAAGATCACCAGGGCAAGATTGCTTTGACATCCCTTTCATGCTCTACTCATAGACCCTCACATTCAATGACCATCTCTTACACACTCAATCTCACCTTCTGAGTCTATGGTGACCTCGGCGCTGCCATCACACATCCCCCTGAGCAGGCCGTCCTCCTTGCTGAGGGTCTGGACTGTGGTGTAATTGAGGGAACCACCAACGTTTAGCTTCACATACTTACTGCCGGCCAGACCTGGCCCTGCTTTCTTCTCTGCGCCGTGGCTGGGGGATGGAGGGGCACAACTGGGCTCTGACACCACACTTCCACCAGAGGCTTCGGCAGACATCAGGAAAAAACGGTCCAACACTTCTAATGTACTGCCTACAGATTAAACGCATATGATCAGACAGAGTAAGAGTTGGTGTAATGTACCGAACAGCACCATGAAAATCAATGGCCCGTGCACGCACATCAGTTTTAAGCACAATCCCAGCCACTGACAGCTTTATAAGGCGGGGAAAGTCCAGGAGAAAACGTAATAAAATTGATATCGTCTGACTCATGCTGGTGCTATTCTTAGTAAGCAGAGAGGCATATAAAACCCACACGACTCGGGTGTAATAAAGCAAACCCCTTTGCAATCAGGACCACAAGTTAGCTAGCTCGTCCCCAGGCCTCATTATTTCATGTTTGATCCTTTAATGTTTATTACACTTAGAGCACTTCCTTCGCCCTCTAGGAGGAATTAGGGGCAGTGGTGGCTCAGTGGTTAGGGCTCTGGACTACTGATCAGAAGGTCGTGGGTTCTAACCTCAGCTCCACCAAGCTGCCACTGTTGGGCCCTTGAGCAAGGCCCTTAACCCTCCCTGCTCCAGGGGCGCTGTA
>JAOUQW010000023.1:17487315-17514810 GCA_028565825.1 Olivaichthys viedmensis | reverse complement strand
TCATGATAATATGTCATATTTCATATTGATGAGGGAAATCATGATGCTTGAAAGGTCTTAAATAATCTTTATTAAAATATCGTCCAGACCAGGCACGTGCACTGGGGGGCTACAGTGGCTCGAGCCACTGCCCCTTTGCCCTCCTTTGCTGAGATGCCCCTCTGGACCAAATAAATAAATAAATAAATAAATATTATTATGTTGTTATGTTGTTTTTGCTGCGGCTGTTATTGTTCATTATTATGAATATATTCTTAGACCAGATTAAATTGACGTTGTCATAAAACTTGAATGACAGGGGATAGATAGGGCAACGTGTAGTTGCTTGAGCCACTGCCCCTCAAAATGTTTTTCTAAAGTATCTTTTGTCTTATTGCTAAGTTGTTGGGGGGTTTTTTTCATTAAAAAAGATTATGTTCAGGATCCATTACTCCCAGTTCTGCAAAGTAATCAATTATGTAGGTCTTACATTTCACTAACCTTAATCAACACACCCTGTATACAATGTTCCAAATGTTATACAGTATATTTTATGCTCATGACCATTATACCCTTACACAAGAAACTTCTCTTGATGCCAAAAACAAATAAGGCAAGTCTTCACCATCCAACAGACTTTTATTTATTCTTAAATCTTAGCAAATAAATAATGACTTCATGACAGTATAGTATGCTGATTAATAAATAATATGAACAATCGAATATTAGTAATACTTCAATGCAAGAGTCCACAGCTAGACTCCAAGTATGGCACAGTGGAAAAGACAAAAACTCACTGCATAATAGTAACAACGAACCATGATTCAATTGAAAAATAACATTATAAAAAGCAGTTCAGTTCGATACTGCATCACAGCAAGCAGCCGATTTTTTTTCAGTATTTTTTTTGTCAACATAGTGCATATGCAACAACATACATATTTTTTTCTCAACATAGTGCATATGCAACAACATCAACTCTGATAAACAATGATAATAAGGATAATTGTTTGAATGAATCCTAAGCTGAAGCAATAAAATATACAATCATTGCGTGCCCTAAGCATGAAAGACATTCCACCCCTTTAATCCATCGTCATTCAACATTAAGCAGAAAGAGAATTTTAAGAAACAGCGAAGAACTTTATGAAACGCTGGCATTATTGGTCATTATTACATTATAAATGTAGGAAATACTATGGCAACCTGTGAAACATGTACTGACGTCACATTATGGGATGTCGTTATTTTGGCACTGAATCAGTTTTGGATACATAAGCCTCGATATTCAATCAAAATATTTACATTCAATATATTGTGTGATTGTGTGTGTGTATGCTGTGTGTGTATGCTGTATGTGTATGCATGTGTGTGTACAGACGAGAATGAGTATAGTGGTATCTTGTGTGTGGTCATGTGTTCTTATGTGTGTTTGTGTGTGCTGCTGTCTTTTGTGAGATTCACTCCCCATATGAAAAAGTTTTTCTCTCTCTCTCTCTTTCTCTCTCTTTTCCCAAGTTGCTGACTCACCGTTAGTCTCTTACTCTTTTGAGCTTTGTCCTCTCTATGTCACTACCTTGATCTCTTTTAAGTCCCTAAGGCACCAACCTTGATATTAGAAAACATATCTTATAGTGAGAAACCATAAGCTCATGCATAACCCTTTTTAACTCTTTGAGTCTCTCGTCTCTCTTCACACACACACACACACACACACACACAAACACACACGGATACCAACACGCACACGGTTACATGAGTCAGCAAAAAGCAAGAGAGAGACTGAAAATAGAGTGAAAAAGAAAGAAAAGGTATGTTTGTTAGAGGACTGCAAGTGAGAGAGAGACATAATATCATCCATTCATTTTCCTTCTTTCTTTCTCCTCCATGATTTTGGATTCCTCACTTGACTGCTCCTTCAGATGGACACCTCATACTCCCTCGTGTCCTACAGTATAAAACAACAACCGTAATGAGATATGACTGCTTCATCCAGACTGAATTAGATAGAAATACAATGTAAACATGATTCTAACTTTGAGACGGTGTGAATTAATTGCAGGAGGGTTTTGGCCTTTAAGATCCTTTAAAGGCCATACAGTAACAGTAAAGAGAAAATTTCAGGGATTTTCTAAAAATTACACCTGCTCAGTAAGTTTAATAGTAAACACCAGAATATGTTTTCCCAGTCATGTCAGAAAGATACACGCAAATTATACTTTCGAACACCCCTACAACGGGCCACACCATTCTTTAACTGTTGCCACTGAATCAAGCTTGACTCCCTCATTACATATTTATTCATTCATTATGAAGAGAAAACCCTAATTATCTAGGTTAAAGTTTTTTAAAGAATTGGCTATATTAGCTAGATAATATTAATGTAATGGTGTTAATTGCGCTACGAATTAATTTACCACACCAGTCAACTCGTGTAATTTAATTTACTTGTGTAGAGTGTTAATGGAATATATGACACTGGAATATAGTGGATAGCTAGATCCACTAACATTAGCTGGTTAAATTGTGGTTGATACCTTTGTGCCCCTTTTGTGCCAGTTTTTTCCACATATGTTATTACCACTGTCAGTAAAAATACAACAGATTCTTTCTTTCATATTTACTCAGAGCTAGCTGACCCCCGTCCCTGAATGTCACTGTATATTTCACACTCTGCTTTAAGAGATTTTCTACTTACAAGTCTTTGACAAGCATCTCATCTTACTGATTAGCGTGTGGTAATAAGAAAGCTCATGGAATGCTCTTATGAGATAAAAGTGTATGCTTCAATGAAACAGAAGTGTTGTGATCCTAAAAAAATTCTGACGAGTTTCATCCCAGAAGGTCTTGCCTACTCAAATTGATTTACACTTATCACATACTACTTTGCACTATAAAGCAGCATAATTGCATTTTTCCTGTCAGTAACATCAGCAGACCAAGAAATCTCATTCTTTGCAAAGAGCATTTGTGTAATGTCCATTCAATTATGTTTTAATGAATCTTGCATGCAGTGTTTCTAATGATTGGATTTGAGAGAAGTGTCTTACCCCTGCTTCATACAGCGGGTTATTAAAGTCAGACTCCACTGTGATGGGACTGTACGAGTGAGTGTGTGAGAGGGACTTCCAAAACAATGGCTTCCACTGCAACCTACACACACTGAGAGAGAGAAAGAGAGGGTGGTAGCAAAAAAGGTAAAAGGAAGAAGAAGCAAGATAAGGAAGAAATACAGTTGTAATTGTTTGAAAGGAAATTTCTGGCAAATTCTGGAGTTGACATCAATCAATGTTCTGTTACTAAAAAACACAGCAGGCATTGCACAAACACGTCATATAATCAATGGGATTTATCACCCAGAGCAACCAATCATAGGTGGTATAATGCTTGTGAGTAGGAACTATTAGCCAATCATAACGCGTGAGGCAGGATCTGTCAGCTTTGTGGGAAAAAATAACATGTCTTATCGAAGATAACAATTTAGTTGGAGAATGCCAGCAGATTGCAGTGAAAGATCAGAGGACTGCGAGAGAATTATTACAGAATTATTGGGATATCCAACACAAAAGATTCTAAAGAAAATTGGAATTTCATTTATATTCCCTATAAAATGGGTGCCAGACACAAGTTCTTTGCTCCATCAGCCTTTAGCTGAGGTAAGCTAGCTAGATAACTTCAGTTTTTGGCTTGTAACATTATCGTTGTTTAAATGTATCCGAAAACAATGTAGTTTAGTTATTTGGATTAGTGCAAACAGGAAAGGCCTGTTAATTATTACATGCTTTCCTGTTGGTTTTGGAGAGTCTGGAGAGTTTTGAATTTAAGCTCAGCTTCTCTCCTTTTGCTGTTTTTAATGTAAATTCTGTGTACTCTAGCTTGATCATGTATGGCTGAATTTCGCTGTGAGTCATTTCTGTCAATGGTGTAATTTATGCTCTCCACTGTCATGCTAATCTCAATAAAGTTAGTGCAATTATAACCTATACTTTCAGTCAGATATTCAGCTTCCTAGCAGTAGCTTTCTGTACCATTAAATTCCCTCCACATTAGCTAGTCAGGAAAAAATTCAAACAACTTGCCCACAAACAGATCCCCTAAAGTGGATGTAGTCTTTTAAAATTTGCTTTGACCTTGAAAAACCAGCAGTGGAGTTTTCCCAGTGTTCCTCACTCTAAAGACTATGCATCACCATATGTCACGTGTAAGAGGCCAGCAGACATGTTTACAGCAGATGTATCAGTGGTTTAATTTTTCCATTTTGGCCAGACTGTCCCTTTTAAGGGGATTACTGAATAAAACAAAAACGCAATTAATCTCCATCTGTTCTCCCAACTTACTTGGTGTAGTACATGTATATGCCCCCAATCAAAAGGACGACCAGGATAATTGGCAGGATGATGGCCAGAGCAATGTTCTCACTCAGCATCTGGTGGGAAGCCTCTAATGAATGGGAGACTGAATAAAAAACAAGAAAACAGCGTCATAAATATGAAGCCACACCATTCCATAGTGTTCATTCCGGTTCTGTGTGTTTAGTGTTCATCACTAAAATCGGCTCAAGTACATAGATTTGGGTTGATTATGGTGGAAGTTGAGTTGAACATCCATGTAGGGGTTGATTGAACCCTGACCTTCTTCATAAAATGTGGAGGTTTTTCTGGTTTTAACAGCAGTGTTGCAATGGTGGTTGTTGGCTATTTCACACATTTTCTTAGTTAAACTACATAAATAATGCCTGGATAATGTTTTAAGGCAGCTAATAGCAACCTGAAAAAAGAAAAACCCTGAGACATCAGCAACAGTTAAAACTAACATTCATCAAAGAATGATTTTGATTAATGTTGGCTTTAACTGTTTCTTATGTGAAGTTACACAGCAGGTTTTGATTCAATCTCTCTTGCATTTCTAACTTCAAAAGCTTATTATGTTTCAACCCCACAATAAAACTGTTAGTTAAAAAATATATACTTGAAAGTATGCTAGTATGCAAGTATGCTAGTATTCAAGTACAGTGTTAAAGTATACAAGTAAACTAGCATGCAAGTATTCTAGTATGTAAGTATGCAAATATGCTAGCATGTACAGTAAGTATGCTAGTATGCTTGTATGTAAATATGTAAGTATGTAAGTATGCTAGTATGCAAGTATGTAAGTATACAAGTATGCTAGTATGCAGGTATGCTAGTATGCAAGTATGTAGGTATACAAGTATGTAAATATGCAAGTATGTAAGTAACTTCTTATTTAAATAAAACCGCCTGGCCAATGCAAAGTGGCATTATAGAAGAATATAAGGGAGAGTCTATTCTACATAGCTAGCTAAATGTGAGTGAGTTATAAGTGAGACACACATTAGCTTAATTAAACCAATCTAAATATGTAGTAGTGAAGGTGACAGTAAATGTGTTATTTATGGTGAGTTTATATTACCTTCCAGTTTGTGATCTTCCAGCAGCTCCTCATAGGCCACTGTAGAGAAAGTAAACATTGAGCTTTTAATAGTGTATTTAGTCAGAATGCTAACTCTTTTGTGTGATGGTCTGGTGTATTTCCTCATACCTTTGCAGAAAGGTGGTGGGCTGTTCCACTGAGAGGGGTGTCCTGGGACACAGTTGATGATTACCTCTCCGATCAACTCATAGCCTTCGTAACAGAAAAAGCGCAGAGTCTCCCCTGCTTGGTAGCTGTGTTTATACAGAGTCTGGTAGCCGTTGTCTGGCACACCAGGATTTGGGCATGGATCATACTTCACTTTATTTGTGTGAGAAAGAAATATGAGAAATATATAAAAGAGAGAAAGAGAAATATGCCATTTTCTAAATTAAAATGTTTATAATAAATTGTAAGCATGGACCCATACACACAAAGCAAACATCGACCATAATCCAGGTATACACACAAGTTCACACACGCAAACACTGAGAACCACACACACATACAAATGTCTACTTACAGACACATTTTGGGCTGCGGTCACTCCATTTTGGCATGCCAGTGTCTCTGCCATGGCAGGAGATCTGACTGGGGCCCTCCAGCTGGTAACCTTGATTACAGGTAAAGCGCACCACCGTTCCGACTGCGAAGCCTAACTCCGGGTGCACTGAGCGCGCTCCGTTCACCACCTCCCCTGGGTCAGGACACTGCTGGACTGCAGGGGGGACAAAGCCAGAAAGACAAAAATGTCATACTGTGTACTTACCATGTCAGAATCGCAAAACAGACCACCTGTTATTTAAATGCACCCAATCATCCATCCTTCCCAAATAATAAATATGCCAGCATGCTAAGATGCAAGTATGGAATTATGCCAATATGTAAGTATACTAATATAGTTTGCAAGTATGCTAGTATGTAATTATGTAAGTATATAGGTATGCTAGAATGCATTTATGTCAGTATGCTATCATGCAAGTATTCAAGTATGCTAGTATGCAAGTATGCTAGTATGCAAGTATGCTAGTATGCAGGTCTTTAAATATGCTGGCATGCAATGCTACTATGCAATTATGTTAGAATGCTAGTATGTATGTTAGTATTCAAGTATGTATGTGAGCAAGTATGTAAGTATGCTTGTATGCAAGTATGCTAATATGCTAGTATGTAAGTATATTGGAGGAGACCAAACATCTTTTTTCCTGTGCTGATGCTTGACAATTAACCACTGAATATGAGGCTTGAATTCTGCCTGTTGCAACAGTACCAGGAAGTACCCAAAGCTGAACCATCCTGCCAGGTTATGCTGGGGTGAGAAACATGTCAAAACTCCAAGAGTTACTTCCTCCAGGGCTTTACACATCAGTAACTCAATATTCTACTATATTCAAACCATGCCCATTCACATTTCCACTTTAATTTCTTAGCTTCTATAACGGTAACTGGTACCATGGCTCATAAATCCAAATTACAATACAAAACTGTGAAACAGTTAAGGGTTTATTTGACTCACTTTTCACACATGTAGGTGGGCTGTTGCTCCAACACAGATCCCATTGGCAGGTGATGATGTCAGACCCCACAATGTCATAGCCAGGTTGACACTGATAGGTTATCACACTGCCCCTAACAAGCGAGATGTGGGAGGAGCTACTCCAGCCAAACTCAATTGGTGGGAGGGTGGGGCATGTGTCATTAGGCTCCACCTCTGGAGAAGATAAAATGCAGTGACACCACAATCGCATTGTGGGTGAAATGAAATTTTTTTAAATGCAAGAAAATATGATATTAATGATGTTAATCATTTTACCACGATAGTGAATCAGGAAGCCTTGGCTCAGAATAAAGGTGGAATCATCGGGATCACTTTGAAACTGAATAGTGACCTCTGAGCCACCAGACACGACTCGGAACCTCTCACGTGACCCCAAGTACTGACCAATCACGTGGGACATCAGGTCATGCCCATCAAATATGGTCAGAATGTCGTTATGACGGATGTTCAAACTTTAAAAGAAAAGCAGACAAAGACGAAGACACCAATCATGTTAGATCAATGGTTGTCAATCACAGCCCTGGATATCCCATGCACTTTATACTTGCGTGTTTTTATTGCTCAGAAACCACTGATAAAGCTTTTCATGTGTTAGAATAGAGAAATAAATTACATGAAGTACTTGAATTACATACACACACCCATAGACATAGACACACTCACATCTGCACGTCCAGCTCGATCCTCTTGTCTTCACTGACACGGATCTGCCACACGCAGTCCTGCCCCTTGGAGTAGCTCTGTGGCCAATCAGGAGAAAGCACTGTTCCTGTCGCATCTGACAGCTCCCCGCCACAAAGAGCTGAACATGGAACAAGGGATGTGAAAAGATGAAGAGCAGTATATTATTATTATGATTAATAATAATATACACTTTTATGTAATATACACCTTTTAGTAATGTTACTGATAAATACCTGTATGTTTATGCAAATAACAAATACACAGTGCATTGATCCTGATTTTATGAGTTGTACTTTATCTACATTCTGTTCGAGCTAGAATGTCAATAAACATGTATAACAATATTCTACATGCAGTTTATTATTGATACATTTGTACAAGTTCTCTGACTCAAATTTAACTCCGGTAATTAATGGAAGTGTTAATTCATCAACTCTATTCCCAATTGATGTTGATGGCTAAGAGATATTTTGATTTAAAAAGTATACCACATCAGATGTCCTTTAGTTTTCCTAGTTTTCCTTAATACATGTGTTATTTGCCCAACTTAATCCTCCTCTTCAAGATGAAAATTGTGAGGTTATACCTTTGCATACAGGCTCACTCTCATTCCAGTGGGGGTCACTAGGGTCGACACACTCCATGACCCCTGACCCCTGCTCCATGACGAAGCCGGGAGAGCAGGAGAAGGTTACTGTAGTACCGATAGGGAAGGTGATGTCACTGCTGCTGAAATTCCCATGAGGAACGTAGGGTTCATAGCAGTGCTCGCCATCGAAAGCTGTGAGGAGGCAACAGCAGGAGAGAGAAAGAACAAACAAGGGAAACTAAATCTCTGAATGCACATAAGTATACACTTTGTGACTTTTGGGCCATTATCCTTTAGTCAGAAGAATAACAGGGTACAAGAAGTTGAACAGTTCTGGGTGTTTGAAAAAAATATATTAAGTGTTGCAAAAAAGCAGAGAGGTGAGGAATACAGTTCTATTTTCATACAGAAAGTTGCCAGGACATAATCTCTCTTTCTCTCTCTCTTACCCTCATAGCGAAGTGCCAGCAGCAGAGGAATGGAGGAAGAGTCGGCTGTTAGCTCCAGATAGAGAGATGATGCCTCGCTCACAATCCCACGCTCCGGAACATCGTCCAGGTCCGAGTCGAAGAGGAGAGGCGCGTTGGAATTATTCCCGCTGCGGACAATCAGTCTGAAAGAGAGACAGGCAGATGGACAGGTACAAATGTGTTATTTCAGCGATGTGTTACAGACCCAGAAAGAAAAAGGAAAGAAAATACCAAGAAAGTATTAAGTAGGCATGAACAGGGTACAATTGTACATACTTTTTTTTAAAACTAGCAGAACATGCAAATAATGTTGCATTTCTGAATAAAACCTAAATTAGTACCATTAACAAGGTTAAGACCAGAGTTGCCAAGTCTCCATGACAAAACCAGCCACAAAAACGAGCCTAATAAACCAAAATACGCCCCTCCCAATTCCGATTTTAAATTTCAAAATCATGACAACCATTGCCAAAAATATTGCAATATTTACAAAGTAACATCATGCAATACATTTTCATAATGAAGCAGTATTAATTAATCATGCTGTTTCCCCTAACCAGTTATTTCACCAAGGTTCTAAGATTGTCTGGTATTGTAAAATATATTGTCATAAACAGTAAATAGTTAAGCTATACATTTTTTTTTTAAGCTGTAAGAATGAGTAAACCAATTCATAACATCATACATTAAAAAACCTCCAGTTGACCTATTTTGCTTGCTAAAGGTACAAAATAAATCTAACATGTGCAACCCCTAACTCAGACAAAAAATCTACCCACGGCAGCGAGTCATAAGCAGCCTAATTCCAGGGCAGAACCGCATACCTGGCAACATTGCTTAAGACTATTTGGGGAATATTGCCTTTGTAATAAATGCTCATTAACATGTGTTATGGGAATATATATAACCAGTACTTATATATAAATATTGTAGAGGTTGGAAGTTCCTTTTCAGTTAAGTCATATTAAATGCTTTACTACTTCCATGTAATTGCCAAATGTATTAATCTATTTTTCTCTGAATGTTTTTTGCTGTTGGCTTGCCGGGGTGAAACTGTCTATTTCAATTATCTGGCACTCGTGATTTTTCTGATCGCATTTGCACTACATTCTCAGAAAAAAGATACTAAATTGTACTTTCACTTGTCACCGGGTTGGTACCCTCAGGGGTACGTATTTGATACCTTTAGTTACCTGGTAAAAAGGTGTCCCTTTATAACTCATTTAAGGTGAGTAATTGGACCTTAAGGACCACTGTACCTTTGAGGCTACATTTACATTGTTTGTACCTTGTGGAACAAAAATGTATCTGTACAGTATGGTTTTTCTCCCAGTGTACCTAACAAATAGCCTCATTACATGGGGTGAATTATATCCGGTGAGTGTTGCAGCTAACTGCAAAATAATCATACTTAACAACCATATTATAGTTCTTAGATTGCTTTTGGGGTTGAGCATATGTCTGACTTACTTATCGTTGTCTTCATCCAGAGCCATCCTTTCAAAGTGGAGGTGTAGTCTGTGACCCTCTTTGGCCTCCAGCAGCCAATGGCAGCTCAAGTTGCTGCCACTGCTAAGGTTACTGCTGGATGGGACGGTGGGAGAGAGGATACGGCCCACAGTAGCATTTCGGATCCATCCTCCACAGGACACAGCTTTACATGATAAACACACAAACAAATACACTCATTTACTACTGTTTTACTATGTTATTATGATTTAAATCAGGTCAAGAAATAAACAAACCAAACCTCAAAATAAAAAAAACAAGAGGACATGTAGTATGGAGGTACAATCAGTGGTTTTGGTGGAAGCTAAGCTGAAGCTGGCTGTTTTGAAACTCAAAATATATATAAATACTGCACTCAATTTAGTGTCATGCCCATAAAACACCTGCATTGCTAGAATGCCTGAATGTTAGTGTAAGAGGGAGGCTTTCTGAATTGACAGGCAACATGACTGACAGGCAAATGGAGATGCTTCCTTGATCTGATTGTTTGGATGCTGGCGGTCCACATCATTAGTTTTTTTATTTTCCTGTTTACAGAGCCTGGGGCACCACCAGAGCTTTGCCTCTGAGCAGATATTTTATTGAAAGCTGCCAGAATGTAAGGAGAACTTAATGTTAATAAATGTTACGAAAGTGTTCTGACTTAAAAATGGCTGACCCCAGCTGAAGTAATCGCTACTCACCCACACACTGAGGTTCAGGGGTACTCCAGTGGGGTCGGGTGGAGTTCAGACAGGTGGCAACCTCGTGACCTCTGACCTGGAAGCTGGGGTCGCAGTGAAAGTGAGCCTGACCACCGGGGTGAATGTCAGTCACGGTCACTCCGCCCCCCTCAGGAGAGAGAGGGAATGGACAAGAGAGGAGGAACGCTGAGGGGAAAATAAACAAACAAAACAGTAAGCAAACAGTCAATACCCAATCATTATTCCAATAAATTATTAGAATAGGTAGGCCACTTTGAAAGAGCTACCTTGGTAGTGAAGGGTGAAAATGCCATGATTGGTCTGCTTCAGGCTCCGGTAGTGAATCTGCACCTGATTGGTTGTACTGCGTATCACCTGACCTTCGCTGATCATCGTCTCATTGGCTAAGAGTTCTGACTTTGGCCCTCCCAGTCCCAGGATGATCAGAGATTCCTCCTTAGACAAGTTCACCTTCTTTACCTGAGACACAGCATGTTGAAATGACAGCAGTAAAGATTTATCAACATCTTATCAAGGTCAAATCAAACTGCATTCTTCTGATGTCACCTTTGTAAACAATTTTCCTCAACTATTTGAGCAGTGGCTCCAACCTACAGCTCAACAGTTTGAGGTAACAGCAGTAACTATGCTAACAGGGTTATACCTGTATTTCCACCCCATATCCAGGATATACGGTGATGCTGTAGGTGCATTCCAGTGGCGAAAAGGGGGTTGACAAGGAGAGCGGGTCTGGAGATTCCACGATTCCCTCAATCCCTGTCAGACTAGCATTACACTGCACTGGAGAGAGAGGTAGAGAGAAAGAAAGAAAGTAAGAAAGAAAGAAAGAAAGAGAGAGAGCTACAGCATGTACAAGTATCAGTGGCGTGTCCAGGTTTATAGACATTTGGTAGCAAAGGGGGGGCAAGAGCACACTAAGGACTGGTACCAGCTAATTATACTGTATATGGGACAAAGTTGCATTTGCAGAATATCTGATTTGTTCTTCGGTGCAAAATAAATGGCCACATAATGATAATAATAAAAATTATTGTATTGGCTTCGTACTTGCTCTTTAGTTCCTAATGCTCAAGGGATTTGGTCAAAAGACCCACAACACTCCAATGATTTAAATCAACATGAGCTAGATATGATTTATTAAGTCTGCATGAATTGTATAGGAGTAATAGACGTCTCAGAAATGGGATTTGAGGTCAGTTTGGGGTGGCAATTAGTTTTCAGGGGCATCCTCAAAAAGAGTGCCCTTAAATTAATTTCATATCAGACCGTCATGGAGGCACAGAGGGTTTAATTATTACTTACCTTCTTTTTCTTTTAGTCTGCTACTGTTCACTAATTACTATGACATTTTTAAGGCAGCTGTGCTTTTCCTTCCTGCTTTTTGGCAGTTGCCCAAAAGCTGACTGCACTGATCACCAAGCCCTACTGTTTGCTAGAAAATGCAGAGATTTTCTGATCTGACCTACGTATTTTCATCTGGTTCTGTATGACAGAACCTCAAATCAGCTCTATCAGCTCTATACCCGCTGCATAATTCATTACTTAAAATTTACCTGGCCATATTAATGCCAGATAAGCAAAAAAATAAAAAAATAAAAAGATGTTTCTGTTGTCATTTAAAATACCTGGTGTGTGAACCGTTGTTATTGTTGTTGTGGTGATTAGAGTCGTTGTGGTCTCCTCCTCAGCCGATGGTGATGTCACACCACCCTTCCCTCCTGATTGGCCAGCTTGAGGGGCAGCTGATGAGGTCATGGCAGTGGTGAGGACACCTGGTGACATTACTGTAGAGGCGGGCTCAACAGATGGGACAGCCTGGGTCGGGTTGGTAGTTGTGCCTGAGGATTCACAAAACAGGAAAGGACTTAGGAAGACACGCACTAACACACACTAACAAATATTTGTAACCAAAACTCAAAAATGTAGGTTCTGTGTTAGAGACAGGGTGATTGAGTTCAAATTCCACAACTGTTAGAGAGCCACTGCTGAGTCTTTAAGCAAAACGCCCTCAACTTCTGAGCTCCATGCTTATATTGGATTCTGCCTCACTTGTAAGTTGCTTTGGATAAATGCAGCTGATAAATGAATATATGTAAAGTGTAAATGTAACTCATGAATTGTAAAAAAAAAAAAATCTAACCCTATCTTGGTATCTTGGAATTACAAAAAATAACAAATTTTTAAGCTCCTTGGGTTATTTCTTTTTTATTAAGTGATAAAAAGCATGAAGAGACAGCCATGAAAAGACAGTGTTGCTGTATGCAACAGTATGTCAGTATGTAGCTAATATAACATGGAAATAGATCAGTTTTCGACTGTCTTACTTAAAAATACTTGGCCCTATTGGCCCTATTTTCTCATATGATCAATGATTTAGCATTTTACTAGCAATGTCCCCACTGTGTGTTCTCTTAAAGAGAACCCTGCATGACAAAAATCAATGGTGACAATGATGACTGCATTATATAATAAATTATTTTACTGCAGCATAATGCAAAACATTCAATAATACTAAATGTTAGAGGTTTTACTTTATTTACTAGATAGTCTTGTTTGGGAAAGTGAGGTCAATTTCCATGTCCTTCATAAACTGAAGTCTCACCTCTGTTGCCAGAGGATTGGCCAAGATACTTCTTACTCATCAGCGCGGCATGGATCAACTCACCCAGGGGGCGGGGATCAGAAGTCATAGTGGGAGGAGCCCCAGAGTCAGGGGTCACAAACGCTGCACCTGAGAGGGCAAAGAATTCATCATATAAAGAATTCATTGAACATTGCTTACTGCTTTCTTATTGATAATAATATAGGATGTAAAATATAATCACCTAACACATCTAAAGCACTTAGCATGCATACTAAAATTAGTGCACACAGACACACACACACACACACAATATGAATATCCTTACCTGTAGTCATGTGAAGGTGCAGGAGTGTGACACACAGTGTCACAGCAAGAACTGTGGACACCATGGTGAAGCACGAGAGAAAGCAGGCTGAAAGAAGGGAGCAGAAAGACAATAATGGCATGAAAATTAGAGACACGATCAGCAAAGCCAAAGGGTAGGTCTCCTCCATTTGTTTCCGAACCTGCCACACTCGTTGTCTTGTTCAAAGTTTATGAAACAGATCAGGAAAGGAAAGGAGAAAAGATGAGGATGTAACAGGAAGGAGGTTTGTATGGATTATATTTTGGACCACCATGTGCACACAAAAAAAAAAAATCTACTTTAAAATCTGCACACACTTCAACATTTAGGCCCCACAATAAAGCGTGAAAACAACGCATCATTTGTGAGTATAATTGTGAAAATAAATAAATGTTTTAATCCCAACAGTAGGAGGCACTTATTGGACCCCCCCATAAAATCGTCTATGGACGCAAATATCCAAACATCCAAACGACTGAACGAATAGTATGTTACCGTAGCTGCGTTGTATTGTGCAGCCCATTAGGATAACCTATTAGTAATCCTTTAAACCGCCCCTCCAGATTTACTAAGACGCTATACAAGCACAGATTTCAGCCCAATTCATTGTTTAAAAAGCAGCCAAATTGACTCGAAACCAGCCCAAACTGTAGTCTCTTTGCCAAGTCAGTGCTACACCATTAAAATAGCGCAACAGTGTTGCCAATCTGGCAACACGTCGCAGAAGAGCGCGAGGACATGACGGGACGCATGACATACGGCCTCCACCTTCTCTCATCTGACGTCAATGATGTCACCTCGTTTCTGCGACTCGCGGACTTGATAACAGAGCTTGGACCTGGTGCAATCCGCCGTGAGGGATTAGGATTTCAAAACGAACGCCACGGATCATAAGGAAACTACTTCCACCTATAAATAAATAAATAAATAAATAAATAAATAAATAAATAAAACGCCTGACGGTGGTGTGTGACGCGCGCGTGTTCGGTGTGGTAGAATGAGAGAAAGATAGAGAGAGAGAGAGAGAGAGAGAGAGAGACGTTGCTGACGCTGCAGGCAGAAGCCTCACATATCTCTCTACATTATGAGGCTCCCCGCTTCTAGTCATCTGCACCCTCAGACGCGTCTCAAACAGAAATCTCCTCCCGGTCCTGAAGTGCTTTCTACAAACATCTCCTATGCATCTTTCTCGGTGCGCACCGAATGAGTCAGTCGCGGACCGCTTGCTTGACTCATCCAAAATAAGGCCTATATAGAGCAAATGCAGCTGCTGTAATAAAAAGGTTATGTCTTCTATAGCATGCATGTGGCTGCTCTGAGCCTAACATGCATCGTTATGCGGGTTGCTGTCAGGCTCGCAAATACCCAGACTCTAATGCATTCAAGGCAGTCTACAGAGACGACCAGAAAACATAGGCTACCCACCTTCTAAACCTCGTCCCTGTTTTTTTTTTCTCTCTCTCTCTCTCTCTCCTTCTCTCACACACAGGTCTTCAGCTAGATTCTTTCTGAATAATAATCGCTGTCAGATTATTCTTTTCTTTCTTTTTTTTTTTATTCTCCTCTTGCGACTGTTTCGCATGCACTCCTCCTCCGGTCTCTCCCTTTACCAAAAAAAAAAACCACCAGGAGAGTCTCTCTGCGCGTCAAGCGGCTTTTAGATGATCGGCTCGCTTCCGGGCTACAGGCTCGCCGGGGATGCCGACACCTCAAGGAACGAAATGAACGGATTCTCTCGCTTTGTCCTTGCTTCGTTGTTTGAAGCCCAAAGTCCCAGGGCTCAGCGCTGGGTGGGTGGAACGGCCATAAATGACAGGGTCCTTACCCGTGTTGTTTGATGCGTCGATGTGTATCTGCGGCTTCTGTAATAAATCGCGCCACCCCGTGGCCGAACTGCGATATTGCGGTTAACCACCGGCCGCTGTCCAGCGTTGAGGTGCTGAAATATCGTCGTTTGAAAAATCCCCCGCAGCTTTTTGAAGGCGACGTGCGCACGGGCGCTGCGTAAAAGCGCACGGAATTAATGCTCGCATTTTATGCGGCTTGGGTTACATCGGTTTAGGCGAGTTGAAGGGCTCCTTCGGGTGGAGGAGGAGAGGGTGGGTGGTGGGGGGCTTGAATACATCGGATGTTTTCGGAGTCATTTTAATGCGGAACACAGCCCCGCTGCACGCTCGGCGGCTGCAGCAGCAGCAGCACATACAGGCGGGGGAAACACGGAGGGGGGAGGCGGAAAGAGCGAGGGGGCCAAAGAGACACCGAGTGAGCAGCCGAGACGCGGTAAGTCAGCCACGGCGTGCGCAAAACATACAACAATTCAGAAAAACAAAAGTGGTGCTCGATGCGCTGGTTGATGTTCTCATGGGGCTTGATGTAGCTACGTACTAAAAGCTGGGATGTTTTGGCTCGTTGGAGAGTCACTCCCGTGTGAGTAACGTAAACTCAAAACACGCAGGCGGTAGGAGGAACCATGATTATGCAACAGCGCGAGAAGACCACGCACAAGGCGAAGTCATGCCTGCTTTTTAATTAGGCTAATGCGGAAGTGTTGCGCATGCATGTGCAGGTTTTTGCCTGATTAACATCTGTTAACAAAGACGTATCCCTCCACAAGTGTTGCTTTACTGCTAGCTTGCCATTGCCTGATCCAAACAATGATTTGTTTTGAGTGAGCAAAGCCCTGAGCATGTTTGTATGTAGGCTAATGGTAATCCATTGTTGGATCAGTTCCATACTCCACAAATTGAGAAATCAGAAATCAAGGTGCTTTTATTTCCCTCTTTTATATCTGTCATCTGAATTTCTCCCTTCCTTTGCCTCTGTCTTTATCCACGTTAACTCACCCACCCTGTATGATTCTCCGTTCCTTTTCTCGTTACACGTTGTCTAATCATTTGCCATCTGCTTACTTTTTCAAAACAACTCCCATCGACTTTGTTTTTCATTTTCCTGGCTCTCTCTAACTCTTATGGTCTGCGTACTTCCCTTTCTCACTCCATCCATCTGTTCTCCACCCCCTTTCTCCCCCAGTGTCTCAGCCTCTTGGCAGGATGTCGTGGTCTCTGGACCTGCTCCCTCTGCCTCCCTGTGTGGAACTGGGTGGGCCTCCCCTGAGTGGCCTGCTGTGGACCCTGCTGCTGCTCTTCCTCTGGTATTGCTACCGTCTCGGCTCCGACCCCCCGTCCTGCTCGGCCGGCTCAGCCCACTCTGCTCTGTCTCACACCTCCAGCTGCTCTTCGGTCGAGCCCGGACATTCCGTCCCCAAAGCTTCCCCTGCCATCGCTGTAGAGAGCGGGGAGGAAGAAGGAGCGCAGAGTTACCTGACGCCGGTGTTGAGCCACGACCTGTTCCCTATCCAAGCAGCAGCAGGAAGCAGGAAGTTGTACACTGCACTGCAGGAGTATGCCAAGCGTTACAGTTGGGCAGGCATGGGCCGCATCCACAAGGGCCTGCGCATCCAGGTCAGACACACATAGAAGAAATAGATTGAGAGGAGATCAAGGTTTGGGGTCAAGTTTAAGGGTGGTAGAGAATCCAAGGACTAAATTTGAGATATGAGTCGAAGTAATGTATCTGATGAGGAAAGCATTTAGGGTAGTAATTTAAAAAGGTAGTATATGCATATCCGAAAAATAAATTAACCACAGTGCTTGGTAAAACCATACAGCAACAGAGAGAAAAGAGAATAATGCATTTAAGGCTATGTTAATAACAGCAGCAGTGTTTTAGAAAGATTTAAGAACTGAGTCTTTAGGGATTCCCTAACACAGGAGTGACAGACTCACGTCCTAGAGGGCCACAACCCTACAGAGATTCCTTCTTCTAACCCAACAAATTTATGCCGCCTTTATGTGCTATCTGAATTATTTTTCAAAAATTATTGTAAGGTTCCTGACCCAAAAGTTGCACAAACATCCCTTAGTTACAAGTCAGAGCTTCAGAAATAATGTTGATACCATTTCATCATGATGGTGAAAAGGACAGTTTCAGTGGTGTTTCTTCGAAATACTACACTCTCAAGAAAATGGTTTCTCAAGGGTTCCTTGAATGGTTAACTGTTCTAGCTTTCTAAAGAGGTTCTACTTGGAATATTTTTGCAAAGGGAACCCTCCTTTGTAGGGTTCAACATAGAACCTTTAAGGATTCCTCCAGAGGGACAAACTGAGGAAGTCTTTAGGGTGCTAGACAGAACCTTTTTTTTTAAAGAGTATACTTACTTTTAGTAGTCACTGATTTGACCATAGATACTGCCTTACATCTGTAACCATTGGTTGCAGTATGTACAAGATAATAAGATACTAAAATAGACCAGGCTAACTAATGTTTGTGGTGCACTGGAATGCAAAGACTTCGCAAGTAGGAAATAGAACCACACATAAAGGCATCATCAAGCTTATGAAGGTCTTGGCAATTAGCTGATGAGTCAATCAATTAGGTCTGCTAAATTCTTCTTTCTTTTGACATATGATACCTCATTCAACCACTGAACCCTACTTTAACTCTCTCTGCTTAACTTTGTTTATTCATCATCTTAGGCTAGGATGAATGATCGCTCCTCCATTCAGAAGCCTCACCTCTTCTACCTTCCCGACGTTCCCAGCATACCCTTCTTTCCTCGGGATGCTCATCGCCACGACATTGAGATCCTGGAAGCCAGCTATCCCATAATCCTTGCTGAATTCCAGGCTGTCTACCAGAGAGGCATTGACACAAAGCTGGGGTGGACATACCAAGGACCTAAAGTAATAAAAGTCATTTACTATAATGCAGCCTTATACTGGCTGGCATGTCTGTTTGGAAAATGCGCTAAAGCCATGAGAAACTCAAATAATGTAATAACAATATGTGGGTTATAGTTCATCGTAAAATAAACTGTTAACAGCATATGTCATTAGCACAACCAAGCAAGCCTCAGTTTGAGATTGCCAGAGATTCTGGGTTCCAAGTTTAAGCCACTGTAAATGGGATTTTGTAGCAACAGTGAGATTAGCGCTACTAATTATGTATTGAATATTTATTAAGTAGCATCTCTTGCTCTCTCTCTCGCTCGTACTGACTCTCCTGTTTGCTTTCACTCACTTACCTACTCACCATCTCAAATCAATATCTGCACTGCACCACTATGAGAGGTTTCCTGCCCTGCTTCATCAGGATGTAAATTCCTTTAAAATAAAAATAAAAAGCTTCACTGGTGCTTAGTGAAAACACCACCTTGTTTATTGGTTGCTTTAAATGTATACAATGAAATTGTGTTTATTTGTGTGTGACTTGACTTCTCAGGGCCAGGCAGTGTTTCCACTCTACAACGCAGGAGTGTGTGTGGCAAGTAACTGCCGTGCGTGTCCGTGTACGTACCGTACCCTCCTCACCCTCAGAACTTTCATCAGCAGTAACTCTCTGGGCTCTGCAGGTTTCTGGCTTCTGGGCCCTGGGGCCTCGCTGGGGGGAACCTACGGGCCCACCAACACACGCCTCCGTTGCCATCTGGGTGAGTGCCAACTCCAGATAAACGCTGATGGCAACCATTAATCATGAAAGAAATGGTAAATGTTCTCTCAGATCATCATATAGTAATCTATAGTAAAGGCATTTTTTGAATGCATGGTTCAGAATTACAACAAGTCTCCGTAGCTATCTGATTAAAGCTTCTAAATTCTTTACAACAAACACTATTACTATATATCATACTACATTCACACACATGGAGTCATGTGTTCGGCGTGTTTAAATGAAGATTCCACAGCCCACTCTTGTGATATTAACTATTTAGGAAGTCAAAATTTCCTGATAGCCCAAAGTTTACGAGTTGTGATGCCACGTTGACAATTCTCAATATGGCGGAATCCATGGAAGTCAACCGTCGATGCCAAGTGTAATTACTGTGTCTTTTCTTACCAACACATCTGGTTTTCCAGACTTGCTTCCACTGTCACTATGCCTTTACATTGTCTATATAAAATAATTAAGAGTACATGATAGGTAGCTAGCTAAATCAGCTAGTTTATGCTTGGTGTCCATATTTTCCAGTTGCATAATAACAGTGTTCTCACAGCCTTAACTACTTGAATGGCGAGGGCATCCTGTTTGCCTTCCCGTGGTGAAAGCATTCGAATGCACCAATAGTAAAAAAAAATTGTAAAAATGGCATCAGAATGTATTAGCAATAACGCATTGCATGAGTATACAATGGATTTTGAATGTATGTTTTAGAATCCCAGAATTTTTTTTATCATCAAAAGCATTGCGAATAAAACTCATATATGACAAAATATATTTGAAAGCAATGCAATAATGTTATATAAGCCAAAACTGTTAGTTGCATGCATGGAAAGATTAGCATATTGGCTTTCCAGTAGATTTGGGACAAAATTTGACATTTGGAGCTAAAGTCAGTGTTTAAAAAACAAACTCTGACAAAGAAATAATTCTACTCTATGAAAATGAATCCTCTGACTTTAATAGCATAACATTTTTAGCCATTCCCCCAGTGTGGGATTCCCCTTTATTTTTGTAACGCTCCCTCTCTTTGCTTTTATCACTTTGTCCCTATTTGTCCCATATCTGTACTCTCCTCTCGCAGTTCTCAGTTGAAATATAGGTCTCTGACTTCCTCCATTGTTTAACAAAATGCCTCAGGCTGGTTTTTTTCTGTGTGGAGCTTGTGATTGTAGGTCAGACTGGAATCTCTCTTTTTGTACGAACAATTTTGTATGGATCCCTCTTGACTCCTAGGTCTCCAGACTCCTGCACAGTGTGAACTGGTGGTAGGGGGCGAGCCGCAGTGCTGGTCTGAGGGACACTGCCTTCTAGTGGATGACTCCTTCCTGCATACCATCTCGCATAACGGTAAAGAGTTCAAATGATGAGCAAATCTACCAGGTTTGGTATTGGAGAAGATAATTAAAAGTCATTAAAATGTCACTATAAATCACAAAGATCTACAGACATAGTATTGGATCTATTGGACCTCTGACTGTATCTCAATGCTATAACAGTATCAATCCCTGGCCAAACTATCTTCAAAGATTTCTACACTTTAACATATAGCATTTCACAGTGAGACATTAGATGTATTTTGTCCACTAGGTGAAGATGGTCCAAGGGTGATTTTCAGTGTGGATCTGTGGCACCCAAATGTTGCCGCAGCAGAGAGACAGGCTCTGGACTACATCTTCAGTCCTGAACAGTAATCAACTACATTGTTGACCAATTTCACCGAAACATGCAGAGATGGAGGCAAACAGCATCTGATTTCAGCTGATCCCTTCTCTAATCTACCAAAAAGAAATACGGAGACAAATTTGACGTATCATTCCGTTACGTGACCACACATTGTACGAATGTACGTTACTGCTTTGTGTTTTTCCCAAAATGTACTGCAAAAAAAAGTTTGTCTTCCCTCTGAAAATTCCTCTAAATAGAGCCAAGACCAAGCACATGTTTCTGTCTGACTAAGCCCGCTCTAGAGGTCTCTATCTAACGCGCTCACAAATGCTTTGAACATTACACAAGCTCCGGTTTTTTATATCTTCTTTTTGCTTTGTGCCTGTCTTGACAACTCCGATCTCCTGTTGTATCATTTTGTGCCTGGTTTGTTAACTTGATTGTGACCTTTTTTCTGATATATACTGTGAGCTATTCCGTCAATACTGTATATATTATATTTATTTCTGTGCCGAAGACATTGTTTTATCATATGGAGTTTTATTTTCATGATGAGTTTTATTTTCAGACACATTCTGTGAAGCACACAGCAAAAGAAAAGTATTTGATCCAACTGCATGCATGTGTTGTGAAGCCTGACTGTACAGCCAGTGTGATGCATTGGAACCATATTCCTTGCAAAGCAAACTTGTAATCAACAAAAGGTGTATTCTTCAAATAAAGATTTTTGTTAAAGCTAAAAAGGTTCATGATACTACACATAAAGGACATCTCTCAGATCCAAATGTAGAAAAAATAACGACACAATTTGGATGTTTTTGCCAGGTGGATAAAGACAAAACATGTATGGGACATTTTATTGGGCTTCAGACAAGACCAGAAAGAAGGTCAACTATTTGGTAAGAATTAAAGGTGCAGTCAGTAAATTTGGAGTTAGCTACAGCTAGCTATTTTGAAGCTCAAAATTCAAACAAATACAGCCCCTCCCTTTAGTGTTTCCTCCAAAGCCATGCTCCCAAAAACACATGCAAACGTGCTACCCAGGCTAAAACTCCTTCATGCAAGGGCAAGAGAGGAAGCTTTTTGAATGGACAGGCAACATGATTGAGAGGCAACTAAAGACACCTCCTTGTCCTGATTGGATAGATGTTGGTGGTCCATATCATTTGTTTTGCTCTGAGCAGATATTTTATTGACAGCTGCTGGAATCTGGGCTTGTCTTTGAGTCCATATCAGAAAGTCTTCAAGTAGCAAGAAGGAAGTCATTGGTATTCATATACAGTACTGTGCAAAAGTCTTAGGCCGATGTAAAGAAATTCTGTACAGCAAAGATGCTTTCAAAAATAATGACATGGAAGTTTTTTTTTAATGTACTATAAAAGCAGTAAGCAGTAAAAAAAAAACTAAAAACCAAATCAATATTTGTTGTGACCAGCCCTTGCCTTTAAAACTGCATTAATTCCCAAAGGTCCACTGTCATGCAGTTTTATAAGAAAATCGACTGGTAGGTTTATATTTATATAAAACATTTAGGATGCCTAAAACTTTTGCACAGTACTGAATGAAGATGTAGCCTATTTTCACATATTTTGTTAGCAAGTTAACAATGGGCAAACCTGACTGGATTTTTAAGTCATATTCATAAATGTTCATCATCTTTACTGCTAATACTAGCTAGCTGGCCAATATGAGCTAACCTGACAGGATTTCTGAGAGGATTTTTAAGTCATATTTAGAAATGTTTCTAAATTTACCTGCTAGCGCTAGATAACTAACGTAGGAGCGCAGCATTCCGTACACTTCAGTATTCTGTACACTTGACCTTTTTTCCTCTAAGAAAACAGTAAAATATAAATAACACTTCCTGGTGATGTATTAATTATAAACTGTTGTTATTGTTATTTATTCTGAAGGCCTTCCATCTGTAATTTATCTTAAAATCTCAGTAGATCGTGACAGACCCCCTACATGACATGAAAAACGTGGGTGGGGAAGCGTTAGCGACGCTAATTTGGTGTGAAAACTTTTTTAAGCACTCATGTCAGCATACAAGTTCATTTCTCCTATAACTTTAAATGTGACAATGTATTACATAGAACAGTTTTCACATAGAGAACACAACGTAGTATTATTATATTAGATATAAAATAAATATTAAAATGCACTGTACGGAATCCTGTTGCTTACTTGCAAGCATGTGTTTGGAATACTGACGGCACATGTTGGCAGGGAAGTTTTTTTTCCCATTTTCCTTAAAACTATTATATAATTCTAACAATAAAAATGCATTTTGGTTGGTAGGTAGATTTTACAGAGCCCAAGCAATCATCACAGTCTGTATGAAATCGGGTATTTTCATAATATCCACTAAAAGGCGAAAAATGCAGATATACTGTACGGAATACCGCACTTCCATGTTAGCTAACGTGACAGGATTTCTGAAATGATTTTTAAGTCTTATTCATAATATTTTATCAAATTCACTGCTACCACTAGCTAGCTGGCTAACATGTGCTAACTTGTAAGAGTCATATTCATATTTTTATGTCATATTCATGAATGTTTATAATCTTCACTTCTAGCCAGCTAGCTAACATGAATGAACCTGACAGGGTTTCTGAGAAGATTTTTATGTCATATTCATAAATGTTTATCATCTTTACTGCTAATGCTGATTAGATGGCTAACAAAAACTAACTTAAAAGCATATTTTCAGAAAACCTACACTTCTCAGAAGTGAGTCCATTCTTGAGGGGAGAGGAAAACAGGGCACACTAGAATGAAGGGTTTCACGATGTGAACTGCAGGCCAATGCAGATTAAAATACATGAGAAGCAGAGATTAAAAGATTAATAGGTGGCATGTTTAGAGGAAAATACAGACACAGAAAAATAGCATGAACTACGTGTCCAACTCTGAGACAGTATATAGTTTGTGATCGCTTATTGAGGGTGAACAGAGCTTAAAGAGCCTGAAGTAGCTCACACAAAGATTCAGACTTAATAGTCTTATTAATATATGCTTAAGCAGATCATCAAATCATTCCACTCACAGTGCTTAATTCAGTTAATCCTCTTTATCTGGTACTGTAATCAACCAGGTAATCTGACGGCTTCCCCGTCTTTAGGATATCTGACACACATTCTCACACAACTTTCTCAGTGACAACAGTGCTTTCTATTTCTCTGCCCTATTTACCTCTTTTTACACTTTTTACATTTGTACTGACACACTTTCGCTGATTTCATATACCAAAGATTCGGTCTATTATAGCACATCCTTTTTTACTAGACCTGGCTGCATTTGACCAAGCTCTGCTTAACCTTTATCAATGCAGCACTTTCATCTTTCCACAGCTTACTTTCTTATAGAGCCACTTATAAATACTCTTTACTTATCATCTTCTTCTTCACTTCCAAAATGTCCTCTAAAGGTGCTCCATTTTTCTGTCTTAAAATGATTCTACCCTCGCTCAGTGTGCTTCCTGTGCTTCCCGCCAACTACCCACTAACTTTCTTTCTTTAGGGAAAAAAATAGGGGTTAAGGAAAATGTTTCTCCAAGTGTATTGTGACTTTTGCCAATACTAGTAAAATGTGCCAGTCAATACTACTAAACTGCCCCTAATTATAGTTTTGACTTTGGTTTATAGAAAAGATATGTGAGCTTCCACTATTGACATTATCAGTGGGCAAATGTCTTATATCTTACCCTCTCTCTGTCTCTCTCTCTCTTCTGTCTCTCGCTCACTCACTGAGCATTTGGCAGGAATGTGGTCAGGATGTAGTAATTGTGAGACTGCATCTGCGCTTGTATTTGTCCAGCATTAAAAGCTCTGGGATTACTGGGACCTCTTACGCAAACCAAAAAGACCTAAGAGCTTGATGGGCATCAACAGTTATATAATACTGACTATATATAAATACTTTGGATAACACTTGTAGACCTTGGACCACTCCTCCATGCAGTACATTTCAAGCTCCTTTACATTCTTAGGTCTATGCATGTGAACTGCTTTCCTCAATTCAGACCACAGGTTTTCAATAGGGTTCAAATCCAGAAACTGAGATGGCATCTATCTATGACCAAATTTTAACCTCCTGGCAGAGGCAACCAGGTTTTGGGCTAAAATATCCTGGTGGAATTAATGATGGCCCCTGAACCACTAGCTGAAAAACAGCCCCAAAGCATCAATGATCCACCATCATATATTGCAGTGGGTATGGGAGGCTTTTTTTAAACAAACCTGCCAAATGTTGTGCATGGCCAAAAAAGTTAGATTTTGGTCTCATCTGACCACAACACACAATTCCAGTAGTTCCAATTACACTTTAGCGAAGTTCAGGCATTGCATTTTGTGTATTGTTCTCAGGAACAGCTTGTTGTTATGGAGGTGGCGTCTAATAGTTGATTTTGAAACTTGACAACTCCAAGCATCAACTAAATTGTGCTATTCTGAAACAGCTGTCTTTGGGTTCTTCTGTGCCTCCATCCTCCTCCCTTAAAATTTTTTATTTTGTGTAATGTTTGTTTTATAAAATCTTTTTTAAAAAGTACTTTTAATTCTTATTTATAAAGAGTTTGGGGGAAAGAAAATAAATGATGATAATATCAGAAACCCAGATTAGATTGCACTTATAGCAGTTGGAACTGTCATACTGTCAATCAAATACCATCACTATCACAGAATCCTGCCCCATCTGTCTCTTCTCATGTCCAATCGGATCTCTCTCTCTCTCTCTCTCTCTCTCTCTCTCTTTCTCTCTCTCTCTCTCTCTCTCTCTTTCTCTTTAGTTTCTCTTGTTTTCTTTGAAGTCTGATCATTCAGTGCTAGAGGATTGATAGAGAAGGAGGGCTGATCTTCTGAAGGTTCGGTCAGGACAATTAGTAGAACCTGTGGGACAACAGCAGGCCTCTACAGATACAACTGGTGTACAGAGAATGTGAAGAAACATGTGAGTGACGAGTTTCAGTTTGGAACTTTTGCTAAATGTCCACTAAATGTTATAAACGAGTATTAAACCTTCCAGTGTCTCATTTTGAACTTGACATTTTAGGCATTTATTTATTATGTCTGGGTGCCATGAACTCATGGCATAGTAAATAATGTAACAAATAAGATTTAGATGTACTGTATATTTTGTGCAGTCTTTATTTTTATAAGTAAAACTTGACCAAACTGTCTGCATTTAGATTTCATTAGATTCCGATTTCCTTTAATTTTTTTGTATTGAGTTATTTGTTGTTTCTTTGTGCATGAGATTGCTGTCCATTCTTTGTTTATAATCCCACTGAAGACCACAAAAGTACCCACACTGAAGTACAGCCATACATGTTCACACACTCTGTGTCTCGGGGCCGGGAGGAGTCGGCTGTGCGTCTGGGCCCAGCCTGCATCTTCCTAAGAGGGAAGAACATTGTACGGCTATTTGTATATCTACTTGTTTCTTACCCAAATCATGGTTTGTGTGCATGTATATGCTCTGTTTTACTCTATTTGTAAATGTTTGTGTGAATGTGTGCATGCACTTGTGGGCCTGTCTGTCTGTCTTTCTGTCTGTCTGGTGTATCAGGCAGACCTACCGTTTGTTACTGTCTGGTGTCACATCCAGAACTGGTGATTAAAGCACAATTCTCTTATAATATGCCTCTGGCTGCTATTCAATCGCTTTGTTTTGCTGGATTACTCTGGCCTGCTCTCTTAATATCCCTCTGTAGCCAGTAAACATTGCCTTTCTACTATTTCCTGAATTATCGTTACTAATCTCCCTCATCTGTGGTAGTAAATGGGCTAAAATGTGATGGAGTGGGACAGCAGATGCTTGTTCTCATGGCACACGATACAGAGCCAAGCAGTCATTGAGAAATGGGTCTACATGGTTTTAACTCATTTAATGAATTGATTTAGCTGGTGGCAATATGCCTGTTTTTTTGTTTTTTTTGCTTATTCAGTGTATGTGTGTATGTTTTATGCCATGTTTTATGTATAACAGAAACACAGCAAACTGAACACTGATTGTAAATTGCTTTACAGAAGCGGAAGCTCGCAGCTGAGGAGATAGAAGGTAGCACGTTTCTCTTACTGTCACTTTTATCTTCATAATTTTTTAGTCCAGCATACTCCTTTCAAAGGAATACTTTGTTTTTACCCTAATATAAACCTAATAACCTAACAGCATATGTGCAATTATCAAGGACAAGAATTTCAACTTGTCAACTTGTTTTCCTGTACTGAGAAAAGAACGGAAAACCAGTTTACTCTAAACTCACTTATAATGTGCACTCCTGCTGCCCGATGTGATGCCTGATGTGATGCCGGTGCCAGATCCTGGCACACTTCTCCTGCTGTGCCTGGTCTCGCCATCCAGACCTGTCTGACGCTCTGCTCCTGCCCTGTTCCTCCTGCTTCTTCATCTGGAGCTTTCTGAACTTCTGACTCACCTCTTGTTGTTTATTTTCTATTCATATGGATAAAGACTT
>JAOUQW010000023.1:17470100-17481126 GCA_028565825.1 Olivaichthys viedmensis | reverse complement strand
GTTTTAGAAATACTCAAACCAGCCCGTCTGGCACCAACAATCATGCCACGGTCAAAATCACTGAGATCAAATTTTTTTTGGTCAGTGGTGGGAGTCATTGATAGATACACTGAGGTTCATATGCACGTTATTCAGGACATTAGGAAGAAAGGCTTGAGGCTAGGCTAATGCTTCTTGCAGCCAGCCTTCTTACATTTTGAATAAGTAGTGATTCAGTTTAATTTGTAAATCAACTTTCAAATAAGGAAAAAAAGGGTTTGTTTCATCAGGCAATTATAAGAATTCACATGACAGCCTAAACTTGGACTGCATTAAATTGTCACTCGGCATTCATCACGTCAGGCGAGGATTAGATGAATCTGTATTAGGAAAACCAGCCTATAGTTTGTTTCTTCACTCTGTCTTTTAGCTAACTAGCTAATGTTAGCCAGCTAGCTCATTACCATAGGTCAGAGAGCTGCACAAAGCACAGTAACGAGCGAGTACAGTTACAACGAGGCCCTACACGAACAACGTGCTGACGCATCAGAGCAGAGTAACATTTTCACTTTCAACAAGCAATTGTGTTTTAGCTAGCCAGCTGACGCTGTTAGCACTCAAAATCTTACATATAGCAGCTTTAGTAATTGACTAATAACTACCAGTAGGATCACCAGCAGCCTCCTGCTTGAAAAAAATGGTTAGATGCCCCTGTGTGGTGCAATTGTCTAAGCTTTTGCCCTATCGCCTTACTTAAAACGTTTGAATCTCGACAATGCCACAGGCATCTATAGCAGGATTGGCCCCCTGCTCTCTGGGTGGCAAGAGTGGCTTTCCTCTGTCCCCTGTCAAAATAACAAAGAGGGACACTTCCCAATTGTGGGCATCTGTTAACTCAGGTATACAGCTGCCCCTATGACGTAACATAAGCAGCAGTTTGAAAAGATGCACATGTCCTGAAGGAAGCAAGTGTTAGCCTTCACCCTCCAAGATTGCTGTGATAGGAGAGACTGTTAGCGGGTGGGAATGGGCTCTGACTAAATTGGGATAAAATTTGGTGAAAAAAAAGATTTGATGCATGAGAATAAAATGACAGCAAAGCCACTGCTTATTCTAAATCCAGTTGGTTAAAATAAAAAAGAAGAGGTTTTGGTGTAGGTAATTTGAAATGCTATTCTGAGAACATTAACTTAGACTATTGAAATCAACTATATCCCTCTTTCTCAACAGCTCCAGATGTATTAGTGACCCGAGTAAGCCTCTTTGCTAATGATCACTTCTGTTGCTGCAGTCGGGGTCTCTCTCGCTCATATACACAGTTTATCCAGTTCATAAATGACAAGTTACTGTCATTTTACATTTATGTGAAGATGCACACAGCATATTTGTAAGGATCAGAATGGATTAACTGACAAATAAACTTGATGACATCAGGAACACGCAGTAAATGCACTGCATAACTTGTCCTAATGCTGGAGAATTGGGTCACATCTTAGCTGTTCAGTGTGTCATATCTGATTAGTCTTTCTCGTCCCCCATATACAGTCAGCTCCAGAATTATTGGCACCTTCATGAAAATGAGCAAAAATGTATATGTAAAATGAATTACACACACACACACACACACAAAAATATATATTTGGGAATGTTGTATAGTTTTAGTTTAACACGCTTTTTTTTCTAGCATAAAAGGTTTTAAGTGGTGCAATTTATTTCTGCAAAACACTGGCTTCAAAATTATTGGCATCCCCACAAATAATATTTGGTGAAGCCTCCCCTAGAGAGAATAACAGCACTGGGCCTCTTCCTGTAATGTCTAACAAGGTTGGAGACACTTGTAGGGGGATCTTGGACTACTCCATGCAACATTCATGATGCTATCAAACTTCACAAGAGTCCCTGGACCGCTTTTTTGTTAGAGGAAAGCTTGTCCAATTGTTTGAGTGAAAACATTGAATCACTGTGTGTAATGTATATTTTATACAACCATTTTTGCTCGTTCTTTTAAAGGGTGCCAATAATTCTGGAGTAGATTGTAGAAAATACTGTATATACCATGATAAGGTTGTAATGACCAGAACTCTTTGTTCTTTCTTTGCAACAAAGCCAAAAAGATATTAGTGACATGCATAAACCTAAAAATGAATTAGCCTACAAAGCACATTTCATAAATATAATTAAGTTTAAGACAGCGCAGTCAATCAACAATTTTGATTATTAAAAAAATAGAACTGAAATAAAAAGTGAATAAAAAATAAATAAAAATTTAAAACAACAAAAATAGGGATTACATAGAAATAACAATATTTATAAAAGTCATAGCAGAAAAAGAATTGTAAAAAATTAAATATACAAAATAAAATGTAAAGATAAGTAAAACTGTATGTTTTGAGTATGTTATGAGTGGAACTGGACAGTGGAACTGAAATCAGTGCAGCTGGACAGAAGAATCCATAAAGGCAGATACCATGCCATACCAACCATTATTTCTTTCCTTCCTTTATCCCTAAAGTATAGGCACTGCTGTAGGCTTCCTTCCTCCATATCCATCTATGGGATCAGCAGGATGCCTCCTGTTAGTTGAGAGCTCTGATGACATAACTGTTCTTTGTCTTAATTTCCAGTAAAACCACAGGAAACACAGCATAGGAGGTTTGATGCTCTCCTAAAAATAGGATTCGTGAAAATTAAGGTTTAATCCCCCTTTTTTGTCCACTCTTCAGTTTCTATAATGTTGTGAAAATAGAATCCTAAAGTCACTGCATTTGTTGAACGCTCTGTGTTTTTAAGAAACCTTTGGTCCGATTTTTCTGGTGCCTGCGCTGTGTCTATCTCTTAGGAACGTAATCTGCCTCTACAGCCTTCGGGCCAGATGCAAACCTACCCCCCACCCCCTCTTCTCTCTCCCTTTGGCTCAAATGAGATTTAAAGTCACCCAAAACATGTTTTATAAACCATAAATGTTTTTCTATTTCTTAATACATTTCTTAATGTGGGAGTTTCACACAAAAACATGTCATTAGAGCTACGGAAAAAGGCACAGCAACATGCCTACACTTTCACCATTATTAGGAAATCCAGACTCTATGAATATGCAAATTGGAAACACCTCAATCCCTACACATACCCACCACCTTCTTCATGTGGACCAGTGTAACAGAAGACAAGCTACATTTTGCAGGGCCTGTATTTGCATATTGGAACCTGATAGGCCCTTATATTTTATGACACTATAACGCTTGCCTGTCACATGTTCAATACCAACTCAGATTTTCCAGTGTGATTTTGACGAGTCTAAGCATTAAAACAAATTCCCCTGAAAGGATTTCATCATTTAAAAAAACAGTGTCTGTGAAATGAAGCGAGTTTCTGGCCTTGGTCACAACTTGTAAACATGTAATCTCTTAGGCACTTAGGGATGATTAATAGAAACGCTCATTACAGAAAACTCTCTTTTAGATGGACATTTTTCTAAAAATGATTTTACATTAATCATCGGCATTGATCACACAGAATAATTACACAGTATACACACACAATCAGTTAGGCATATGAATCGAAAGAGAGAAAATCTAGACTAAATCCCACAAGGGCAATATCATGCACAAAAATCATTAGCAGGCATCAGCACTTGTTTCAAGTGAAAAGTCAGTGAAATCTTGGTGGTGTCACATATAGGTCTTAGAAAGGCATGAGAACTGGAACAATTTCACTGTGGAACAACTTCTGCTGTTTGAAAACGGACGCTAACAAGGACTGAAATGTTCGAATCAGTAGTGCTATCCCAGTAAAAGCACACTGTCCACACTTAGACTTGATGAATACATACGGTAACAGCGTACAAAACAGGTAACGGGGATCAGTTAGTGTTACAGAATACAGACAGTAATAAGACTTTTTAAACGGCTGCTTGTAAAATTTAATTTAATACATGAGAAAATATTAAGTCAATACAAGAAAAAAAAAAGAAATGAAAATGACAAAAGATTGGCTGAAATTTGAAATCTTTTATCTTTAATCCAGAAGAAAAGGAAAGCAATTAAAACACATTAATTAGTGATTATTAAGATGTAAAACACTGTATTTAAAAAAATAAACACTCTAAACTAGTATTTGCTAATGTTTATCCAGTTTTATCTTCTGCAAGTACAAAAGCAGTTTGACCCAAGTGAACACGAAGACCCCAAAACAGGGGTCAAGTTTGAGTCAAGATTATTAAGTAGAGACTTCACAACATTTCTTCATCAATCCTGGAAGAAAAATAAAAAGCAATGATTAGAGTGAGCATAAACGCAACCATGACTGAAACAAGACTAATGATTGAAATTTAGAGGCCTAAGTAGTATATTAACATTATATTTCTGCATTTCCCTGTTTTACATTTATTAACATATTAAAGAACTCTTGATGTAACATGGTTAAAGACTGATCGACCACATTTATTTCTATTTGTTGGAGGATGTGAATGCTTTAATTCATCAAAACCTCCAGAGAAACTCATCTGGAACATATGCAGCTGGTCAGGATTCTCACAGCACAATATGCATGGACTCTTATGTATATTGCAGCCTTCTGATATATCAGTGTTCTAAAGGCCAATACCATGATAACCATTAAGCACTAATATATTACGCTTTCCTGCAAATTGATCGACTTTTTCTTGTTAAGAATGAGGTGCCATACCACATGCTGGCATATATACACACACCAGCTTGAGCACGAGACCCGACAGACACATGGCGGAAAATTGGGCTGAATTAAAAACATCTGTCTCTAATCCGCAGACCAATCCTGTGCACGTGTCACCCAAAGTAAGCCAAATCTTTAATGGGGCGAAATCCCTGTGCGATGAAAGCAGGTAAGCGCTTGCAAGTGTGTGGATGTCTCTGAGCCTGTCATTTGGAGAAGCATGTAAAGGGAGAACTAATCTGTCCTGTGCGGAATAGGATTCTCAAAGAAACATCATTAACATAATTTAAAATCTGTCATGAAATGCATTAAAATAATTATGCACTGTACGTCTGTAAAATCTTACTGTTGACTTACGGCTGACTTTTTTTTTTTTTTTTTAGTCTTCTTTGGCAGAGATAACTAAAGGTGAATCACTAAATAAGATGCTGTGTATAAAGAATGTCGACCCTTCATCCTCTCTACTGAAATATATTTGCTAAATTATAACATTACATACACCAAGAACGTTCAGTCGTAGGCTGTGAACAGCTTTGAGATTTTTTTAGAATGACACTCATAGTTTTAAAATCATAACCCATAAATTCACAATGAACCCGTTTTCAAAATGTTATTCTCGTCGCCAGTTTCAACAAGAAAAGCCCCATCCATTCGAATCTAACCATCAATTTCACATGAAAAACTAAATAAGAGAAAACCACTAAAGAGCATTACATAGATCAAAACAACACATATTGAGAAGCAAATCTGTTATCAGTATATACACCCAAAAGACATTACAGAGGAGTCTAAAGACAGAGAGCTGATGAGAGTCAATGATGTTGGTTTTTATTTTGTTGTTACATTATTGTAAATCAGACTCGGCTCCAAAAGTTGCGAGCCGCCTCAGCCGAGTGGTGAGGCGTGGCATGCCACATGTCAGTCAAAAGTGGGAAAGGCTTCTTGGGTCTTACACTCAAGTTAAAAAGAGTCTCATCTACACACAGCTCCTCTCACCCAGCAACGAGGACGCTCACACCGAATCAAGCCTTCAGTGCAGAAAGAAATCCGAAGAAGAAAAAAAGAAAAAAAAGAAAAGCCTAACAGAAGCTCTGTCCATTGTGCTGAGTTTCATATGAGGGGAAAACAGGCATTCCGCATTCATATTTTTCAATGACTTGTGTATGGGTTTGTTACACATACCCTTCTCTTGTAGTGTACAGAAAGTTCCCACTGAAAGTTTCATGAACAGACTCAAATTTAATTGCGATAAGAAGTAAATGACTTAGTCGTTTATTCACGTTTGAAATACAAGTTTAGTGAAATGTGTCCCCAAACCGTTTTGTAAAACTTGGTTGGCCCTCAGGACTCCACTGGCACGCTCAATAAAAAGCCGATGGTTGCAAAATAAGCTAAAAACCATAGAACAGTTATAATACTTAATTATAAAAAGAAATGCTGACATTATTTAACACATCTTAAGTAAAATCCAAAAGAATTTGGCAGCAAATGATGAGGTCAGATGAGGCAAACTGCACCGGCACGAATACACACGCACATTTTATAAACACATGTGCACACGCGCACTCTCTCGCACAAGATAACGGACACTTCCTGGGTAAGAGATGACAGTTTCCTGTTCAGAAGGGCTTGATGAAGTGGCACATTGTGATCGGCCATGTGAGGACTGAAGTTTAATTAAAAGTAGCCCTGGGTTTCTTTCGATTCCATGCTCCTTCTCACTCTAGTCATCTCCTGCTTTCATTCCTCTCACCGATCCCTGGTTACGCATCTGTAAAGAAGACATTTCTCATACATATACAAGACATAACACCTCATACATGTACAGCAATTAGTGATCAATGGTCGGTAACTGCAATAAAATATGCAAGAGTCCAAAAAGGTTGAGTGAGACAGGAAGATTGTGTGTTCCTTGTTGGGTATAAGACAGTGTGTTCCTGTTTGTGAAGAGGATTTCTGAAATTTTGTCTAACAGAGCAAGACTGCACCCAAAACCTAGGGTACACATTACAACTACCTTGCAGGAGTCAGATGCACTAATTAAAATCATAATTACATGTGGAAATAGAGTTGAGTGCAAAAGTTTGCAATATTAGTAAAAAAAAAAGTACTAATATTTTACAATTTATCTACCAAAAACAAAAATGAAAAAATGAAATTCAGATGTATGTAACAAGACAACAATCCTGAGTATAAGGCAGAAAAATATTGTGATAATGAAGGAACATCTGTGAAACTTAACACATTAAACGTCTTGTTGCTATAATTGAAATTTCTTTGTCTTCTTCATTTTGTCTTAAGGGTATGCAAACTTTTTCACTCAACTATATATTAAGGTATACTAGCTGAAAGTTTTGACACATCTGGCTCTTATTGTGGTTGAATGAAAAGGGCACGGTGTCTTGTGCTACCTGGTCCAGTTCCCGCTGCGTCTCCTCCTCCATCCTGCGGATGTCGTCCATGGTCAGGTCCACCCAGCGGTCCAGCCAGCAGAACAGCTGCCGGTGGAAATTAGTAAAGAGCCTCTTCTCCTGCTGCTCAGAGACAGAAAGCGAGGAGGTGTTATTACTTTTATTTACTATTACTTTTTTAAGCGTTGTTATGGAAGGGATTTCATGAACATTTATGAAATAGCAAATGATGGACATAAAACGATGCTGAATGGGACATGTCCAAACACAAGAAAAACTTATTTATCCAGAAATAAAAAAAATCCAAACTGAACAACACACTGACAGTTTAACTCCCCAACTGGGTCAGAGATAAAAGAACAGGGCTCTTACCTTGTGAATGAAGTTCTCCACCCGGCCCTGCAGACCCCACCAGCGGAAATGCACCGTTACCAGCTTATAAGCAGTCATATATGGACAGTTACTGTTATGAAGCTCTTTCTAAAGGAGGAAGGGGAGGGAGAAAAAAGTGAAGCATTTTAAATATATATATATTTTTTAATTGATGTATGTGTTGGTGAAAATTGTGTGCACATGTTTAAGTACCTTCCATCCTGGTCCCAGTGGCCCCCTGCCAGTCTTCTCAGAGTGGAAGAGAGCAGGATCCTCGTCTGGCTTATAGTCCTAAAAGACAAATTCACCTGAACCATTAAATTAATTGTTTTTGAAGATCAACAGCATGCCTACAGTGGGTTACACAAACCCAAACACAGGCTTAAATGATCCAATATGATGAAGTACATGATCAAATCAGTCCCTCTGGACATGGAGTCACATGTACAATAGAGAATGCATCTATGATTGTTTGACTCTCCAACTTCGCTCCTTTACTCATTTGCTGCATTTTTTTAATCATTTTATAATTACAGCTAAATTGTTGAACTAAACATCACTAAAACACACAATTACTCTCTTCACATCATGGAACATTATATAACTATACAGCTCATCACCACTGGTTATTTGGTAACATGTTGCCTCTGGGTGCTTTTGTAAATTTGTCCTCATGGTACGAGACCACATACTGGTTATCCATACATTTTAAGAGGCTCAGAAACTCAGTCCTGCATGAATTTAACAGAGAGAGAGGAAGCAACTTAGAGTTTTTACCCCCCGGACAGGGCGGCACGGTACGGTTACTAATCTGAATGTTGTATGCAAACTGTCAGACAATGGTAAAATACAACAAAAATACAAGGAGGCGCTCATATTCTGTAAATCTCTAAATCTCAAAGGGCGTTTTATTGGGTCTGTAGTGCAATACGAACTTTCTAAAGAGCTATTACGTTATAGCCTATATAGTGAGCATATATAGTGAATAGGAAGCCATTTTGGGATTAAGGGCCTGTTTATACTTGCTGTTGATAACATAGACGGACGTTTAAAATGGCACCGGTCCGTATCCTGCGTTCAATCAACACGTCGTTTGTGGACGACCCAAAAAATCAGTTTTAGTGAAACAACGCTCCGATCGGTAGGACGAGAGAAATAAACTCTCCGTTTTCACGACGAGATTGGTTTAATGGCCTGATACACCATCTACTTTGGTGCCGCTGCCGCCGTTTCTCTACTTTTCTCAAGATACACATTATAATAGCCTTCTCAACTCCCGCCATCTTCCCTGTTTACTTCCTTGTGCAAAATCAGGAAGTGGTCGAAGAAGATATTTGCTGGCCATGTTTCGGCTCTGAAGTGCCCCCTAGTGGACAGAGTTTTAATCCTCCAGGTGTACGGACGTTACGGAAGCGAGTATGTATCGAACGCCATTCAGTTCATAATTCGCATAGTGGGTTTCGTCTGGAAAATGAAAAAAGCTCCGTCCAGTACAGCATCATACAAGAATGCAGTGCTTTGAGCGCCTTCTGAAGTGCAGTTTGAACGCCGCTCTGAGCGCCGTCTCCTCGGCCGACCACACGCTATTTCAATAGGACACGTTTTGGACGCCTGGTTCCCTGACGCCACTGGCTTGGCATACAGCTTTGGCCTGCCTGGACCAGCCGAGGCAACTGTGACTTTGATTGGTTTTTCAGTGAAGTCGACAAACTGAGGTATGAACGTTATTAAACTGTCATTGACTATGTTGAAACATTCATTTGACTTCATTAACATACTTGTGTTGATATAAAGCGCATGACTTCATTTGCGCCAACTAACATTAGTGAAATAATCGCTGCCTTGCAAGGCAGCAGCATAACTTGCCTCTGTCTATGCTATTGTTTTTACAGGTTACACTGGAGTCTCCCTGGATACTGAAGAGGCCCTATGTGTGCACTTGGACATTACTGTCACAGCACTGTTTCCAAAATTAAAAGAGCCATATGAACAATGAATTGGCGGTCGCAGTGTGACTACACAGGTATCTCTGGGAACAGGTGTGGATTTTCTTGCGATGCATGCAGAAACTGGATTTTAAGAAATCACAGAAAAACCAGACACAAATATGAATAGGTCCTCAAGTGTTAGAGGGTCTCCTCCTTATAAAAGAATGAAAATAAAACTTGTATAATTTGTGTATACGTTTATAAATGTTTTTAGTAAAGTACTGTGCAAAGGTCTGAGGCACATGTAAAGAAATAAAAAATAATAAAAAAAATTAAAAATCCTTTAAAAATATATATATATATATATATACACACATATATACATACACACACACGGTTTACTGGAGGCAGGCAGGCTTATGAAAGCCGGAAGATGTGCGGCATCAAAACAGGGGCGGGATGAAGGGGCGGGGTCCGGTGAACAAGCGTCAGGGAACCACGCGTCCAAAATGTGTCCTATTAAAATAACGTGTGGTCGGCCGAGGAGACGGCGCTCAGAGCGGCGCTTTTTCTTGTATGACGCCGTTCTGGACGGCGCTTTTGTTATTTTCCAGACGAAACCCACCATGCGAATTATGAACTGAATGGCGTTCGATAAGTATGTGATCAATGACGCTCGCGTAGCTGCGGCGTCCGCACGCGTAAACGTAGCCATGCAGGAAGTATAAACCGGCCCTTAGGCTAACTTGAAGATGGTGGAAGGGTAACCAAATTCAGCATGGGTACTTAGTTACGGTATGGGCCATGTTGCAATGGAAATAACAACGAAATGTGGGATCATGAATTTGTTACCGCACCGTGCCGTACTGCACCGTCCAATGGAAAAGCGCTACAATAACTCATCTGACTTACCGCATCATCCACCTGAGAGCGATCAGCGATATCAATCGGCATTACCTCAGTCTCCTCCCACTCTTCAGAGGGAAGGCCATGAGGCTGGAGAGGAAAAAACGTATGGAGGAAAATCAGTATATTGAAAATTTGTACATTGAAAAATGTAACCGTAGTCAGCACGGCACATTCACTGAACCTCATTGACTCACATTATCAGTTGTTCCCAAGTCAGGTTTGTGCCAGGTCTCAATCTTAATGAAAAAGTCATCTTTCATGTACTCATTCTGAAAAAAAAGGACACAATTTGCATCACAAACACATTTTGTGACATTTCAGAGCTCATTTTCCTGTACTGCGAGAAGAACTAGGATCAGTAGTGATTTCTTTATAGCAGCAAATAATATTTAGGCATGACATAATACAAAAAAAACCTCCAAAAAAACACACTCACTGTAACGACTGCAGCAGCGGAAATCCAGTAGGGGAGCAAAGAATGAAAAAAGAAACATGATTAATCTGAAATTGTACTGGTATCTACTTATTCTAGCATTAAATCTCAGCCGAAAGACATATGCACACATTCCGTTTGCGCGATGAAAATGCAACATATGTTGTTGATATTGCGCGATAAATTGCATCACGATAGCATTGCATTCTGAGAGTATTACCGACTCCAAAATGCATTTTCGTACCGGTTGTTTCATGTTTCCTCATTTTCTATGTTGTCATTAGTTTCAAAAAACCTAAATATCA
>JAOUQW010000023.1:17447929-17462035 GCA_028565825.1 Olivaichthys viedmensis | reverse complement strand
CTGTGATGAAGTTGCTGTTCTCTCTCTCAGTGAACAAAGCTTTGTGTATTGCTCTTCTGATGGTGTGCTCACTTTTGCTCTGCCTGATTGTGTTTTGGATACAACTGATCCAGTTTCAGCAAAGCTTTTTAGAGTGCCATAGGGTGTTTTCACATATAGTTCGTTTTAAATGAAGCATACTCAGTCCTGTTTAAAGTGGACCTGAAAGGGAACCAGCTGTAAATGACCTCAGCGCTTTTTGGTGTTCAGAATATAAGTGGACATTTTAGCACTGATGAGATCTCAGACCACTTGTTGTTCACAATACAACTTCTTTAGGACTCAGACCCCAGCTGTGTAACACTGAATTACGGGTAGGGTCATTCAAAATGGTTACTAAACATGTAGGTATCATTTGGCTGTAGATTAAAAAAAATAGAGAGAGCAAAAACAATTAAAGTGAAATACCAGAAGTGTCTGGAAAAAGGAAAGCAATGAGGAGAGGAATTTTGTTGCAGTACCATCGAAACCAACTCATGCTTCATGCCATAGGCCTACTTGTGACTCTTTAGCTCTCGTATGACCAGTTGGTAAAGACAAAATACACGCATAAACTATAATATATATATACAATAATAATATATCTATTGTTCCTGTCACTAACATAATTATTATTATTATTATCTGCGAGGTGACAGAAAACTGCTGCTATGTATGAATGGCGAGCCTCAAGTTCTTTAGCCATAAAGAAAAATGTGAACTGGACAGGGATCACTTTGTTTTCACATAACACGAATCAGGTGAACCACAAAATGAACCACCTCCAGAGGTGGTGTGAGTACAGTTCGCTTGTGGGTCGTGTTAGAGGGGTCTGAGTTCATTTGTTGTGTTCACATATGCATAAAAACGCTGAGTAATCGATCTGAGACCACTGAAAGTGTGAAAACACCCATATAACGGCAATAAAAAAAAGTCTCTGATTTTTCAATGTGGTCTCAGACTTTTGGACCCCACTGTATCTCCCATCATATGAGTACTTACCTGCCATAGTTACTTGCAGAGGGAAATCCAAACCCTGTCAAAAAAGTAAATGGTGCAACCTATTGCACGACTTTGCTCTTATCAAAACTGCATCCTTGACTCTACTATGTTTCTGTCAAACTTTCCAGCATACTCGGGACATCAGTGGAACACCCGTCAATTTCTTTGTGCTTGGTGACCCGGCTTACCCACTCTTGGAATGGCTCATGAAGGGGTATACCCACACTTCAACTCTAACCCCTCAGCAAAATTCGTTTAACGTCTACCTCAGTGGTGCAAGGACAGCAGTAGAAATTGCCTTTGGGAGGTTGAAATCAAGATGGCGGGTTCTTCTCAAGCGGAGTGACTTTCACTACACCTTCTCGCCATATGTTGCGATCACGTGCTGTGCTCTGCACAATTTTTGCGAGAGGGAAGAGGAATCTTTCAGTCCAGTTTGGATGGAAGAGGCTGCTACTTTGGAGAGAGCCATACCCCAGCCAGCGACACAGGCATATTCACCTTCAAACAATGCCGGTGAAGCTGTCAGGAGAGTCCTCACAGAATATATGGCCAGCAATTATCCTCTTCGTGTGCAGGAACAATGAACACAGACTGTTGTACAGAGAACATTGTAAATATTCCTTTGTTTAGTTTTATATTTGTCCTGACTAAGCTTTCAGTTATTGTGGACATATGGCTTTTTAATAAAGCAATGCTGACTAAATACTAATGCCTGACATAAATGACTAAGTGCTGTTTCATTCTTTTGGTTAAACGAAATTATCCACATACATATTTGTATAATACGAAAGTGCAGCTTTGTATTGCTACCAAAGTAAGTAAAAATATAATTATAATTATAATAATAAATAAATAAATAAATAAAATGTAAATTCAGAGTACATATTTGTAATATTTTACATTATTCTCGAAATCTGTGAGAACTCTACAAACAATGAAAATACTGTCCATCATCACCTCCATAATAATTGTTTATTAATGTCTGAAGGGTTGAAAATCAGTTTAAAACAGGATGATGGAATCCCATGAAAGGATGTTTTTTATGTATATATGGGGTCATCACCCTCTAGAAACCATCAACAATTAAATAAAAAAAAACCTGCACATTCTGCGGCCCGTGTATTGGCCTTCATAAGGGATGAAATGAAACGCACCTCCCGCTTGCAACTGGCTTGCCAGTCATGACTGATGCTGTCTTTGTAAATTCTCCAAAAACCTATAGGGGTCTTAAGCACTCTTTTCCTGGTTTTCGGGCCTCAAACAAATGAGTCAGTCAGTTAGGCTAGAAAGTTCGTGCATCACCGCAATAATAACCAGTGGCTAATAATTATTGCTCTTTATTCAGAAATGTGCAATATTTTAAACTAATTTAGAACAGATATTTTGGAGATGTTGTAATCTTCAAAAACCTTGCACTTTGAATAACTGACCAGAAGCCCAGATACAGAAAAGGAGTGAAAGACAACTCATTAGGCCATTACATTGTTTAATTAAACTAATGTAAGGAAAAAGGGAAGGCATGGTGATGCAGCAGGCAGTGTTGATGCCTTACAGCTCCAGGGTCCGGGGTTTAATCCTGAGCTTTGGTTACTGTCTGTATGGAGTTTCGCATGTTCTCTGTGTCCACGTGGGTTTCCTCCTGGTACTCCGTTTTCCTCCCACCTCCCAAAACATGTCGGTAAGTGGATTGGCTACTCTAAATTGCCCCTAGATGTGAACATGTGTATGTCCAATGCCCTACAATGGACTGGTGTCACATCCAGGGTGCATCTCTGCTTTGCGGCCAGTGTTCCTGCGATAGACTCTGGATCCACCTGATAAGGCAGTTACTTAAGATGAATTAATGAAAAATGTAAGAAAAAACAAAACAATACAGCCCGATATACAGGAAACCCCAACACAATCTTACATTTGTACTCAGCTTGGTCCTTAGACGTGCCTTTATCAGTGGTGGCATGAAAGAATCAGCGCTTTGATGTTGTAAAAGTATATCACTGGATGTGACCTTATTTTCCTGATTGCTGGCAATAATTTCTTGGATATAACTGGTTTCCAAAAAAACAACTCTGCCATAAATTCTAAAGTTGTGGTGCTTATGATATGATTTGTTTGAGGCTGGGTTTTATTTAATTCTGTATTAAATTGGAAACCCTAGTTTAACAACCATCCTACTGCATTTCGATCTAAGCTATGTTTTTTGTTATTTGCTGTTGTAGATTGGCATAATTTGTCATGATTATTTTCAATACTTTTGTGCTTCACACATTCAATAATTCAGCAGATTTTCTAACAATTTTCTGTGATTTAGTTAAAGTCCATTTTATGTGTGTGTGTGTGTGTGTGTGTGTGTGTACGCAGGACACAGTGAAGTAAACAGGATCATGAAAGGATTGGGATGGACAAGTAGATTGAACTCCATCCGAGAACCACATAGTGCGCTATCTTTAATATAATCAAATTAAAATAAAAAAAACCGACTTGGATTATTACTGGTCAAAAAAACACTTGCGTCAAAGAGTTGCTTAATTGTTCTGGATTCACAGGAATGGTTCTTGGTGGCACAGATACTGGTAGCTCCAACAATCTGCCTTAAATAATGGTATGTCTAAAGAATGCTCTGTTGGTAAAAATGACTGTACGGTGGGTGAGGGAGAATTTGTAACTGAGACAAAAGTCTAATGATTGTTTGCTCATGGTCTTTAGCATGTAGGTGCCTTAATTCCTTACTTCTCTGATGTAAAAAAAGATAAACAGTAAATGATAATGACATGACTGTGTGAAATTTCCATGGGTACAGAGAAACACAATGATCTGCATGCACTTTACCTTTACAGGAAGTATATGGGTGGTTGGGGGATTTCTCAGGGGTAAAACAAAGTCCAAACACACTGGTTTACTGCACCTGACAGTTACAACATTGGATCCTATTCTAGTTCTGGATATACCTTGGGGGGTTGTGAAGAGACAGAACTTTACGGTATGTAAAATGCAATATGCAGTGCACTGTGCTTACCATTTATTATATGCTTTAAAGTGGCAGTTACTATCCACTACATACCTTTAAATCTAACTGACAAAAGGAGTTTTTAAAGCCCAGTTTTCTGGGCTTAAACTAGCTTGCTGGCTTGCTTTTTTATTTTGTGTTCTACTTTCCTTTGCATGGCATATTATAGATTGAGCTGTAAATAGGAGTCATGAGAACAACTGTAGACCAAAATACTGCAACCGAAAAATAGAAAATCAAGAGTTAAAAATCGAAACCAGAACTATAAAGTTAACCATAATTAGTAAAAAGTAAACTACAATGACAAAAAAACAGAAGAAGGTCTAGAAGAAAGCAGGCAACATAGGCCCATTATACAAACTATTGAAATCTTGCATAGAAATTGGCTAGTTTTTAAGCAGCCACACCAGGTCTAATAATAATAATACTAAAGGTATTTTTTATTAAGACGTTATTGTATCTAACTGAACTTTATTGCATGTAACGTGCATTGTACAATGCATTATCCTTGCCATTCATTATCTGTTTGAAAGGGATTGTTTTAAATGGCAGTTACCACCTGCTACATACCTCTACATCTAACTGACAAAAGAAGAGACGGTTATAATTTCACTGTCATGCTTGCAGTATGCTGGGCACAAATACTGTACACTCTATACAAGAAAAGGGATCTGGTTAGCGCCCTAAAGGATTCTTTGATTTGTCCCTCTAGGGGAACCTTACAATAGAGAGTTTCCCTTTCAGAAAAGGTCCTAAGTAGAACCCCTTTAGGAAGCTAGAACCCATAACCATGCAAAGAACCTTTGAGGCACCCTTTTATCCAAGAGTGTAGGACTTTATTCATTTTGTTGGGTAATAGCGAAGACCTTAATAAGAGATTGTGTTTTTGGGCACAAACCATATCTAGATTTCTTACCATATCTTTGCCTATAGCTTAGTCGTTTTACTTTTTGATCTGTGAATCGAATATTTTGGTTTTCATTTTCCTTTGCATGGCACATGATAGATTGATTCATGGAGACAGCTGTAGCCAAAAAAACAAGAAATGAGTCAAAAAAATAAAAATAAAATCAAAACCAGAGAACTGTTAAAATGAACCACAATTAGTAAAAAAATTTTTTTTTTTTTTTTTTAAAAAAGTCTGCTATAATTTGGAAAGAGCCTTTGTGGAAAGTAGGCTACACGAGGGCATGATTTATAAAAGCTATGCGAAATGAAACTCTTATTGCTAGACCAGGTCTGGATTGGACAAGATTGATAGATGTCTGAATAAAAAAAAAAATTAAAAAATAAAATCAATACAAACTCGCATATGGTATCATTAGTCAGTGACAATCAAATGTGTTTCATGCTTCAAACATTAATTCCTCAGACGTGTTTCGCTCTTCTTCTGGATCGCTTCAGGGTCAGTGCGTTCTTCTCCCATCCTAATCCCCCTTCACTTTCCCTGAGCCCCCCACACTCGTTCCCACTGTATCGCGAGACACTGGCTGGGACAGGAGGCAGATAAATATTAATATGCTTTTAACACAACAACAGAGCACGTTACACATGTAATAACGACTGCACTATATCGTCAGCGCGTTGATTGAGGTGTAACGTTAGATAAGGAGGCTAATCAGAGTGGAATGAGGACTAATATCGAAGGCAACAACACTTGCTTCTTGTCTAAACAGCTAGCTAGCTAGCTATGTAGCTGCCTAGCCAGTTTGCTAGCTAGCTACATCTGCAGTATTGTAACTTACGTACGTTGGGTGACTAGCTAGCTAGCTAGCTAGCAAGCAAAAGCTACATTAGATAACCTCGGTGCCGTTCATTTTTTTATTTGTTTATTTTTCTTTTCAGGTTCGCTTTCGTGTTTTATTTTTTTCTTCCCCCCCCCCTTTCTTCTTTGAACAACAAGGTAGGACACATTTTCTCTAGCTATAAGCGAAACTAAATATGGCTGGCTAGCTAGCTAGCCAACTGGCTTTTATTAGCAAACGTCCCAGGCTAGCTTGTTCAGCGTATTGACAGCGTTAGCTCGTTATTTAGCTAGCCGGATATCTATAATGCGTTTTACTCCAGTAATGTAAGCACGCAGTGGCACGACGTTGTAACGTTAGCTGCAGCTCGATGCCTCAGACTGTTATAACGTGCATGACAGCTGTGCGCTGCTTGTGGCGGCGAGGCCTGCGTGTGAGCTTATGTTGTTTTTGCTCTCCCATCTAGCTAACGTTAGCAAAGCCACAACACAAGCAAGGCGCCGGTCTCCAGTTACACCCTGACCCGAAAATGGTGAGTGCACGCCGGGGCTTTTTTTTTATCATGTTTTGGTAGCAACTAGTGGCGTGAATCGCTCACGTTATTTCAGCATCAGCTTGTTTTCATCCAAGCTAGTACAAACAGGACAGGGAAATAAATAAATAAATCTGAAGCAGTGCGTCAGTAACGGACCCAAATCCGTTCTGTGCACCTTTTCACCATAACTAGCTCGAGAGAAGGCTAATGGAAGAGGGTAACCCTAGATAAGCCATTGCTATAGAGATGAATGTGTTCCTGATTTCACGTTGTCGGTCTTGTCATTATCATCTGCTAATCCCCCTTTCCCAGGGTAACCATCAGTGTGTACTGTCTCTTTGATGGTCAGAATAAATCAGTCAAGACTTGCTCAAACTGCCCCGTTTCATACTGTCTTGGATCATTTCAGGATGCTTTTCTTGAGAGTAATGATCAGGCATGCCCTGCTGATCATTACTGTATTTGACTCAATTCACGCCACTTTTAGACAATAACCTAAATCATTTTACTTTGTCTTTGGGTAAGCCGAGGATCTATGTGCACACCCTTAGTTATTTCATGAACTTGCCCATGGAATTTGAAGCGCTTTTGTAATCTTTGGAGGTTGTGGGATGGGTGGCTTTAAATAAATATTGATTTAGAAATTGCTATAACCCTCCCCCCGTTCAGACCCGGTATTAGCATCTGTCTCGGGTGATCCGATCACAAGGTGCAGGTGTGAACGGGGTCCGGTTCCCCCCAGACATACGGTTTAAAGGAGCACTTCAGTCAATGCGACCTGCGTGACTCTAATGAAATCTAACGAAAAAGATGCAAGATACCGATGATACTTGTGATAACAATTTTTTTTAAAATTATTATTATTATTAGTAGTAGTAGTAGTAGGTACGACTGTACGCATCATTGTACTTGTACAGTGACAATAAAGAAATCTTACCTGACAATAACGCTTTCACTGACAACAGTTTTGTGGCTTCCAAATATTGTGATCAATCACGTTGGGATTATGCTGTAGTGACTTTCAAATTACAAAGCTGTTCCAGGACATCAGTCACTCTGGCAGAAGTGATCCCTATAAGCCTATGTATGACTTTTCTCATAGCGGATGCATATATCTGATCTTTTAAATTTCTGGCTAGTTTTTGCATTTGTGCATATTGAATATATATAGCATCTATTGTGATGGCAAATTTTACACTGTTTTTTTTTTTCTTGTTTTTTGCAGGCCACGGACCCGCTCCTCTGGTTGTTTGTAGGGCCTTGAGGAAAAACAAGACCTCATCAGCTCCACTCCTCGCTTAACACTAGCTCTCCATCATTCTTTTGATGTATTTTAAAGTCACTCAGCATGCAGATGCTTATATCTATATATATATATATATGTATATATGCATATATATGAGTTAGCACTCATTGCTTCATGCAGAGTGTGCAAACTTTTCTAGAGCAGCCCAGTTGTTTCTTAAATGGGGGGAGACTGTCATCACTCAGTTTTTGATCCATTACTTCTCCCAGACTTAGAGCCTGTGTAGAGCTTTACTCCATGAACAGAGCGTGCCTCCTCCCCACCCTGTCAGATTGTGACAATTGCTTGATCCCCGATCAAAGGGCTTTAGTGATTAGTCTGCAAATCACAGTAAATCAGTCGCGCATTTAGTCAATTATGAACGGCTCCCTATTAACCCCACCCAGCCCGCGGGCTGCAGCAAACTCATCCCCTCTTCCTCCATCCCCGTCTCCCTCTCCTTCCCCTCCATCTCCCTCATTGCTGCCCCTTTCTGCACGTCCTCCACCTTTACCCCCTCCGGCTTCTGGCCAGCCGTTGTCTTCTCTGTCTGACACGCCGACGCCCTCGCCTTCTCCCTGCCTTAGCTGGACCGAGTTCTGTGAGCTCCATGCCCGGGTAGCTGCTGGCGATTTTGCCCGTCACTTCAGGGCCTTTCTGCTGGAGAATCCACATTATTCCCCTGATTCTGCTGCTGCTTTCTGCCGCCGCTTCACTGACCGATTTGTTCGGTATTTCGAGAGCGAACTTGAGGGAAGTGGCGCAGTGAGGGAAGGCCCAGGGAGCTGGGTCACCCAATCAGACGGCACGTCACTGGAGGAGGAGGCGACATCTCCACCGCTGCTGCCACCTGATGCTGCTGCCCCCTGCCTGCCCACACATGTCAGGGCTCCGCCCAAGCCCCTCTCAGCTCGACCGGGTTTGGACAGTCGAGGCGGGGAGAGATTGCAGAACCCTACGGCTTTCCAGGACTCCTATGCTCACACGCAAATTCTGCCTCCTTCCTCTTCCTCGTCTTGTTCGTCCTCAGTGGGCGGGAACAACGGGCGGCGGGAGGATAGGGCATTGACGGTTAAGAAGCATCCTGGCCACTTGCCTGATAATGGAGATCTGGAAGAAGAGGAGGACAGCTGGGTGGGGCCAGTGATGGGAGAGGAGGCGGAGTCAGACGAGCTAGCAGGGAGGGATGGCGAGGCAGAAGGCAGTGCTCTTGCAGACAGACCTGACGACAGTCTGACTCCGCTAAGCCCTGCTTCTGGTGGACCGTTAAACTCGGGGTCAAAGGGCAGCATCCCGGGTGCAGGTGGCCACTCCAAAAACAAGCTAAAGAAGCGTTTCTCACTGCGCAGCGTGGGCCGCAGTGTGCGGGGCAGTGTGAAAGGCATCCTGCACTGGCGAAGCTCCTCAAGTGACTCGCCTCAAAGCTGTGGCTCGGCTAATGCCACGCCGCTGCCCTCCAGTTACAGCTATACTATGGGTCTGCAGGATGCCAAGAGAAGCTCTCAAGGTGCCCCAGCCTCGCTCCCCGTCTCACTCTCTCTGCCCCTCTCGCTCCCTCACTCATCCTCCTCTTCCCTACCACCCTCGTCCTCCAGCAGCGCCACCTCCCTGTCCTTCTCTGAAGCTCGCGATCGGAGGAGGAGTAACGGAGAAGGCGAGAAGGAGAAGTGGACCCACCGGCTGGAGAAGCTGCGTCTGTCCCGCTCGCCGCCACCAACCCTAGCAGCACCTGTAGGATCCTCGTCAGCCATGTTGCCCTCGGCCCTGCCGTCCAGGAAGACGGGCAGACTCGTCCGAGAGGGAGGAGTGAACGTCTGCTCCTCCTCAGATGAGTTCACTGGCTCCCATGGCTTCACGGGCTTCTCTTTCGGTTTGCTTCACCACGGCATGGACAATAACAATACCGTCTCTGGCACCGGAGTGGAGCAGGCAGGTGGAGTGCAGCCTCCGGCCACAGGGGGAGCTATAGCTGGACGGGGCACTCGCTGGCACAAGTGTCGTCTGGTCCTGAAGGAGCGAGACAAAGAAGGAGGGGAAAGAGGAGAGGAGTACTTCCTGGAGTTTTACATCCCTCCCAAGGTAAGTGGGGGAAAAAAAATTGAAGGGTTCAATACAGATAATCGAATGGAGAAAATTATGTGGGTCACTTTTATGACGGTGTTTCAGTGGATTTCTCAGGGTGCACTTTAAGACGTCGTGCGAGTGGTAAACAAACATCCGAGCTGGAGTGTGTTGCATTGCACTCCTATTAAGTTGCTGGTTGAGGGTGTGTTTTTTATAATTTGCTAACATCTCGACATAGGACCTCCTATTTTTATTTTTTTATTTTTTTACAGGAATGTTGTGTTATGTAATACTGTGAGTCCATTGGAAGATTTGATTCTAGACTTTATTAGTAGTGCAGTGATTCCTGAAACGTACAACTTTGTTGTTCTTAAATCCTATTGGTTTCATACATTTGTCTTATGATCTCCTAGGAAGGTGAAAGTTTATGCCTGTTTGGTCATGCTGTGAATCCAGGTAATGTAGTTGGCAGGAAATGGAAACCGAACTAACAGAATTTTCTCTGCTCTTCCTCTTCAGGGTTCCAAGCCCAGACTGACTATCCCATGCTGCTGCATCTTAGAAGTGAGAAGTACTACAGCTCTTGAGGTGCCAGACAAAGAGAACACTTTCCTTCTGCAGGTTTGTCTTCACAGTTCTCTCAATTTCTGTTGTTCCTCTATCCAGATTTTACTTTTCTCTATCCACATACTCTTTGCTCCTCTACCAGGGTTTAACTTAATATCTGTTATATAATATCCTCTCTCTCTCTCTCTCTCTCTCTCTCTCTCTCTCTCTCTCTCATTCTCATTGTCTGTTCCTCTGTCTTGTCCTCCCACTCCTGGAATGTCAGTTGGAAGGACAGGTGCAGTATGTGATTGAGACCAGAGATGCTGTTCAGATGAGAGCTTGGCTAAGTGACATCAGGAACAGCATCTGTCTGAGGTAAGATGCGCTCGGTTGTAATTTTCACATAACGCTGTACTCCTTTTCTCCATCTCTAACCTTTTGGGGTTAAGCTTTAATCCGATTTAAGATATCGTATTATGCTGATTAATGACCACTTGAACAATCTAATAACCGCTGAAATCAGATGATTATTAGTGTGCATGTAGAAACACTCACTGTCTGAAACTTTCTGTCCCTTGACCTTAGTGAGCAAGAGGATATTGAGGGAGTGTGTGGTGGTGCACAGACAGACCTCAGTAGCACACCGGAATTCAGCGACCGTCTGTCTCAAGGTCAGTGTGTTGTGTGTAACCATGTGGCGTGACAAGCAGTGAGCTATATATACACATTACAGATAAATTGTAAATATATTACTTCGAGTAGCTCTAAAATCCTCGCTATGCTTGCAGTTTTGAACATTTTGGTGGTGGTAATGTAATAGTCCCATTGAAGCTTTTTTAATACTTGCGGTGTACCTTCAGAATTATGTTTGTTTCCTGATTTTTGGCGTGGAAATGACGTGAAGTACAGTACTGAAGTATAGGAGTATTGCAGGCTTTTATTTTACATTAGGACAATTAAATATTATGATTTGGTTTTATTCTGCAGTGTGTTATGGTGGCGTGGGCAGTTCCCCACTGCTGGAGCCTCTTCCTCCTGAGTTGCCACCCCGTGCCCCTCTCGATGAACTCGATGGTCGACTGCTTGGCGGGGGCGGAGCTAGTCTCGGCATGCCGTTTCCAGAGACGCCTGATGCCACAGGTATGCCTCCCACACATCACCGTAAAGCAGTAAGTAAAGAAGTGACGAAAAAAGTCGAATGAGTGAGAAGTAGAATCCACTGTGAGAAGTAGAATCCACTGTGAGGTGTGTAACGTCTAATCCATACAGCCTCCATCACACTGCTTTTTCCACACCTCCTGATTTCTATCATGTAGAAAGCACAGGTTCTCAGTGATCTGCTGCCTTTCCTCAGGGTCCTTCCTGTTTTCAGAGGGCTCGGCAGCAGAGCCGGTGGAGCACCCGTTGAGCGAATGTCAGTGGTTCCACGGCACTCTGTCGCGGCTGAAGGCAGCCCAGCTGGTGCTGGCAGGCGGCATGGCGAGCCACGGCGTCTTCCTCGTGCGGCAGAGCGAGACGCGGCGCGGGGAGTACGTCCTAACCTTCAACTTCCAGGGCAAAGCCAAGGTGAGTTCACAGTCCTTGCTATTTTCGGCACCTGTGATAGTGTGAGCGAGAAACAGTTGCTTTTACATGCCACTTTAGTGCTGTTATTGGCATAATTTGAGATACTACTAGCTCTCTTCATTTCTCTCATTTCTCCTTGTCTCTTCATCCCTGATTGTCGTCTTCTTTGTCTATCCTTCCCTTTTTTCATTGTGTTCTTAAAATCTCTCTCCCTCTTTCCTTCTCTTTACAGCACCTGCGCCTCTCTCTGAATGAGGATGGCCAGTGTCGTGTGCAGCATCTCTGGTTCCAGTCTATCTTTGACATGCTGGAGCACTTCCGGGTGCATCCCATCCCCCTGGAGTCTGGGGGGGCCTCTGATGTCACCCTCATCAGCTTTGTGGGGGCCACAGCTGCCCGGCAACCAGGTACTGGCATCCAGGGTCAAGGCTTGGGTGTGATGGCAGGCAGGAGTAGCATTTGGGGTTTGTTAAAAGGGTTTGGAAAAAATTAAATGTATACAAAGATGCCAGAATGCATTCTTCATTGTATGTATAGGCCTTTATGATCATGCGAACACACTGTTGCAAACCACTGCATGTGCTTTGTGATGTTGTAGTAGAGCTAAAATGAGATTTTATCCACATATGAAGTCGCTTCTCATTGCCAGCATGGCATGCAAGAGCAGAGTTTGCAGTTTGCTGGCTGTGCATGGCATTGTTTCTTTGACTCTAATGTTTTACTGATTTTGTGTTTTTCTTTGCTCAGTGTGCATGGCCTGATTTTAGTTTTTTATCGGTCCCTTTCCTGCAGTCCCCTTACCACCCTTAACCTTGTCTCCACCCTTCATCCTCAATCTACCCTTTTTATGACTGTCCTTATTGTTCTTTCTACTCTCACCTAACATTTTAACCCTTCTGCTTCATCCCACTCTCTTCTGTTCCCCGCTTTCTTTCCATCTCTCCTCCTTCTGCTCCACTCTTTTCATCTGTGCCACTTCTTCTCCACCTACCCAGTCATGCCTGTCATAATGACTACATCACACTTACTACCAGGGCCCGATCGATATGAAAATTGTCGTGATACATTACCGATTTTAAGGAGCTAAAAATGTAGATAACCGAGAAAGAAATTGGCCAATGTAATTTTATATGGTCAAAAATTAAGCACACACCGGTAGTTTAGTTAAAGTTTAGCTTCACTGATTGTCAATTTCTCAAACTCAAATAAACAGCAGAAACAGCAATGTAAATATATAAACAAACATGTAAATATATTATAAATATAAAGTACTCATCACATAACTTTCAAAGAAGTAAATAACGTTAACTCTCACAATGCCAAACTCGCAAACGAGTGTATTTAAAGTACATTGTCTCTGGGCTACCGAGTGGTGCAACTATCAAAGGTTTCACTCTATGGTCAGATGATCGCCAGCTCAAATCCTGATGATGACCGAGCCATCCAAAAGAGCATAATTGCATAAAAGAATCTAGTTCACACACACAAAAAAAACACTTTCTGTGAGTGATTAGCGCCCCCTAGCACCCTTCAATATGTTTGGTGGTTGTTTAAAATAGCATCACATTCATGAATGGCGTTTTCCTATATAACATTTAAGGAGACATTATTAGTGCTTGATTTATGTGATTTCCACATCGATGCAATTGTGGAGCCTTAATATTGGCCGATAGCTCGATCGGGGCTCGATACTTTCAACCTCTTTGCTTATTTGATTTAACTTTGATCCTCTCTTTGCTCTTTTCAGTCCCATTTATCTTTCCTTTGTCTTATACTCATAGATCATCATCTATCTTTCTCTGTATGTGCTCATCTAACTCCATGCTTCACCTCTTAACCAAACCCTTGTCCCACCCTTATGCCTCTGGCCTCCCTCCTGCTAGTGCGGACCAAAGCTCTGATTGGCTATCTTTGTTGTTGTTTGTCGTTGGGTCATCTTCGCAGGCCGGGACAGGGCAGGCAGCCGGCCCACAGTCTGTGATGTCATCACCACGCGCCACCCTGACTCTCCATCAACCCCCATCTCTGACTGTGTGTAAGTGAGACCAGATTTAATAGACAGGGAATTAATAGACAGAGAATGAAACAAAAGTATGAGAAGATAAAGACAGTGTCCGACGTAAAGGGGTAGACTCGTAGCGTAGTTACCAGATAGTTACAGTGGAATGTAAATCTTGAGAATTAAAGGGCAGTAATAATCTCGGACCATTTGAAGCCTAAAAATCTTTAAATACATATATGGAAAAACAGTTAGGATTTCTTACTATCACTATATCTCTATCTAACTCTCTAACTCTCTATCGATCTATCTCTCTATCTATCTCTCTATCTCTCT
>JAOUQW010000023.1:17424211-17446885 GCA_028565825.1 Olivaichthys viedmensis | reverse complement strand
CTGCCTGTGCGCGCCGGCCCCAGGCCCGGCCGTGGGCGCCGCCCGCCGCCGCCCACCCCCCCGCAGGAGCGTGTAAGCGACGTAGAGGCCGTGGGAGGAGGAGGAGCGGCCAGTGGGCCCGAGGAGTGTGAGGAGCGCGAGAGGGACGCACCTCTACGACAGCTGGAAGGAGCAGAGGCTGAGGAGAGGGAGGGAGGTCGGGCCCGAGCCATCGACAACCAGTACTCCTTCTTCTAAAAAGAGCGGAAGAGAAGAGCCAGTCACAATTAGTATTTTTCACTTAATAGGAAGAACTCAAGGGGTTGGGGGGAAGAGTTACTAACACTATAAAAAAAAAAAAGCTTTCAAAGAATGAGAGAGAGATGGAGGGAGATGCGCACACACACACACACACATCTGATCACTGAAAGAGCAACATACAAACACTAAGTAACGGTACACTAAATGGAGCTCGGCAGAAGAAACGTTGGTTAATGTTGCACTGCGTTTATTTTTCATTGTGTTTCAGTATTAAAGGTGTCTCTCATTGTTCTGTTGCATAGGACGGTACGGTTCTTCACCTTCGTGCAATCACACTGGATGGTACTCGACCACCACGTGGTGCTATCATTTACACACAAATCCTTTAGATTTCTTACCCAGCAGCACTCTATTACACTTTTTTTTTTTTTTTCTCGGTACGTTTCTTTGTTGTCGTTTTGTGTTTGATGTTTTATTGTTGGATCAGCTGCCACTGATGAACCACAATTGTCGCAGTTCATTTCAATACTAGGCTTCACCAGGACTTAGCAACAGCTAGTCGCTTGCCAAAATAACCCAAACTCATCGGAGGCTGTTTCATGTCGCAAGGCAGATATGAAACATCTCCATGTACATCATTACCTCAGGGTGAGACTGCTGATCTTTGGAATCCTGAATGAATTAGTGAATTGAAATGTTGAGAGGTGTCTGATCCCAGATCAGCAATCTTACAGTGAGACACTTAAAGTGTATGAGACCAGGGGCCTCATTTATCATTCATTGCGTAGAAAGGGTTCTAAATTGTTTCTTGCGCGTGAAATTTCGAGTTCTCATACGCACAATAAAATTGGGATTAATCAAATGTGCGTAGGCAGGTCGTTCCCACGATTGTAAGTAATGAAGCTTAATAAATACCAATTGTTCGTAGCTGCTGTGCGCGTGCATGTCACTGCTTATTTAAATGCAGACGCGCCTACAATTAACCATATATGGTATGTAAGCATCCCTTCAAAGGGTACCTAAAAAAGACTGACTTTTTTTTGCTAGTGCCACAGAGGAACGCACAAACAAAATAAACGTTTCTGCTGTAGATAAAAATTTTATCAGTAAAGTGGAGAATCATCAAGCTGTGCTGTTTTAATATTTTTATGTGTTTATGTAATGTTTAATGTCATTTTAATGTTTTACATTGAACAAATGCGCGTCGCAAATCACCTGCACGTTCACGGAATGGAAACCGTTACGATTACAATTAACTGAATTCATTTTCTGATGGCGCTTTAACTGCGGCATGAGTGCAGCCAACAGCCTCAGTGATTGAAGTTGGGAAAGCCAGTGAGTGCATGGAAGTCCTGTCTCACATGTCCCTGTTGCGCATCGGTATAGGGGAATAGGATAGGTTTGGGCCAAGAGAAATGATGCGTCGCTACTCAGAGAGGGTTGGGAAATGCCCGATATATCCCCAGTTTCCCTCTGAAATGTGCCTGTAGCCAAAAACACTATGTTAAAACTGGGACTTGCACAGGTATTGCATTTGTGCGCCTTGTTTCCCTCTCCAACTTGGGTCCCAACTGATCGCAAAAATTTATTAGTAGTGGTTTCAGGAGTGGGTAGGCCTATCTGCTGATAAGCCACTCTCAGCTTACAGCTAAGAAATCGGCCCCGGTCCCTAAAACCCGCTCTCTCCAAATGGTACGAGGTGCGAGAACCTCCAACGAAGCTAGATAAGTCGCGTTCTTTAACATGCCGACTCTGTTAGCCTTTGATAACACATAACCACAAACATGTTTGTATTTAACTGTAATTATATTTAATCAAAAAACAGTAATGGATTTCATAGTTAATTCAAATTATTAGCAGTCCACACCCAGGATTAAGCAAACTCCTGCGCAAAGCGCTCCTGAGCCAACGCGTTCCACTTGCGGCTTCGTTTTCCACCGCTAGATGCTTTGCGTAAACATACGCACAAACCTAAGCAAACGTCCGTTTCAGTAAATCACACATTTTGCATTAAAGAGTTCGTACACACAATTTCCGCACATATTTGTGGGTTCGCACCATTGATAAATGAGGGCCCTGATCTCTCATCCACTGCTCTCGGCTGGATTGTTGGAAGAAAATTATTTGCAACCAAATTACTGTGTCACATCTGCGACATGCTGACTCGCTCACTTTGATGGCTTTGTTTGAGTCAATTCATCGAATTGTGCGTTGATGGGCTTAGGGAACGACTCGTAGAAGGCTCGCGGAAGATTCATTTGTTCACCATCACAAGATGTGTGGCTCATCTGGGAATTTCTGACACATTTGTGAACTGGAAACGGATCTGTGGGTGTCATTTTCCATTGTGGAATTTTTTTAAATTTTATTTTAGTGATCTGATTGAGTCCTGGGCCAAACGGCAGCATACCACACATGTGAAAAGCGATTTGGTTCAAAAATACTGAACACGTCTCATGTCAGGACACGATGTCTCTCTCTTTCTCTCTACGTATTTCTCGTTCTCTCTGACTATATGCGATACCTGCACTTCATTTATCTTTTTGTTGTTTGTTCCATATCTGTCTTTCAAAAAGTCCTCTCAGTCTATCATTTTACTCTCTCAGCTTTCTTACACACACACACTGTTTTAGTTTTATTTGTATGTTTGTTTCAATGGTTAAGTCCAGTGGAGGGTGAATGTCCTTCATTTACAAGATAAATAGTTTCTCATTGATTCTGATGATAATGATAAAAGTGATCATTGATAGTAATAATTCTCTAAATAATAGTATTAATTTTATTTTTTATGTTTTAAAATTCCTTTGTTGTATGTTGTTTACTCTATGTATGCATAATGTTCTCCAGATTGAGTTTCAAATTTCTGTGCCTTTTTTGTATTGCTTGCAATCTCAGCCTGTCCCACACTAGTTTCTCCTTTGCCTTGTTACAGTTTCCTCACATTTCAAGAAAGTGTTTATAAAAAGAAAAAGACCAGGAAAAATGGCACTTATCTCCCTGTGCCTCTCCGTGTTGTCATTGTCACGCATTCTGTGCCAGACACCCGGTTGAGTGCCTGCCCTTTCCACTCCTTCCTACTGCTTCTGCATCCCATCATTGGATCCCTGTCTTTCCTATCGTCTTCTTGTTTTGTTTTTATATCTCTGTATCGCCCTGACACTCACTGTTTTACTTTCTTCCCCTTTCCTTGACTTTGAACTATTTGTGCCTTTTCTCTCTCTCTCTCTCTCTCTCTCTCTCTCTCTCGTTCTCTCTCTCTCTCTCTCTCTCTCTGTCTGTCTGTCTGTCTGTCTGTGCTGGGACCGTGTGTTGAGGTGGACTGTGTTGTCCACTCTGTGTAATTAGTTTCAGGTACTACGTCGAATTTAATAATAATAGTAATAATAATAATAATACATTGGTGATGATATGATATAAATATACTGAAACATGTTTTGGAGTCCTGCGTCTGTGTGTAACTGCAATGAAGTTCATATGAAGAAGGTCTTCCACAGCGTAAACAAGAAATGTATGGGCATTTGTATTGCCTCAAGTATGCCTAGGGGTTAAACGGAATACCAGTGGGATTTTTATGTTAAAAAAGCATTACGTGAGCATAAGAAGTCAGTTGAAGCATGTACCTTTTTAAATGAATTTCTGGAACAGCAGAAATTCATTTTAAACCTGTGGTTATTTATTTAAATGGGAGTTATTTGACAAAGTGGGATTTCTCTGTTCACAATTTTAGTGACACATTGTAGTGTTTCCTCTGCTCCAACACACCTAACTCAAGTCATCGGCTCATAAACAAGCCTTTCATGAAGTTAAAATTGATGTGATGGAGCACAGCTTCTCCAGAACCAGAATGTAAGCTATGATATAAGTCAGCTCAAGCCTTTACAATATTTGTAGCCCAAGTGAAATGTTTAGGATGGTCTATTACTGCTCTGTCCATGTATCAAGTACAGGCCAAAACATTTTCTTCTATTAGATATAGGCTGAAAGATTTTCATCCAGTGGATCTAAGAGATGTGACGAGGTGGAATTTTCTGCATTCGTTTCTTTGTGCATGGTGTTCGTGACCAATCAGAGGCTTCGCTCAGTTCTACAGTGAGACTATACCAAATCCAGACAGAACTGCAGACTCTAGGATGGCTGGGACTTGAGCACCCATGGGTTCAGAGAAAAACAATTAAGTGTTATTCTACATATTGTCTTAAGAAGTAGTTCTTGGACCTTTTGCGGAGGGAATAGAGACACAGGGCTGTTCGTACTGGAGGGGGAAGCTCATTCTACTAGTGCAGAGGCAGGACACTGAAGCAGTGAGATCTTGTCTTACGAGCATGATTAGATCTCAGAAGAGAACATTCCAGGCTTCCTGAGGTTAAAGACCTGAGTTGGCCTGTGCATGTGTAGTTCTGAACCAGGGCATGTAGATCATGTGATGCAAAGCACTATCAAATGCCTGGAATGTGAGGACAAGAGTTTGAATTGGATTTTTGCTGCAACATGGAATCACATGAGCACTGCGGGAGGTTATGAACCAGGCGAGGAGCAGAATGCTCTGCAGAGGAGATATGGCAAATGAAGGGAGACCAGCAAGAAGAGAGTTCCAGTAATCAAGTCTGGAAAATGACTACAGCTTGTAAGAGAATTTGGCCGATCTCTGTAGTCATTAAAGGTCGTATTCTTCTGCTATTGTGAAGAAGAGATCTGCAGAACCTGGTGATTGATGTGATACGATGTGAAAGAAGACGTTACGCCCATTATCTAAAACCACACCAAGATTCTTAGCTGTGTGTGCTGGATGGACTGTGAGCGTGTTTGAGAGATCTAACATAAAGAAGTTTTATTTTTTTACGCCGGTAGGTAGAGGTTTAGTTTCAGATGATTGGTCTTCGTCCAGAAAGAGATGGCAGAAAGGCAGTCTGACATGTTCTATAAGACTTGTAATGTGGTTGGAATGAAGAGAGAAGTAAGGTTGTGTGTCATCAACATAGCAGTGGTGGAAGAAGCCATGAGATCTAATTACTGAGCCCGGTGGTTTAGTATACAGGAAATAAACAAGAGTGGACCAAGAACTGACCACTGGGAAACTGAACTTCTCCAATGCTTATGTGGTAGGATTTTTCTTTCTTTCTTTCTTTTTGCCCAAGTTGGCAAATGTGGAGATGATGATCTGACAGCTCGAGAATTATGAATATTATAAAGACGACCATTTTTACGTTTTACTTTTCTTCCTTTTTTGACGTGGCAAATGTTTACGTCTGCCTCTCGTATCTTATCAATAATATGCACAAAACCATGAGAGAGAGAGAGAGAGAGACTTCTGTATGTTCGTGATCACGTTATGACACGGAATTGAATCAAATGTTGACCTCAAGACATTTCTCCGTCAAGGTCAAGAGACCTCCAAGCGAAACAAATTGCGTGTAACAAGAAGAACATCGCGGAGAGACACGTGCATTTGAACAGCTAATCAATATAACCGGGCCTGTCAGCGTTTTGGCTCTACGAGGTTGCCAGATTATCGATGACTTTCTTTACACCAGGGCAGCCATTCCGCTTATTTATCCAACAGGGGACATTGCCAATTAAATAAATAAATAAAATAAATAAATAAAAAACCACGGCTTTCTTAAATAACCTTGCCAAAAGATTGCGGTTTCCGCCGTGATATCGAGGTTGAGCTGCACCACGGACTGAGGGCTCGCGTCCTGAAGCTCACCGCGCTTGAGCGCGCGTGCTGCGTCATTAATCCAGTTTGGACCAATCAAAAGCGAGTTTGTTGAACGCGGGTTGCCATTATGTTTAAGGCAAATCCTAAGACGTGGTACCGGCTTTTTTTTTTTTAAATAAAAACTAAATTTAAAGAACTCCTGTTTGACACTTTCTTCCCAAAAAGAAGTGCTCATGACATGTTTTCAGAATAAAGACGGAAGACGATTCTGGGCTCTAGGAAAGAACGCTATCGAGGGGTGCAGGATATTTCCGTCGCGTATTCCGAGATTTAGCTAGCCGATTTGGGTTGCTAGCTAACGCCAGAGAACACAAGAGAAGCGCCGCAACGTTAGCTGGCCCGCCTAGTGAGCAGCTAGCGATGTCTTTCCGCCGTCAGAACGTGAGTATTTACACGCGCGCACCTGCTGGTAACGCCGTTGTATATGAAGACTATACAGATAAAGTGTAATTAAATGACGTTATATGTCCGTTAACTAATTGCGCGTGTTAGCTAGCTGGCTAGCTAGCATGTAGCTAGTTCAAAGTCGCCGACCAAGGCAAAGCATGGACATCGCAAAAAGCGAAATATCACGTGGGGAAAATTATTACGCAAAAAACAAATTAAATTAAATGATTGTGGTTTAAAAAAAAATAATTTATTTTTTTTTTTTTTTTTTTTTTTTTTTTTTTATAAAAGCAACAGTCTGGACCAAGTGGCCGCAAAACGTCTAATGGACCTTCTGGATCGGCCGGCATGTCACCGACAGTTCCTGGGAGTAACACTACCAGACCAACCCCTGGAAGGTAATCTGAGCCCGGCTTACTCTTCAGAAAAAGGCCGAGGATAGGTATTTCATCATGAGGCCTACCGGTTAAAGGGGGCGTGTACATTACGTCTAAATGATGTACAGGGTCAGAAAAGACCAATTGGACAATGTCTTATTGAATTAGCAGCCGCGAAGCCCAATTGCAGGTGAGCAGTCTTGATTGACAGTCAATCGAACCAATGAATTGGCGGTGTTTCTAAAAAAAAAACAAATCCCTTATCCTTACAGGTAGTGTGAACCAATAGAAATGAGAGAATAGCTGATTGAGCATGTAGCCGACCAATGATTCCTTATTGGGGCGGGCAGAAGCGCGAGATCGGCAACGTTTTGTTGTTGTTGTTTTTGTAATCCATATGAGACGCAAAAGTGTTTTTGCGTCTCCATTCGAGCTACGTTTTTAAACCGACCGACCGACCGACAGACAGAAACCTGGAATGCACGTGACAAAAAAGTACTGAAATGTATTTAGTCTTCAAGAAGCCACGTCCTCAGTAGACGCTGGAAATGTTATATATTTAGATTACGTATGATCTCTAACGTTACGCCAATCTGCTAGTCCTTTATTGTTACGATGTCATTTGCGCATCCTGGCTAAAGCTAGCCTGTTAGCCGATGCATTGGCTTTGCTAACGTTAACCTGCTAAATATAACTCACCCGGCGATCCGTCTGCTCATCTCTAACACCGCTTGTCGTTACAAAGTAGGAATTCAAGTCGGAATATAACTCGATCGTCAGCTTGTTCTTCAGCAGTCGCTAATGGTTTGCTAACGTTAGCTACAATAATTACACAATAACATTGTGGCCGTTGTTTATCAGCCGTGTTTTGGACCTGAAGGTCCCAGTAAGAGCTGTACTGATGTCCATAGTCATGAGTCCATGTGTCAATCCGGGGTAGGAATAAGGTGTGCTCCTGAAAATAATTAGAAAAGCATTTGATAAGGAATGTCAGGTTATTTTAGTGCTCTGTGCGAGGATCTATCATCATTTTTTTGTTAATAAACACACACACACAAAAAAAAAAAAACATTACTGGCTGTTGATGATCAATCTTAAAGTGAAAAACTATGTAAACTTACAAATCAATAGATGAAGTGAACTTGATGCATTCTTTTGCAAATTTTTCTTTTTTTTTTCTTTCACTTTTTGAGTACAATCATGGCACATTGAAATGGATTGAACTTTTTCTTTTCTTTTTTTTTTTTCCCCCTTTACAAGACAGGTAATTTTGTCCTGACCGTTTGATTACTCTTTTATTATTTTCAGGAACAGAAACTCCGTGAAGCCTCCCTCACAGTCACCTCCTGTATGTACCATTACTCTAATATTCTTTACTCCTACTCATGCCTTTACACTCAAAACCTGGGACATTATCGGCATACTTTTAGCGGTAGTGTCCAGGCTTTGCGTTATTCACACTTGCAGCCTTTTAGTGGTATTTTACCAGGACGCACACATTCACACTTGCCATAAAAGTCCCAGTACACAAGATGTGACGTAGAACAAATAGATGTATTTGATGGAATTTCTGTTTTAAACACTTGAGTTTATTACCTACGTCTTGAAGTCTGCTGGCTCATAAATTAATTTCGTCCTCGGCGTGAATCGCCAACTGCGACTTCTTTTCTGAATAACTCCAATTTATCCTGTTATTCGTTTTCATTGATAATTTTTGTCACTGTTTAATATTTGACCTCTTTGAGGGTCGCAAGCTTTGCTACGAAGCTCGGAAAGATAAGATTAACTTTGTTGTCTTTTTTTCGCTTTAGAACTTCAGATTTTAGGTTAGATTTTATCCTACAGACGTGAAAAAAAACTTTGTCAAAGACTGTAAAGTCTTGACTTTCCGGTGAACCGATGTGTAAATAATGAGTATTTTAAAAATGGGTTAATTAGACAAAAATATACAGGCTGTCACATCATTACTAAGAAACTGCTTGGCACAAAGCTCAATCCTCTCCTCCTTCAGCTATCTTAAAAGGTGTCGGCACGTCTTTTTTCCGGTAATGTATTGCTTCTGTTCACACACGGGTCCTCCCGATAATTACCTGAATATTGTACTAGATTTCGTCCCAGTCGATTACCGTTTCAATCTTCCAGGGATTTCAACTCAGGCTTGCGTTCACACTTACCCACTTCCTGTTTAATTGCGGTTAAATTTCAGTAAGTCTAAATAGTGAGAGTCAAGTTGTTTTACAGGTTTCTATGAGTAAAGTTAGATAGTGTCATGCTTCTTTTTTTTCTTCTCTTTCACTTTTAGGTGTTCGAAGGAGTCTATAATAACTCCCGGATGCTCCATTTTCTCACAGCCGTGGTGGTGAGTTCCCTCATGCTGACCGAGCTCCTCAGGCGTGTCGTAGCACAAGCTTGATGAGTACACAGGGTTCGAAGTCCGAGTGGATGAGAACAAGTCGGTTGTTTTGTCTCATCTCACTCAACGTCTGCCTGTTTAAAAAGCTCATCATTGCTTGCTCTTTTTTTATTGCCATTAATTAACTCCCTTTTATTTACTGTTCATACCTCATCCATCTATCCCTCTTCCCAGGGCTCCAGGTGCGACGTGCGGGTCAAGAATGGCGGTGTGTTTGAGGGGATCTTTAAGACACTAAGCTCAAGAGTAAGCAAAATACCTCAATGCATTAGACATACCTGCCTGGACACTAGTTCTGAGTGGTGATGGACATTTCCAGGAATTCTGTCGTTGAGTACTTGAACACACACAAAAACAAACAAACACTTTGTGATCGTTTGTTCAATATTTTAAGTTAACAATCTGATCCTTTACTTAAAACCACAAATTTAATAACACAAACATTTCCATTTTGTGCCAAATGGAAAAAGCTTCAATCATTATAGTTATAAAAACAAGAGTTTGGCACAGCGCCGTTGTCTTGGGCCCAATCCCAAATGGCTTCTTATGCACTATATATGCTCACTACATTGGGTCTAACATAATGGTAGTGTAGAACCTACATAGTGCACTATATGCTCAATAGAACACCAATTAAGACTCAGTCATGAAAAAAGAGTGACGACTATTTATATGTAATATCACTTTTGTACATTTTTAGTTAGTTAATTAAAATTTGTTTAAAACAAAAAGTGAAAATAAAGTCACTCGCCGCCATTACTGCTGTGTCTTGTGCCCAGTGCATACATTCACTGTTAAGCTCTGGGTTCTTTTTGTAGCATGATCATCTTGTACTTTGATTGTGTGCAGTGTGAGCTGGCGGTGGATGCTGTGCACAAGTTGAGGACTGAGGAGGGGGATGGCTGTGGAAGTGGTGCGTCCACACACCCCAGGAGAGAGGAAATCACAGACACCATGATCTTTAGCCCCAGCGACCTGATCACCATGACCTGCAGAGATGTGGACCTCAACTTTGCTACACGAGGTGTGTGTGTGTGAGAGAGACCTTTGGAGTGTTGCAATGTCCGGCTGTAGAAGTATTGTTCCGGTCTGGTCTGGTGTTGCCTGATCACATGCATTTTTTATATTTTTATTTTTTTGTGTGTGTTTGTAGACACCTTCACAGACTCTGCGATCAGCTCGTCCAGAGTAAACGGTGACCACAGAGAGAAGGTGCTGCAGAGGTGGGATGGCGGAGACAGCAATGGAGAGAACTTTGACCTAGAGGCAGATGCAGTGAGTTTAATCTTGCATGCACACAGAAGTATCAATCACACTCTATGGCTCGCTTCGACAAAGTGTATTACACATTAGGATCCTATAAGTGGAGGAAGTATGCTAACGTGAGTTATAGACTCTGGTAGTTTGTCATCACAGAGCAAGTCAAAGACTTCCTGGTTCTTTGTCTTTGAATGACAGTGGTTTGTTTTGATACCTATGCTCAAGCTCTGCTATGCTGCCAGGTGAGTTTTGATCATGTTTTAGGTGAACTTGCCTCATGACTCATTTGTATGAATGAGACTGTTTCCTATAATCTAAAAATGGAGACTAAAAGCACAGACGGCTAGCTAACCTCCCTAAGCTCCCCTTAGCAGACAGACAAAATTAATCTACTTATAAGCTTAGAGCGTTACACCAGTGAAATTATTGGAAAATGTAACAAAAACATGATCAAAAACGTTATTAACTGTTTATTTCGGTCATGTCTGAGACTAGACAAAAATGATGCGCTTTTAACAGCGCATCTCCCAAAAATGTATAGAAACCCTCCCAAATAAATAATTACCAGCAAAGCGTCTCGAGAGCCGACTCATTTAGCAGCCAATCACCTCGAGTCAATTGTGCTTCTAACCAACAGCCAAGAAAGGCATAACATGGTGGATTAAAAATATAGACTGTGTATGTTAAGCAAATAAAAATGATGTAGCGTTTATCAGCGCTACACTGCTACATGGTTAACTGTTGACGCTACTTGATTTAAAAAGCGGCAACGCGAACACCTCACTACTGGAAAATGTAGTTAAAGCAATCCGATTACTGAGTGACTCATGTAGACCTGCAGTTTTTTTTCTCTGATGGTTGCGAGAGGCAAGTAATGCACAATGAGAATTCAAGGCTGCGACCCAAACTACATTCTACACACTAAATAGGATTCCTAATAAGCAACGACACCATTGGTGTAATGACGTACTATTTTGGACGGTAGTATACGTGCTGCTTGCGGAGTGAGATAACAAGCTTTCTGCGGGTCATCGTGTCTCTCTGAGGCCGATGGTGACGCGCTAGCTGGCTCAAAGACGAGGCAAGGAAAATTCTCACCAATTTCGAACCCAGAAGTAGGAAAGGTTTTCACTCTTTCGGACTTCTTTCCTCTCTGTGCCAGTCTAATGGTTGGGATGCCAGTGAGATGTTCCGCTTCAACGAAGAAACATACGGGGTGAAGTCCACCTACGACTCCAGCCTCTCGATGTACACGTGAGTCTCTTTCACGAACACACACAGCGGAAAGGCATGATGTTTACTCTACTTCGTCTTATCTCTTAGTCTGAGCTTGCAAACACAGTTTAAAGCTCATTTTTAGACTGAAGATTGGATTTATTTGAGATCTTGTATGGGGGTGTAGCGGGGGTCTGCTGACCGTGTCATTTTAAGACAAGGGAAATCAATCCGTGTTCAGGATCAAACAACTACAATAGTGTCTTTAATCATTTTATGTTTAGATAATGAAAATTTTAACTGGAAGATTGATTCCTCTCTCTCATTCTCTCCCCCCTCCTAGGGTTCCACTGGAGCGAGGTAGCTCTGAGGGCTTCCGGCAGCGAGAGGCGCGAGCTGCCCGACTGGCCAGTGAGATCGAGGCCAGTGCGCAGTACCGCCACAGGGTGGCACTGGAGAACGATGAAGGGAAGAGCGAGGAGGAGAAATACAGTGCCGTGTTGCGGGACGGAGGCGAGAGAGAGAGGGGCAGAGACAGCCCTGGCTTCTCCAGCTCTGTGAGCCGGTCAGTCTCCCAGTCACTTGCCTCAATTTTGGGGTTTTACATCACAGTTTGGCACCTTATGGATGCGTAATGTGTTCTTCTTCACTGTGTGTAATGTACACTTCTTCCTAATTCACTTGATTTCTTTTAGGGAGGGCAAGTACATTCCCTTACCTCAAAGGGCGAGAGAAAGAGAAATGGGTGCATCCAGAGGTGACCGAGAAAGAGGAGGAGCCTCCTCTAGTCTTCCCAATCGAACAAACAGACCTGCCCCTTCAAGCTCCTCCCCCAGGCCCCCGCTTCCCTCCGGCAGCGGTCAGCCCACCCCTCCCTCTGATAGGAACAGTCCATTGTCGATCAGAGGGGGATACTCTCCCCACCAAGCACAGTGCAGCCCACCTGCTCAGCCCCGGCCCCTGGAGCAAGGCCATGCCAGTCCACCTGCTCAACACATGCTCCCCCATTCGCTCTCACACCCACAGTCTCTCTCCGAGTCTGCACGGCCTGTTAACGGAGGTAAGTTCGTCTGTGTGTGGAGCTGCATGTGTTCAACAGGACTGTGGCAATTATCTTCATGATATGTAACTTTTTGTATTATAGTGTCATCTAGAACATCTCCTAAATCTCAAAGGCCTGCCCAAACCAGAAGCTTGCGCACGTCCAACTCTCACTCCTCACCTACAGGTGAACACGTGTGAACACACATTTGTGCTTTTCCATTATGTGTAAATTTAGTCATTTACTGTACATGCACTAACGCACTACTAACACAGTACTACACAGTACACGCACTACTAACACAGTACACGCACTACTAACACAGTACACGCAACACGGTACACGCACTACTAACACAGTACACGCACTACTAACGCACTACACGCACTAACACAGTACACGCACTACTAACACAGTACTACACAGTACACGCACTACTAACACAGTACACGCACAGTACTAACACAGTAATTGACGTGATCAAACTTTCACCTTCTCTTTCTCTCTCGCTTTCCAGTCTCTCATTCCCCCAAACCTAATGCACCCGCCCAGGATCCCCCTCTGACTGCTCCTCCCTACCTGGACACCTCTTCGGTTGCCATGGTGACCCCAAAGCCCTCTGGCCCCACCCCGCTCTTCCCTGTAGATGGTGAGCAGCAGTAATCATGCTGATCATTCTGACATTAATATCAATTGTGGCATAAAGTCATGTGTTTTTTTTTTTTGTTTTTTTTTTCTGATGATGCCAATTATCTCAATTTCTCTCTCTTCTGTTGTTCCTTTTTTTATTCTGACGTTTATTCTTACGTTATTTCTTTCTTTTTGTCTCAGTGAATGAGATCTTATCCAAGGAAAGGACAGAGAGCCCTGTCAGTCCTCAGGAAGGCAAGAGCAGCAAAGGTAGTTTTTTTTTCAGCAAATAACCTGCTTTTAGTTGAACTATTTTACTGCGTGGTAATTTTAGCTACCTGAAGGAAATGCTTCATCACACTCTTGCTCTCCCTTGTTCTCCAGCTGCCTCATTTCAGCAGAGGTCACAGATAGAGGAACTTCGTAAGTTTGGGAAGGAGTTCAGGGTAAGTGTCCATGTGTTTTAAACATGGGTCAAGCCTGCAGCATCTCTATTTCTGTATCTCTCTGCGTTTTACATGGAAATTCAGTTTAATTTCATTTTCCATCGCATGCGTTGTTGATTTCTTTGAGCCGTCGTTAAAATTCTAACACGCTCTCGTTCACTGTCTCTCAGCTTCACTCTAGCTCTTCGCCCTCCAGCCCCAGTACTTCAGTCGCACCCAGCGATAATGCTCAACCAAGCCCTGCCCAAAGCACACAGACAGACCCCACCCCCTCCACAGAGCCCAAAACTGCCTCGTCCACAACTCCTACACAGGAGCTTCCGTCAAATGAAGCGGGCAGAGAAACGAGTGCTGAAGGTCTGGCTGTATCCACCCCGCCGTCCATCACACCCACTGTTACACCCACTGTCACACCTGGCGGTGCTTCACAACCCTCCATTGCAGATGGACAAACGGCAGTGCCTCCCCAGCCTGCAAGGACCCCAAGCAGGGAGGATGGCAGACCAGAGGTCGTGGAGGGTGTGGCTGAGTGAGTAGGCAGCTGAGAGGTTATAAGAGAATGTTTGTTTTACCTGCAGCGCATGCTAGCAGCACCCTCTGTGGCTGGAAATCACATGCAATTTTAAAACGGGCAATAATCCTGTTTTCGGTTTCCATCAGTGGCTCATACTTTTCATCTGAAACACTCGCTGTGCTGAACCATGAAGTTATTTTCAGCTCCTATTCAAAACTGCTGCTTTAACCATTTGGTTATATTAATGCAAGTAGTGTTGGGTGGATGAAGCCTCCACATTTTTGAGGTTTCTTCAACTGAAGCTTCAGAGCATTAAATACAGTGAGCACAGTGCCATTTGGTGGTTTGCAGGAATTACTGCAGCCATAAACCCGAGACTGCAGAGGAAAGCGTGTTTAATTTCAGTTTATAGTGATTTCATGGTTTCATTTTGACCTTTTGATCATGTTCACTAATTCAAGTGCTGCAATACACATGCATGCTATTATATTATTATTATTATTATTATCATCATCATCAGTTGTTTAACACTGCTGGTTTTTTTTCTTTTTCTTTCCTGTGCAGTCAAGTAAAGAAGTCTACATTAAATCCCAACGCCAAAGAGTTTAATCCCACCAAGGCCCCTCTCACTATAGTAAGTGCACGCAGCTCCAGCGTTTTTCTTGTGACCCACGAAGGCACCGATTTGTGTTTTTTCTAGTGTCGCCATGTTGTACTTTCTGAAACACACACACACACACCAGCTTACGTTACAGCTTGTGTTTGGTGTTCAGGTGAAGCCTTCTGCGACCCCCACGCCCCCTCGGCCCACACCCCCAAGCCCCTCATTGGTGCTCCAGCCTCCTGCAGGACAAGGAGCCATCTACAGCCCTCAGTACCTGGGCTACGTGTCAACCATACCCTTACAGGGACACTCTGTACAGGTACATAGCACGCATGCACACACGCACTATGTGCTTTTGGGCTTGTGTTTGCGTCTGTACTTCCAGCTAGTTCACATACGTTTTTGTGTTGCTCGTGCTTATCAGACAGTGTGCGCTTTTAAAATGATATTTTGTAAATTGTGTGTGTGTCTGGTATTTTGTGAATTTTGGCGTGCTGTTAATGTCTTGTTTCAATCTACCTCTGCCAGGCCTCTCAAATGTTCCAGTACGCCGTGTCTACCGTGAGCCAGGGAAAGTACCCCAGAGCTAAAGGTACGTGACACAATTCACCACTCAGCAGTACTAGGTAGAACTTCCTATGTTAAGGTTTGATGAGTTCTCAAAATATTGCCATGGTACTATAAACAGATTTCTCTGTAGTGTTGTTAAATTCACACATCGATTACATTTTTATTTTAATTTTTTTTAATAAGATTTTTTCATTTTGTAACGCCGATATCCACCCCAAGAAAAACCTGTTCTGCATAAAGATTATGTTGAACACAATACAACAAACTTGTATTCATAAATGCTAATAAAACGTTTCTTGTGCGCCAATTTGTCTTTTAGCTACTCGTCTGAATATCGCACCAGTATAAAAAGTGTGTGGTTTTTTTTTTTTGTATTCCCAGCCTTCATGCTACATCAAAAGTGACTGAAGTAATACTTCAACATTTTTTTCAACCTAATTGCACATGTGTGATTTTTAAGGACAAGAATTTCGGCACGCTTCCCTGTACTGAGAAAAGAACAGAAACCCTGTTGAAACGCCATCATAATAGAAGCCTAAGAGCAGTTGTTGAATTCTGTCAATAAACATGTATGCAAAACGCAATAATAATAATAATAAAATAAAAAAACAGAACACTGTTTCAGATTTGTAGAAGAATTAAATATAACTACATACATTGCGTATATGTACACAAGCCCACCCCATTCACTAGCTCCTCCTCCTCTCAGGCTCAGTGGTTGCCCCTCGTCCAGACCACAGCTCGTCAGCGCCCCCTATGATCCAGGCAGCGGCTTCTGCAGCGGGTCCTCCTCTTGTGGCTTCTCCTTACGCTCAGTCCTATTTGCAGTATAGCCAGGTCATCCCCGCCATGCCCCACTATCCTGGACAGGTACGCTGATACTTTAAAAAAAAAAAAAAAATGTCAGCACACAGAGCAAATAGTACAGGAGCTGCTAACTCTTCATCTGTTATTATGGCTGCGCTCTGATGCTCTGTTACGCAGGAAGTTGTCACATGCAATAACGTTGTCCAAACCTTGTTTCGTTAATCAGATAACAAAATCTCTGTCTCTCTCTTTGTCTTTGGTAGCCGGTGTATTCCATGCTGCAGGGTGGAGCACGGATGCTGAGTTCAGGTGGACACCCGCAGGCGCTTGGGCCTGGTCCTCAATACCAGAACGAGGGACCCCCAGGAGGCCAGCAGGGCATGTATGGTACGTCTCACACAAACACCACGGGTCAGAGTGCGTAGAACACGTTCAAAATCTTGTGCGTAACATCTGTACGCGTTAGAAATTCAGCATTTATGAAAACACATGTATGCACAGCTGTACAGAATAAACAATAAGAAGTCCTACACATTCTATATTGCTCACCTTGTGCACGATCAAGCACATTTACATAAAGAAACGCCCCCAAATAGCTATATATGGTATAGCTTGGTTATGCGGTCTCATGATCCGTCTTTAAATCTATCATAATAGATTTCATGTAATTACACTTTTCTACCACTAGGTCTCTGCATACTCATGGTTAGGAGTCGTTCTAAATGTACGCACAAGAAGAAAAATAAATCTGTCACAATCTGTGCATTGAATCGTGTATTCGCAAAACTGAGCACTCACGGTTGATGGATCTTAGGACCTTATATTTCTGATATTAACTTCTGTGAAATGAATGCTAAAGATGCGTGTTGCATTGAATACATCAATTTATGCATTATGTGATACCTGGATTTGCAAAACGGCTGACAAAATATACCTTGATATTTCCTTTACAGCCCCCCAGTCATTCTCTCATCACTCAGGCTCCATGCATCCTCCGCAGCCCTCCACCACTCCCACCGGCAACCAGCCGCCCCCACAGCACCCCGCCCCCAGCCCAGGACAGGTACAGGCCTCGCCACCCAGTGCCCAGAAACTTCTGTTGAATTTTTACTACTTAATTACATTACTTCTGAATCTGAACACTGTTTACTGTTTTTAAATAACTTCTTACTCTCCCGCTCTCTTTCCAGTCTGGCCAGTCGGGTCCACAGCCGCAGACTCTGTACCATTCAGCTCCCACTCCCCCTAACCTGCCCCCAGGCCACAGCTCTCCCCAGGGCCCCTACTCCCTCCAGGGATACAGCCTGCCAGGTCACCAGACCCTATCCCACCCCTACTCCTCCATCGGGCAGCTCACACAGGTACTGCACTGTGTCTCACGCACACGCGCACGCACGCGCACTCTGTCTCTCAGACACTGTTAACGCCTTTTCCACTCACAAGGTGCTGATGCCTGATCTCAAACAGTTCCACGAGTTTTCACTGCAAAAAAAGACGGTTTTATCGCCATGACAACAACTCGAAGTTATTTACATGTACATGACCGTAATTAAAAATTGATTTGAACACTGTGGGGAGTTATTGAAATAATAGAGAAATTAAATATTGCAACCGTGAATCAGTGGTCTGAGGCAGTACCGGTCGTTTTCTTGGTAATTGCAACAAACTGAATAGGCGCTCACTGCTAACACTAAAGCTAACACAACTTTCTTAGAGCAGTAACACACTCAGAATAAATAGTTATGTGCAAAAGTTTGCATCCCCCTCGTTTTCTCAGTGAAAAAATGAAAAGTGTACCTGTTTTCCAGAAGCCTATCTTTATTTAATGTTTGTTTTTGTTTAATCAATCAATCAATTAATTAAAAACCTGTTACAACATGGCCTAAATATTACAGCAATTGAGTCTTTGAGTCAAAAAATCCACAATTGCAGTATATCACATTTAGAAATATTGGTTGGTTTGTTTCATAATTAATATCTTCACATGCACTTTATACACTTATGACTGTTATGCGTGGTAATGAGGAAACATCTGCGAAATCGAATTCACCTTAAATGTCTTGTTGGTTTCGTTATTTTGAAGTAAGGATATGCAAACTTTTGCACTCAGTAAAGAGTAGCAAAAATATGTATCTATAATCTTGTGGTTGATCGCTGTTTATGATGTTATCTTTGTGCTGTGCATAAACACCGAAGCCTTCGACTTTGGATGGTAAGATATGTTCTCAAAGCCAGAAGTACGACTTACAAAAAATCCTCAATGGTTAGGAAACTCTCTTTATGTAGCGTTTTGAGACTCGGATTAGTGAAAATGCCGGTCAGTTCTTAAAAAGGTTTACTAGTTCCCTGAACAAGCACTGGCACTTTGTCGGTAGAAAAAAGGGTATTTGAGGCCTAGTGCCCACTCTGAAGGTAGCTTTAGCTACTAGGAGAATGTGTGTATTAAGCACATTTTAAGACTCTCACATGCACAAATCGTTCTCCAGTAAAGGAAGGCAGAGCAGGATGTGAAAAGGATCATGTAGACCAGTTTCACTCTCAGTTAGTGGCCGCATTTAGGTGCTTTAGGTTCTCGCAGCTCGTCTCGCACTTAACGGCCCAGTTAGATCCACTCGGGAGCAAAGTAATTAAACTCCGCTCAGCCCTTTGTCGTCATAATATATTCTCGGTTCTAGATTAGGAGACTAAATGAGTGAAGGTATTTTTATTTATTTTTTTCCTCCCCTTTTCTCAGGCTCATGTCTCAGGAGCTTTGTCAGGTCCTCACCACTCTGGGGGTCATGGCCCTCCTCCGATGATGCTGCTTCATGCTCCTCCCCCTCAGCAGGGTCCCGGTTCTGGTCCTGGACCCCAGCACCCTTCACATGCACCCCCACCACCCCAGCAGGGAACTCATCAGCACTTCACCTACATCGGGCATCCGTCAGGTGAGGCGTCAGCACCGGGACGTAATCCTAACTCCTGTTACCTGTCGGTCTGATTTGTTTTCAGTAGTTTAAAATGCAGTACATGTACAAAGAGTCATGCACTATACTAGCATCAAATTCCACATCACTCCTCTGTTGTGGTGCATAGTTCCTAGTGACGGGCAGGCAGGAAAAGAAACCTAGTACATTCATAGATATCATTAAAACCGTATTCTTGCATATGTTTGACTATATACTTCATCAACCTGTATACTTGCTTTAAAAGCCAAAGGAGAAGGAAGAAGATAATACTTTTTGTTGTGCCAAGTCATGTGATAAATGGATGGAGTAATGGTTTAAAAGGGATAAAATGTCTATTTCTGTTATAAAATGTTTTATTTCTTTAATTCTGTTTCCCAGCTGTGCAGGTGCAGCCCCACCCTCCCCAGCAGCTGTCCTTCCACCCTCCTGGAAACTGAGCGAGGCTCCAACTGCCCTGATCTTTGGAGTGAGAGTTCCTTGCTGATTCTGGACCAGGCTCATCACACACCCACCCACACACACACACACCCACACACACACACACCCACACACACACACACACCCATACCCTCCCTCTCCTTTTGCTCCAGGAACAGACTTTTTTTTTTTTGGTTTTTATTCTTATCCATTGGAAGGACTTTCCTTTTTTCCTCCTTGGTTTAAGTTGAAAGGGCGGGGGCGGAGTGTGTCCAACACCGAGGAAATGAGTGAACGAGTGAGAATGACCGAGTGAGCGTGATGGAATGAAACAAAGCTTGAGCTGAAAGAATGAGATGTTTTATAAAAATAGCCAGATTTCTCCCTTCCACCTCAACCCCTAATTAAATAAATAATAAAATGACTAAAAAAAGAAAAAAAAATTAAAATATACAAAAAATAAACAAAATTTCAAACTCTACAAGGTGGTGTTTGTGTCTTGTTTGGTTTAATTGTAGGTTGTTTTGACTTTTTGGGGAGGGAGCTGTATAAGTTATTTAGGAAGTCTTAAAAATTAGTTTCTTAAATTTAGACAAACTAAATAATTTTATTAGTAAACACCACCATTTCTGTGTTGATTTGGATGTTTGGGGTCATTATTTTTTTCTTTTTCCTTTTTTTTTATTAAACATAAAGAAGTCTTCACATCCTGGCAGCGGTTTTTAGCTAAAATATCCTGGTACTTGGCGAAATTCGTCACAAGAGCCCCTGCACCACCAGCTGCAAAACTGCCCCAAAGCATCAATGAACCATTGGCATGTTTGGAGAAAAACAAATATGGTGGTGTGTGGCCAAAAAGTTTTTAATTTGGTCTTGTCAGACCACAACACACGATTCCAATTGTCCAGGTGCTGCATTTTGTGAGTTGCTCTCAGGAACAGCTTCTTTTGTGAAAAACCTTCCAAACAGCTTGTTGTTATGGAAGTGGTATCTAATGGCTGATTTTTGAAACTTGACAAGCCCAAAAATCAACTAAACTGTAATTCTGACAAAGGGATTTCTGCAACATGCATGTCTGTAATATTTATACCCCAGGAAATGGTCAAAGGCAACAATAAAGTTCCTGGAGACTGAGAGCAACTTTTTAAAATCATCATTTTTTCAAGGATAACTGTTTGGATGTCAATCATTTTTACCACCCATGTTTTTGAGAGAAAATACTATTTAAAAATAAATCTTGTTTAGTTAAAGGAAAGGGAAGTAGTTTCTCTAATTTTATAAATGGAAAATTTAAATAACTTCATGCAATGTTTAGTTTTATACAGTCATTTTTGGCCATTCTCTTAAAGGGTGCCAATAATTCTGTAGTTTACTGTTTATGACTTCAAGTTATAATGTACTCCTTCTTCGATTCTATGAAAAAACATCCTTTAAAATTAGTCTTTTTTTTTTTAAGGCCCTTGCCCGTCTTAAGACTATAAGCAGAGATTCTTAAAAGCTATATCCAGATTTAAGTTTTAGGGTTTGGTTTAGGATTATGGAAACGTAAAAAAAAAAAAATTCCCCAATCATGTCACTTAATACCAGTTTTGCTTAAGTAATATGTTATGGCTGCTCCTGATTTTTGTGCTGTGTGTATCGACTGGCGTAATGGAGTTTTGCCAACATTGTAGACTGCAAACATTGTATTAAATAAGCAAGAAAACTTAGTGTTTAACATTTGTAAGCTTTTTCTGTAACATTTAAACAATGCAATGAATTTTGCCTAGTTTTGTCATGTGCAGTATCCTATATGAGACTAACTGACAGTGATGATGGGTGGGCACATTTTTGATGGTGTATGATTTATTTCAGCTATTAGAAAACAAAGTTGCAGAGCATTGCATTATTTTACATACAACAGCCAAAGAACACCAACTGATTTCATTGTAATTATGGAATAAAAATGTAACAAAAAAAACACTTTTAAGTCATATTGTAAGTCAGAAAAAAAGTGATAAAGGTCATATTCTCAGGAATTGTCAGCAAATCGTGTCAACAGGATGTAGAAAAAGTACGGTAAAATATGATAAAACGGTTCTGATTTTCTTGTAGATTATTCTGTCCATCTGTCCTGCATTTTTAAATGCATGGTAAACACAAGATGGCAACTCTATCAAAACATGGTGTTGTGGTTTATAAAAACTTCCTGTATAATCCGCGTGACGGTGATTCAAGTCTTATCTTGACTTCTCTTGGTCTTTTGAATCAACCCAGGTAGATTTTGACTGGAGGAGTGCCGGAAAGAAAAAGAGAAAGCAGGAATAAGCTTTTATAAGCTAAGTGCCTCTCCTTATCCATTGCATGTGATATGAAAATGCATAACTGATAAATACAGCCTGATCATTGAATAAAGAATGTCAGTGGCAGCAAAGAATCTGATGCCTTACTAGGAGCGTTTACGTAGTCCGAGCTGCTCTGGCCGTCACTACTGCAACTCCCACACGATCCAACTGGAAAGAAAAACGCATACGCACACATTTAGTGAAGTTTAATTGCAATTAAGCATTAAAGACTGAAAACATCCTCAGGCGCTCACTGCTGTCTGCTCTTTCTACTATAAGCTTTTATCAACTTTCAAACAGTATCATTTTGGGCAGAAAATGTTTTCTTCCATTTGTGGAAGACGTGAAGACGAAATTTATTTCACAAGTGATGTACATCATGTTTTAAGGGGAGACACTACAGATGAATAGGGTCATTTAAAAAAATAATAGCTATCACAATCAAGCTTTGCTGAGTTGATTGCTGATATTCTTTAAAAAAACTAAGTTTTTTTTGTATTTGAAGTTTTTCAAAAATTTACTTTTATTTATGCAAATAAGGCTTTATCTAATTAAATATGCATACATTTGCATACCTAATAAAACCAAAAATCTAGTCTTCGGATAAGAGAAGTGCCAAGAGAAAAAATTTTACAGAACAGTTTGTTGGCATGTATTTTTCTTTTTGTTTAATCAAGAAAACAAAACTGGGCTACTGATCAGAAGGTCGTGGGTTCAAGCCTCAGCTCCACCAAGCTGCCACTGTTGGGCCCTTGAGCAAG
>JAOUQW010000023.1:17384003-17416007 GCA_028565825.1 Olivaichthys viedmensis | reverse complement strand
ATTACCTGAAGCTGCTGGCCGTATCTGCATGATTTTATGCATTGCGCTGCTGCCACACGATTGGCTGATTAGATAATGGCATGAATGAGAAGGTGTACATGTTCCTAATAAAGTGCTCCATGAGTGTATATAGTGTATCGAGTAATGGAAGGATCTGTTTAGCGCACATCCTTTAAAAAAAATTTCTTACTTGGTTGGCTGCTTCCTTTGCAGTTTAGGCAAAGACCAGTCAGGAAGATGAACAATAAAACAACTGCTCCACCCACCATAGTCAAAAGTGGAGTGGAATCCATACCTGAGGAGTTTCAGAAGTTAATCATTTAGGCTTCAAATTAATCAGCATTTTAAATAAATTGACATTTTATCCAAGAAAGACAACGATCCCCTACATGTAATCACATGGGATAGGAATCAACACTTTTACACTCGTCCTCTGAGGAAAGGTACATGATTACTCTCGCCAGTGCACCAGTATTAATGACTGGCTTAATTACAACCTCATTTTACTTTCAGCTCTGTGTAAATTTGCTCTCGGATGTATTATTTATATAGTGATCAACTATAGGTTTAGAAAGCACTCTTCTGCCTGTAAAAATAGCACATCTCACCACTGGTGGCTTTTCTGTAGCTTCCCTTCTTTCAGTGGAGAGAAGTAACCTAACAGTTTTATGTAGCAGTGAGGAACTACTTTTCTCATAGCTTGTTAAAGCTAATTATCACTTTACTGTTTAACCCCTTAAAATCCTAGTAACCATGGCGTACATTTTTCACCCTTGTAACTACATCCCTTTCCTATTAGTTTCACTGTAGTTAATGAAAATGCTTTAAAATAAAGAACTGAATATGTTAGGAGTGTAAGGGGTTAAAAAGTTCACTCGAGCTATTTGTAACTGAAGGCTTTTTGTTACTTGTTTATTGCTCATATTTGTGAGGGCTCTTTTTGGTTTTGTTTCTAGCTACATTTGAACTTTTTTCTGTTTTTCAATTAATACCAGTTTTTCTTTTTATGGACTTTTTCTGGAAATTCTGGTGGATTTACGTATTTAATATGTCTTAAGTTTCAGTGTACAAGATCATCTGAGCAGTTTTCAGTCAAACGTTTTTGATGAAATAAATGTATTAAAGCTACATCGATATTTGAAGGCAAAGGGATTGCAATTACACTTTTACAATCGGATTCATTTTATTTGGCTTCAGTGGCTTTGCAGTTCTACGTATTGTCACCCTATGGTGCTGTGTCTGTGTGTAAGTGTGTGTGTGTGTGTGTGTGTGTGCATTCATTGCCAGGAAACGGATTTCCTGTATTTTGCAGTTAGATGAGAAAAGGGGGGGAAAACAGCACATCATAAGAAATTGACTCGGCCTAGGCCTTTTTCTTTTCTTTTTTTTTCACTTACAGCTGCAGGGCCTCTTTCACCCATACCCCAAAAACCAGGGCCACAGCACAGCCACCTTCTTTTTGTGCCACCCTGAGCATTTCTAAATGCCAAGGTGAAACTGAATCTATGCTTACGGAGCACCCACGCTGTGCATTACTGTGGAAATTTTACATTTCTGTAACGAAGTAAGATAATAGAAATCAAGAAAAGCCTGAAAAATACATCTATGCTTGTTAAGACCTCACAGGCACCATTATGAACTTCAATAAAATGAACCATGTATAGTTCAGACATAAATACAGTAAAATAAATCCTTTTATTTCAATGTGATTAAAAAGAAGGAAGGAGATAAGTGTGAAAATTAGGTTTCCTTAATAGACCAAGTTGTGGTCTACCATTGGTAGACCATTTGACCGCTAAAGGACACTTGGGCACCAAACTGCTCATATAAGGCTGATGAGGTAAGAAGGGGGTCACCTCAAAATGGCATTGTGATGATGAACGAAAAGAACTAGACCGTTTGATGGTGTCCTTGAAGTAGGAAACAGCGGGCAGCTTCTGGATGGAGGTCATGAGGCATTAGATATTATACTATATCACACCTCAACACATTTTCAAAGTTTCTCTCTGACCCTGAACAGAGCTCGAGGCAAAATATGCTTCTAACGAGGATTGCAATATAACTGATCAAATGTCAAAAAGACTTACCGGCACAGCAGCTGATGGGCTCTTCCAGTCAGGGTCCTGAGCCAAACTGGAAGCCAGTTCACACACACACACACACACACTTCACACACCAGAGCAAATTTACAACCAGATCACACCCTGAGTTTCGCCATCTTGGTTCACCCAGACAGCTTTTCCCTCTTTTCTGTAGGACTCTCTCTCAACCCTCTTCTTTCTCCTCCGTCTCACTTTCAGCACTTCACTCAACAGTCCAAACTGTTCATTGTCTATCCAAGCAATTCGCACCAATTTCCTTAACCAAAAATGCTTCAATCTGACCTGATGAGTGCCGTAGATAAACAGGCCAACCCTAAACGTTTTCTTTCTTTATCTTTCCTGTGCCTGCTCTCTCTCTTTTATCTCTCCTTCCTCATAGGCTCGTTCTGAATGTCGTCGTTGCCTCCACCTCCAGTCTCTAAGCTCATCTCTCTGAGTGGTTTCTGGCTCATTCATCTGCTCTGCCTCCAGTTCTGCTATCTATCGCACAACTGTTCAGTTTTGGCTTGTGTCTTGTATTTGGCCAACTCCAAGCATTTCAAACACCTCATTTTTCAGATTTGTCCATCTTTCAGAGATGGAGACACTTCAGTATAAAGCACTAACAGAGCACAAATATACACACACACACACACACCACAGATCCAAAGCAAAATCAAGATCAAACTTCAGAGATATTCTTTCTGTCAAATACTCTTTAAACCAACACTGATGAATTTACATATTTAGTTACTGAAGCACCACAAAGTAACATGTAAATTCTTTCTTTTATTATTTCATTGCTTTGGAATCACTTACACACGACCATGTTGTATTACACAGAATCATGCAACACTCTACCATCACCCAGAGATAAAAACCTCTCCTGTTGTTTTCTTAAGCAAGATTTACCAGTTTAGTGGAAGGAAAGCTTGTCTCATTCGAATTTTTAACTGCCATTTATCAATAGGTGAGCTGATTTAACAATAACGAACAGAAATGAACAGACATTTCAGTTTCTGTTCAGAGGTTGCCCTTTTACCTCGGCTGCCAAATTCATGGCATTTAGCTTGCATGCACACACTTCTCACACCCGCATTAAAGCAGTTGCATAAATCATCACTACACCTCAAAGCAGTAGAGTGCCGTTTTCATTTTGCATTTGCTCGGCTAATTTGCAATGTAGTGAGAAATTTGCCGAACCTGTCTTTTCCACCTACAAACAGGAAACCACAGCAACTGAAGACAACATTACGTTCTCCATCAGAGAGCAAGAATGAGAGGCGGAATGACTAACAGTGCTGGGAGGGTGATTGCTAAGGGCAGAGGAGAAAATACCTTGGAATCTGTGCTTATTAAAAGCCGAAGTAACTTATGAATTGAATATTATAATACCCTTGCTGAGGTTTTTAATAGTACACAGCATTCAGGTATGTGATCTATACCAGAAAAGACCACAAACGCATAGGAGCTGAAACTTTTTTTAATATTTAAAAAAAAAGGAGGAGACATATAAGCATAGTTGTTCTGACAAACTTAATATTCCCAAACTACTGCTTCTCAAAATAAAGAAAACGTTTCGTAGAAACACCATAGCTGTCTTCATTAAAAAACAAACAAAAAATAATCAAAACGGAATGACATCTCAGTTAAGAGGCACATCCTAAAGATCTGCAAGCAGTCTGTTCACTAAATTCCCTCAGATACGCTGACTTCATTTAATCAAAACTCAGGGCAGGTTTTAATCATTTTTTCTTAAAACCAGTAAAATTTACAAACGGAAAAGAAAGAAAGAAAAGAACCTCAGCTAGAACTGGATTAGTACGTGTGATGTGTTGAAATACGATAGCAGGCATGAGGGTCGCTCATGAAGAGGCCCGACCACATAACTGAACATTACAGAGCGATGCATAGACGTGTCATTATGTAGTGCTGTAACAGAGAGGAGAATTAAGTGACATCTGTTAATTTACTTTAGTCTGAAAATCAGCTAAATTAAATCAACAACCCAAAATGTTGTCGGGTTAAAAAAAAAGAAAAAAAAGAAAAGAAAGGTTAAAATTTCCCTCTTTCGGCTTTGGGTTTAAAACACGGTTTGTGCTTCTCAAATCATAGAAAACTCTTTTCCCGGAACATGTGCTCATAACAGACCACTTCCCATAATTCCACTTCCCATAATTCCTTCAGCTTTCCTCAGTAGGAGACACAGAGCTCTTCTCTGAATGCTGGAATGCTGAATGTTGGACAGCAGATGGGACGGCAAGTCCTTCAGAAGTGCTACGTCACACTTCCTGATAAATTAGTAATGATCCCAAATGGTTAGATGTGTTAAATAATATAAACATTACAAGCATAATAAATTATCCCCAAAAAATCCCAGAAGGGGAGACAGTTCAATCAGTGACTCTATTCCTCCCACCCTACTCCGCACAGGCGATGAGCTGAACTATATCCATCTACTTCCCCCAGTGAGCTGTGTATTCCCTAGATTCTCCTACGTCCTCCCATTGCCTCAAATTAAAACACTTGACACTGGCACCTTGGTGGATCTTCCTCTCTTAGGGACAATAATTTGTGCATCATCTAGAGAAAAACACAAATGACATTTCACACTTAGGAGACCAAGCTGTAATACTGTGGCTTAAAAGAGGCATATATCATTTTTAGTGCTCAAAGCAAGAGGTTCACTCACCTGAGGGAACGTAGTTCTCAGCGTGGTGTCTGTCTTTTTCAATAAAGAGGGCGGTTGCCAGGAAGAAGGCTCCACCTATCACTGACACAAAGGAACAGAGCAGGAGAGAGTGCTGCAGAGAGCGGAACTGCCACATGTAAGAGTCTGTCTGCTTCAATGAGTCTGAAACCTACCAGAGGGAGAGAAATAGAGCCTGTATTATTAATAGAGTGATGCAATAGTGTAAACTTTATATCTGGTTGTGTGTATGTCACAGTCACACACACCACTCCTATGAGGTAGGGACTCCCTGCATCTCCCAGCAGGTGAGAGAGAACAATCTGGAACGCCTCTGCGGTGGAGCGTCGTGTGGGGACTACAACATACTGGGAGAGAGAGAGAGAGACAGAAAGAGAGAGACAGAGTGATAAATCTTTAATGACAGCCCTCAAGTTGTCATAAATATAATGGAGAAGAGGAGGAGACTCACCAGCAGGATGTCAGCCACAATGGCCCAGTTCATCGAGAGGAACATCTCACCCAAAAAGATGAAGACCTGAGTCAAAGAAGAAATACACACAAAGGTCATCCTAAGTCACTGCCACATCTAAGGAGGCAAGGGTGCAGCATTTAATCTGCAACCCAACACACACACACACACACACACACACACATTGTCAGAATGAAGATCACAAAAAAAATTCCACTTTGTTTTGTTTAAGATCTCACGTTCTACTTTTAGTCACCTAATGAAAGAGTAGAACAAAATTAATTTCAAAAACTTTTTGGCCAAATTACCTTTTGATGTAGGAAAATGGGTCTGAATAAATGCAATTTTAACATATATTTTTAAATTATGGATCAAAATTTTAATTACCAAAAAAAGAAAAAAAGTGTCTTAAAAGTGATATTACATGTAAGTAGTTAATTTTTAACAGGCACTTATTGAAGTCCCTATATTTATGTTGCTGAACCTTAAATGCCGGTCTATTGAGCATGTGCTGCAATACGTGGGGTCTACAACGCCATTGTTTTACCCTATGTAGTGACTATATGCAGTGAATAAAAAACATTTGGGATTTGGCCTAACTGTGTGTTAGGGGCTGAAATAAAATAAAAAATACTCCATGAATACGAGTTGAAGATGGTGGATTTTTATGTAAATCCCAGGGTCACCTAAGAAATGAGCAAAGAATAAATAAAAATGGCTACGAGTAGATCAATAAAAAATTAAATCTAAATAAGATTATGATAATGCCTTCTCGTGATTTTCTTTGCTTAAGAAAGATACATATTATTTTACCTTCTGGGGTTTATGTGCTACAAATGCATAGTCATTATAATTTAAACACATTTTTAAAGGAAACTGACACGTACATACAGCAGCCATTGTGTCTAGACAGTCTTGTTACTTAAACATTGGGCACAGAGCCAGCGATGAATAAAGAACAGGAATATCATTGGAAAATAGTGATAAGAATAATAAAAAGAAATAAAGAAAGATTGTGGCTTTGGAAGGGGAAGTGAAAACACAGTGTGCAAGAGAGCATGAGAAAGTAAGTGTGAAAAGGGTAACGTGAGAAAAAACAGATTGCACGAGAGTGAGAAAGAAAGAGAACAGAGATTGTGTGTGGGTAGTAATGTGTGGCAGACTCACGTAGGTGGCTATGGCGCTGGCCTGGGCACAGGTGATGGATAGATAGAGGAAGGGAGCAGCGAGGAGGAGGCCGGCAGCACACACAAGCGGATCAGCACGTGGCGTTCTCTTCCTCAGATGCCGACTCACTACCACACCCATCGTCACACCCAACACACCCGTCACACACGTGATGACGCCAAAATACAGACTACAGAGAATAGAGAGAGGGTGTTAGAATAATCAGACTGTGCCACAAAAATCTTTCACCAAATTGAGAGACAACTGGAACTGTCACAGTGACAAACAGCAAATGCATCAACATAACGGCGGACAACGGCGCCATTGCTGAGTTCAACAAGGGAGAAGTGCTTGAATTGACACTGTTAATAATAATGCAATGATGATATTAATGCACTAAAAACCTCTGTGAAGTCACACCCCATATGATCAGAAACAAAAGCCTTTCTGTTCCTTTGGGCAGTGTTTGTGTCTTAAAAATCATTGTTTGTGCTGGTTTTTGAGAAATTAAACTCAGCGTTTGTGCAGGTTGAGAAATAAAACAGCACAATGTTGCTTTTGATGGCACACACACAGCACCAACGAACCTGACTATTCTGTCTTTCCTTATTCTGTATCCTTTTTTTTAGTATGGTGTGGAACATTGTCTGACAGGGTACATGTAACCAAATTAGCAACGAGCATTGCTGCTAGCACCACCCCAAGTACTATTAGTTCCCCTTGGTACCAGACCTTTGTGTTCATGACACTTCTGCCAGTCATATCATTGGATTCTGGGCATGCATTACAGTCCCTGTAAGCTGTAAGTTTAAAGCTGTAAGTAAGGGTGTGTGTATGCGTAGGAGGGTTTGTTTTATGTCTGAGGTGTTGCAGGGGCCCTGAAAGCAGGGTGTTGTGTGTGTGTGTGTGTGTGTTTATATCTTTGTGGGAAAACGGCTTTTTTACAAAAACTGCAGCTTTTATTAAAAAAACTAAAGGAGCCAAACAATTTCCTTTTGGTTACTGAGGTTAAGGTTAGGTTTAGGTGTAGGCATAGCATTAATTATCTACAGTAATCGTTATGAAAACGGAAGGTACTCACAAGGATAGTAAGACAAACATATATGTGTGTGTGTGTGTGTGTGTGTGTGTGGCTTACCTGTCGGAGGTGTCACAGGGCTCCTGGACACAGGGCTGCTTCTCTCCAGTGAAGACTGCAGCTCTGAAGAGGAAGGCAGGAGCCCACAGAGCCAGCGAGCCTGTGACAAAGGCCACCGCCGTGAAGCCAAACGTAGACAGCACAAAACTCTTACTGCACGCACACACACACACAAGGTCCAAAGTCTCAAACTGTATCCTAAGCAGTAAACCAAGCATCACAGAATATCTATAAATTTAAAAAAAAAAAAACATGTATGATGAACATGATATTTTGGGAGATGAAAAGGTGTGAACACTACTGACTTCCTGCAGAGGGCCTTCATGTCAGCGAGCCAGCTGGTCCTGTGCAGGGTGTGTTCGGGCCGAGCCTCGATAGCGCCACGCTTGGGCTCCTGCACCACACACACTAAAAGCAACACTGCCAACAGGCCCAGACCAGGTGTCACCTAAAAGAAAGAAAGAAAGAAAGAAAAAGAAAGACATGTTATTGCAAGTGTGAATGTGTCAATATGAAACTGCCAAGTTTGTTACTGATAAGGTTACAAAGAAGACAGTGATAGAACATGAGGTGTTAGCAGGTGCAGACCTACCCGTAGAGCCCAGTGCCAGTCTTTCGCCTTACTATCCACCGTTGATCCCACTATATAACCCAGACCACTGACAGGTGAGGAGAGACAGAAAGAAAAATTAATTAATGAATAAATGCCACGCTTTGAACAGTCTAAAGTGAAATGCTTATCATTTTTTCAGCACATTAAGGTTGATAATCAGACATTTTCCAATATAACACAGTTCAACATTTAAGCCCAATATAGATTACATTGCTTTGGCCTCGCAACTGTAACCTAGGAACTTTCGGTGCATTTCTGCCAAAGGAACCAGGATCAGGATGTTAGGTCCTGGGCCGTAGTTATTGAAGCATTTTGGGTTCCTGTTCCAGAGTAGGTACTTTTCTGTGGACAAGAAACTAGTTGGGTGAAGCATGCTGTCCTATACATCGCTGGTCAGTTAGTGGTTGTATGGTTGGTCATTTTGTGAAGCTTGCGTTTGACCAATCAGAAATGTTCAGTATGGCAAGCTCCTCCCCAGTGGTTCCTGGTCAGCAGAAGAGTACCTACTAAAAGGTTTCCTAAAAGGTTTCTTTGAAACTGACCAGGTACCACTGGGGAGGAGCTTGCCATACTGAACATTGCTGATATGATCCAGGAACTAAAATCAGCTCTGGTTTGCTTCAGTGGAAATGTGTGGAAGTTTTCAAGTTTAAGACAAAGTTCCTGAGTCCCTGCTGTGGAAACATGTCAAATGTTTTATATTAGAGGTGGCACAAGACAACCGGCAAAGCAGAACATTTCTGCAACGCTTTTGTTTTCATACACGTCACAAGCACTGCGGGACTGTATTTTATACATGGTTCTAGTTGCATGCCACTCAGGGTAAGTGGCAAAAAAAGACTCAATGCATGAAATTGCACTTTGTGCAGCTGGACATCAAATTCACGACACAAACAAAACAATAACGGGGTTCTTGTCCTTTCTTGATGAAAAAATTCCAGACCTTTTCAAGACTTTTTTTCAGACTGATTTCTTAAACTATCCAGACTATGGTCAAGTTTCTGGCTTTTAAAAAAAAAGGTGATTAACTGCATCATGAAAAGGGAAAACGTTAAATGTCATATGCATTAAGGGAGGCTGCGTTAGTGCAGAGAATAACTAAATGTCTAAACACAACAGATTTTGTGCCCTAATGTCTCAATGACTCAATCTTTATTACTTTGAGAACAGAATATCCAAACTTTTTCCTATATCTTCTTTTAAAATGTCCAAATTTTCCCAGGTTTGAAAATGAGTGCCTTTAAGTGACTTTCCAGACTTGCGCAAGAACCCTAAATAAAAAAAAACCCCACAGCTTCAATCTCAACATCCTTCATGTTCGCTGTTTTGCTGAAATGACATAACCGTCTGGCAGTTTGCATCACTTCTGTGATTTTACATAATGGTCACGGTCCCTGCAGTGCAGCGGAAATGCAGAACAAGAAGTCTTCCAAGAACTGTGTAGTTCTCATAGTTCAGGAAACCTTTAGTTCCTCAAAAGATTTCTGAAACTTGCTAGGAACATGCTTAATGATTTTTAAAGGCTTCAATTAGTGTTTATTGTCTTTAAATGTATGGGATAGTCCCACTGATTCTAGTGAGAGTCGTTAGAGCAATTAAATATTACACCAAGATGCCAATTACTATACTATAAAACATTCATATAGAGAAGAATTGCGAATATAAATCAAACATTTACAGCTTTTCACCACTCTTGGTCAAAGCTTATCATCAGCTCAGTGTGCAAGTCATCTGCTGCAGTGTTTAAATTTTTTTACTTTAATGTTCTGAAATCCTGCAGCTTTACAGTTCCAGGTGGAAGCAGCTAGTAAGCCTTCTTTATGAGTGCTTTCTCCCTCACCTGCCCACAGGGATGGCAAAGTAGAAGACAGAGAGCATGATGGTTCTCTTCTCCTTGATAAAGAGGTCTGCCACGATGGTGGGAGCGATGGTGGAGTAACTGGCCTCGCCGACCCCCACCAGGCCCCGCGTCAGCAACAACGCCCAGAAATACTGACACACAGAGAGAGACACAGCTATTAATCAACAACAATGATCATATCCTGATCAAATGCATCTGCTATTGTAAATTGTTGTACAAGTTGATTAAATACTCACATTAAAACAATCCCCTTTCAAAATATTCATATTTAGGAAAGAAACACTAACATCTGAAGTAACCATTGAAAGATTATAAATACGTACTTTGATGTTGTTTAGTAGTTAGTCATATATTTGACCTTTTACCTATTTAAGAGTAGGTTTTGGTGTGCTACTTACATCTTTGGCGACGAAGGAGCTGGCTAATGTCACCAAGGACCAGAAGCTGATGCCCACACACATGATCACCTTCCTGTTGTACCTGTCGCCCATATAACCAAAGATGGGAGCCAGGATCATGTAGCTGCAGATAAAGACTGAGAGAACAGGGTTACGGTTAGTTTTGTTTGTCACATTCATTCATGACCCGACTAATTATACAATAGCATTTGCTTTCCTGTAAAAAGGATTATTTTTATTTTAACATGTATAAAGTGACTTTAATAATGGAAAATGTTTTATCAGAGATTTTCTTCTCACCGGTCTGGAGCAGCCCAGATTTGCCATCACTGATGTGGAAGAACTGCTCGATATCAGGAAGCACACCTACAGCAGAGGACACCAGCAAACTCAGCTTTAATCTACAGTCTCATCATCTCTTCTTAGATCATTGATGACATTTACCTTATTTTGGGAGATGCAACAAGGCCCAGAGTGCTAAAGAGTGCCAATGCAAAACATAATGGCGCACAGTACCAAAAAAGGTTTGGACACACTTGCCTGAATGCACTTGAATGTTCAGTATATATAAGAATGATTGTGTACCACGTCTTAAAGACAATTTTATCTAAAGGCTTATGCTTGAAATTTCTTTCTATAGATAGTGAAGTTGATGATTATGTATGAATTTATTTCCAAAACAAATACATTTAAATAATAGGTTTAAATGCCCCTCCTCAACAAGTAATTATAACTTAGGAAGCAGCCAACAAGTGCTCAGCAGATGTGGGAACTTCGTTAAGACAGTTGGAAAAGCAGCTCTGGGGACACCCTCATGAACTTGGTTAAGAGAATGATAATGTGTGGACAACTATCCTAAGGGTTACTTTGAGGAATCTAAAATATGTATAACATGAATTTTGTTTGTTTAACACTTTTTGGTCACTGCACAATTCCATATGTGTTATTTCATAGATTTGATGTCTTCACTGTTACTCTAAAATGTGGAAATAACCTTTTGTGAGCTTTCTTTAACTCGCTTCTATGTTACTGGGATCTTAACCAAATGACTAGTTTCCCTCCACTTTCAAAGGCAGATACATTAAAGTACTTTTACATGCAAAGCAATTATTGGTCAGCTTCCTTCCTTCTGTATTGTTGCAAACAAATAGCAGTAGATACAATCTATGTTCTTTTAGTTACATTCATTTTCATGTCTGGTTGGTAAAATCCAAATTCAGTAAGGCAGCCTTTAGTTATAGCACCTTACAGAAACAGTCGAAACTCAGGCAACTAATTTTACTACCAGCAAGTTTAATGTCTTGTGTGGTAACTTGTGTATTGTCTTGGCCAGGGCTTACTAAAATAGATTTTTTATCTCAATGTGACTATTTGATTCAACCTTTGTTTGACCAGGGTAAAGGTTAAATAAAATATTAAAGTATGTCTGTCCAAACTTGTACTCTATATGGAGCGCTCTGGCCTACTCAGACTATTTAATCAAGTAAATAACTGTAGCCCTAAATTTAATAAAGTTATAGGTAGATTCCAGCTGTTCCAACTGACTGGGATCCAAATAGTCAAGGGGTCAATATCATTGATTGTTTATTACAACACTTGGGAGACATCCCATTAGCCGCACGTGATAGATTAATCAATAGTCTTGGGCAGAAATTGCGCACGGTAATACTGAGTGTTGTTCTGAGGTTACATTATTATGTCTGAAACTGGAAGACATGTGATTTCAGTCCTGCCAGTTTCTGGATCATCAGTTCTTTATGCAGGTCCACAACGAGATTAAATTTTATTTCGACAATTCTGAGGAACCCACAAGGATGTTGCACCACAGAATGAGCATCAGTGCAGCCAGTTTGGCGAATGCCCTGGATCAGATATATGCTGTGTAATCTCACACTGAAATTATTGTAAGCATTCCAGATGTTCTCTCTGGCTGTGGGCCTATGAATCATGCATTTGTTTGAATTTCTTACAGCCTTATGGACTTGTCTTCATTTTATTTAAATTGGATATCTGCTAGTCAAAGCATACATTGCGAATGTATTGCAATAGATACCTGCTACAGTAAATCTGTCCATATAGTTAAGCAAGTTGATGTAGCAGAGGACTGCTACGGTCATCAACGCTCTCTTATTGGACACTCCACTCGCACACTCTGCCTCCGGCTGATGTGACGGCCCCTCGCCCCTTACATTTGACTCTTCCCCCTCGTTGTCATCGGAGAAGAAGGGTGTGGTATCAGCAGTCGGATCGGCGTATGACATCGCTGCTGCAAATACAAGACACAGGGAAAGAGAGAGAGAGAGGAACATTAATCTATATTTGTTATTTAAATGCCAAAATGACTGAGCAAAACAGATTAGGAATAGTTTAGTTAACAGGGTTTACGAGTTTTTAGTTTTATTTGGCATGTCAGTGTTTAAATTAATCTATTCCTTTAACATTACAGAGTGTGTCTATGCAGCGTGTGTGTGTGTGTGCGATGATCCATTTCAGAAAACAGGTCATGAAAGCAGAAGGACTGAGGTGAACAGGAGCTGTGGTCTGTGGCTTGAGAAGTCTCTAAAGACCACGTATATGAAAATGTGTGAATCCTAATTCATCAGCAGTGGAGCTGAACATAGAGAAGAGAAAGTGTGCATAGACGTGTAGGAAGAAGTAAATAAGGACAGTGGACTTGTTACGCCAGTTAATAAGAATACATCTGAATACAATGAAGAAATAAAAAAATATGTATTTTTTTGTTGTTGTCTATAAAGATGTGATATAGATAAAAGGACTTATATGGTAGAATAGTTAAGTGGTACAAATATGTAGCAGTAACTCATAAACAGGCCATGACTGATCAGGGCCCAGTTCTTCGTACGTGGATAATTGAGTTAGCTGGATTGGATTGTTGACAATTTGGCATCATCACAGATTTTTCCATTCTTTTTTCGTGCTCTTAATTTGCTATTGCAAGTCCACGTTTTGGTTAATTTGTGCTCTTGTCGAAAGAAAAAGTGCACATGATTTAATAGATAAGCTGACCAAGCAATCAATGACTTGCTGATCATGGTTTTGAGTCTCAATATATCTGCCTTTTCCAATCAGCACACAGTTCTTTCAGACTCAATCCGGCTATATCAATCTAGTTCGTATGTGCAGTCGAAAAACCGAATTAACCCGTTCGGAACCATCACGACGAGTAAATCTGGCATACGTCATCTTATCTTATATTTGTTAAGCGATGTACGACAAATGTGGCCCAGAACAATCATGAATTGTGAAGTGTTATCATCAACATCATCATCACAAAATCTATGTAAAACCGGGATACGCTAAAGCTAATGAAACTCACCACACAGTATTTATCATCTACTTTACATTTAGAATATACACTTGAGTGCAAAAGTTTGCATACCCTTAGTAAAAAAAAGTGAAGAAGACAAAGAAATGTATTTCATACCAACAATTTTAGTTTAGTGTGTTAAGTTTCACAGATGTTCATTAATTATCGAATTACAAAAATGGTCAAATAATGCATGCAAAGAGAAGAAAAATGGAAATAAAAATAAAATAAAAAAATAAAATCACAATGATGTCAGTAAGTCATGTTTGTGGTCTTGTAGCAAAAATACATCCACGTTTCATTTTTAACTTTTTGGTAGATAAATCGTCACTCACAAACCACTTTTGCCCTCAGCTGTATAATCATTGAGTGTTTTTTCCTTTTTCTTTTCTTCCTAAGTCAAATGATTTCAAGACTACAAAGGCTGCACTTATTTCTGCTGACTACACCGCTCCTTATCCTGAGTTATTGACCAACATCTGGAGAGAGAGAAGAAAAAAAAAAAAAAATTTTTTTTTAAATAATATTTTTTTTTGGGTTACTCTACCAAGCGCGTGCATGACAGCTGACTCCCTGTAGATAAAACCAGCTGACGATAACAAGCAACACCGAGTCTGAGAACAAATCATATATGACAGTAGATTAATAGCGTAATTATTTCCTAAATGTACACAGTTTAAGTGACTGAGATAAAAAAAATATATATATTTTTTTTTATTTAGGCGTCATCTTGAACATGAAACCTTTAGGCGCGTGTATGTACCGTTCCAGATATTAATATCAACCAGGAACACTGACAGAGTACCAGAGGACCCGCCTTGTTACGGCCAATAGTCAGCTAATAGTCCATGTTGTGGGCAGATGATAAGCAGACGGAATGAATCAAACGGTCTGTGATGGAGGATTAACAGACGCGGTGGTGCTCCGGTTGTTTACCTGCAGTTGCGGGGTGAAAAGTCCGTTAACAGCGGTTCCACACGGCTCACTTGAACGCCAAGCTGAAACCGCTCTATTGGTTTAAAAGTTTCAAACGTCAGCTAAACTGCCGTGCTAACATCTTTTACAGATAACGTTGTTAAATCCGTTAATATGACCGTCTTTTTTGTTTTGTTGCCTCGGTTGTTGCGCTGGAAATTTGCACTACGGCGCCGCCATGTTGAATCCGTTCCGAATCCTCCTCTACCATTTCACATGCGCCCTGCGTCACTCGCTGGCGATTGGCCAGAGGGGGAATCCATCTGCTCAAGCCCCGCCCCTCTCCACCCCACGTACGTAATAGCGATATTGTGGTAAGCAAATAAAAATCATGACATGACGCGCGACGATAAACAAAAAGCGGAGCTCTTTCCGTTTTAAACAGGCATTTTAAATACAAACGTGAGGAGGAACAAGACTGAGTCTTTCCGAACGTATAATGAAGGTATTAAAAGGAATAATGAAAATTGCCCAGTGTGTAGTTTATAAGTTTATAACCTTGGGACTGGGGCAAACAGGATATTAGTCAGACAATGCTTGAAGATTTAAGCTTGCTCTCATGTTTTCTCTTATGGATGAGTGAAGAGAGACTTCGGGACACAGCATTTAAATCATTCATTGACCAGTATTAATAGCAGAGTTAATCAGCCATCACATTAATCATCAATTGCATAACAATAAACTCCATTCAGTGTTGCTTTTAAGAGCGTAACATTGCAAATCCTTGTAATCTCTCCTTCATAGTTATCATACTAACCCCTACGTAGACCCAGCTCTACCACATCCTAATCAATATGAGAGAAATGGCAAAACTAATAATATCTCCACCGACTCTGATCAACACACACACACACCATTTTCAATAGAAAGTCTTTTATTAATAATAAAATAAATGCCAACCAAACTGTACATTTAAGGTACATGTACATATATACATTTTTTAATGAGAAATTGTACAAAATTTCAAACAAGTATCAGTTGGTATGAAACAACATTGTTATATAAATCAGACCCAGACCTCAATGACATCACCATCCTCCATATCCAGCTGCGAAGGTGTCTGATTATGCGTCACCTTTGACCCATCAAAGAGGAATTTGACCTTCCGCTTAGCAGTGGCAGACAGACCTGAAATGTACTGTGACAGGATGGAACCCAGAGGAGCATCCTGAAGAGAGAGAGCGAGATCAAGGTAGAGAGAGAGAGGGAGAGAAATGAAAAAGGACAAGGATGTATGATTCTCATTCGTCATGAAGTCCTGAACATGATCTTGTGCTGTACAAGTCTGGAGCTACATAAACCTTGTGTAAGGAATATTCTTGTGCTGATCCTTTCTCGTTGCCCTGCAGTCGCACAGTGATGACATCACAGCTGTTGCTTTCATCTTCTTTGTCGTCTGTTATTACCACACAGTCTGATACAGCAGACACAAAAGGCAAGATGTAGAGGAAAAGCGTCAGACATAATAATAAATGACTAATTAATATCAATAATGATCAAATCAGGCTTGATCTTTTTTTACTTACCTATGATATCAGCAATACCCAGATCTAGCTCTGCGGCTGAGGAGTGCACAGGAAGCTCAGTGTCGTTCCTCAGTAACAGTATTTTAGAGGGCGGGACATCAAGTTTGACAGATAACGGAGTCATGGCCTTGCTCAAAGGATCTGTCTGCAAATGAAAATCAGATCATATTGCCTAAGAAAGTAACACAAGAATTTTAATTTTCTTAAGTCTACTAGCGACATTGTGTCATTGCATCAAATACTATCTAAAGTGACAACCACTGTGTGAAAACACTCCATCTTACCGAATGCACTGGAATTTTGTACACGTCCGTTCGCCAGCGGAATTTCAAGGAGATTTCTCGGCCCCGTTTTTGGGGCTTGGGTTTGGCTGGATGTCTTTTTGGTCTATCCTCAGAGGAAACAATTATAATGTCATCATCATCATAACAGTTGTCTACTGGGGAGGAACAGTCACTGGGTTCTGGGACATCTTCTGCTCTTTCAGGTGATAAACACATGAGTGAGCCAACTGCATCCAGCTTCTGGTTGATTTCTCTACAACAATGGAAAAATCCACGATTCTTCAGTTTAAAGACTGAAAACATGACCCGTGTTACAGACTCAGAACAGTGAACAGCACACGGATTGTTATCAAACGGATTATTTTCCTGAACTCTGTGGAGAGCATTTTCTTTACTGGTAAACGATAGACTTAAATTGTTCAGTGGTATTTGCTTTCTTCATAAAACGTACAAAATTTTGGAGATTCAATATGGAACTAAACATTGGTGATTTAAAAATATGCACCTAGTCTGAAGTTTATAAGCACATGACTTCATGACTTCCATATTTAGGCTCTCTGTGTTAAGTGACCATAAAACCATTTAAATCCTATATTTTCATTAATTAAGTCTATATTTTGGATTCAGGTCCATTCAGATCCTTCAATCATTCACTCACCTTATTTTTTTGTTCGCCCGGTTAGTTTTCATAACAGGTGGGGTACAAGGAGGCGGGGGTGGAGAGTGGGATCGGCTCACCTGTCTGAGTTAAGGGATGAAAAGAGATGGAAGGAAGGAAGGAAGGAAAAGGAAAAAAGGAAAGAAAGAAAGAAAGAAAGGAAGCAGTCAGAAAAGAAAAGAGGAAACAAAGAAAAGTAGAAAGAAATTAAGGAATTAATTGGATTGTATTATGCCTCACTTATAAGTCGCTTTGAATAAAAGTGTCACCAAGTGAATAAACCGTTTCCATAAGTGAATATGGAACATATTAGGGCTATGATAACACTGGTATAACTGTATAACATTTATTTTATTTTTTACAAAAGAGAATTTTTTATATAATCATGTATTCTTATCTAATTAACGATTTAATCCTAACATAATATAACTTTATCTTGTCACATAAAATGCTTATAATGAGTGCTCCCGAGATGGCATTAAAAGAAAACATTCAGTAATTTACCCACTTTATTGTTCTCCTGTCTGTACAAGTATCGTTAGGTCATGACTGAAACTTACTGGGGTTCATATCGTTCTGGCTCCTCCTCCGAGTCACTCAGGCTTATGCAGATTGGCTTGTTCTTATTCTTGGATGGATATGGAGACCACAGACTGGTTTCTTCTTCATTGACCTCTATAGGGAAATCCATCAACAAAAACAGAGCTGCATTGGATTCTTTAGCCATACACAATTATATCCAGGACACACTAATGGTAGATATAAGGCCTATGTGATGTAGCATGAATGGCCCAAATCATTAACGGAATTCTACTTTTTCCGCATAAGTGCACATCTTTTAAAGTGTGAGAAGTGTTAGTTGTCTGGTAATGAAGGCCTACCTGTGCAGTTCACTTGTTTGAAGACAGCTGGCTTCAGTTGTAGTCCGCTGTTCACCTGAAATAAAATGCTAATGACCATCAAAGTTTCTAACCACAAACAACCTGATGTCCTGGATCTTTAGCTTGATGCAGACCTCAGTGCTGCTGTCAGAAAAGTTCAACAAACTTTATTTCTGATAAACGTAATGCCAGTCACATTAATCTCTCCCACTGGCACTTACTATTCAGTTCAACAAGCCAGACTTCTAGATATCGTTAGAGAATCTGCTAGATCTATTTCGACCTCACTATGTTACTATAAGTGTTACGGTCTTTAACAGTGAATGATGCCTACGGTAGCCAATCATCGAGACCGTGTGTCAAAAAATGTCATGCCCCTCCGACCAGGAGGCGGAGCCTACCTGGAGTATATAACATCCGGTTCAGGTGCGCCTCAGTCTCTTTGCCTGATCGTAAGACCATTGTTGTATTGTTAACCTATTATCTTGAAGCAGGTAAGTCTGTGGTAGAAAACTGCTCGCTGGTAATCAGACTGGTGCGGGGGCTTTGAGTCCTTGTGGATTGCGGTAGTTTTCAAATCGTGTTTTTCTGTGGTATTTGTTTATATTTGTACAATGCGAATTCCTTCTTCGGTATTCACATTATTTTATTCTACTCGCAGCGCTTCACGTTTGCTCAAGTCATTTAAATTATTTCTGGTTGTTTACCCGGGGAATTTCTCTTCCCACAGGTTGGTAGGAGTTACTGCAGCAGACTGACCAGTAAAAATTATTCAGACGCTGCACAATTAAACTTTCAGTTTCCCCGTTGGGAGTCAGGCTCCCCTTGCTATAAATTTTATTTTGTGGCCATTTCCTACTATTCGTGGTATGTGGGCTGCTATTAGAGAGTTGCATTCGCAAAAGGTTTGAATTAATTAATTAAAACTGCAGTGACAACAAAGCCGTTTGCTTTGCTTTTTTATGAGGCATGTTGGTGTTTCTGTTTCCGTTCTCCCTGCAGCGGGCAGGGAAGTGGTTTTCACTGCCGTTTGCAATGGCGGACTCAAATTCACCCCGAATCCAATATCACCAGTAGGGGGTAAGGAACAAGAGCGGAAGGCATCGCAGTCATGGACGCAGCGAGAGCAGGCCTGAAGCACCTTGCCTTGCGGAGGTGCCTGTAAGCTGCTGATACTTAAGCAGCATTACTGGCAGCTATTCAAGCTCCATCAGAAAGGATGGACCGTTTTTGAGTCCAGTGAGGTTCCCCTGGGAGAGCTGCAGACCCCTAGTCAAGTGCAGGCTTTGGATGCTACCCAAACCAGCATCTGTTATTGCACGAGGACCTGTTTTCGTTGTAGCACCGTTTTCACAATCACCCAGAGGTGCGAATAGCCAATGAGATTGTAACTGGCAAGATTCTGATCGTCGTGGCCAGCTAAGTGTACAATATATAAAGAAAGGGCCTTCAAAGGGACGAGAGGCAGAAGGACCTTGCTTGAGTAAATGTGGCAGGTGAACGCATCACGGCGACGGCGACGTTACAGATTATTGGTGCTAGTGTGAATCCATAGAAACAGAACTGTACCTTATTGGAGTAAATGGGCACAGCTGTGATAGCCGAAGCGTCGATGATACGCCGTCGTTTTGGAGGTGGATTTGGACGGCTCCGTACCGTAACCTCGTTATCACTGTTGCTGTCAGACACCTGGGTTGGGGAGGGAGGTGGGGAAAGATCATTAAAGACACAATCTTTCAGATTCTGTATTGACAGTTACACTCTTCATGTGCTGTATTTCGAGACCTGGAAATAATGGTTCTATCTGACAGTTAAGATATTGAACCATAAATTCAATCAAGGTCAAAGCAGATACAACTTTTCAACTTTTTTTTTTCTTCTTCTTTTAACTTAAGCAATATTTTTGCTAATATAATTTCTCACATACATTATTCAGTGGCATGTAAATGACATGAACCCATTTCCCCCCCAGAAAGTCAGATAGATCCTTAATTCCAAGGTCTCGATTTGTCAACCAGCTGTGAGTTTGTCCTGAATTCAGAACTGCAAACACAAACCAGTGAATCGTTTAAAACCCCTCCAGAGAACAGCACAAAATAAAAAATAAAAAATAAAAAGGAAAGCTGAGCGGCACTAATGAAAGTGCAGACACAAACGCTATAACGTTATTTCCAAGGAATTACCCCATGTTTCCGGGTAACGCTAGTTAACTAGCATGGATGCTGTGTTTGGTTTCCTCCCATTTCATTTCGAAACTACCGAAAACTGTGTTAACTAACCACAGAGTATCGCTGCGATGTTCAAGATGTTCGCTAACTACAAATCCCTGTAACAGGGCACACCTAGATTAATAACGTTGGATTATATAAAGCACAATCAATCCTACCACTTCCGCCATATTTCTTCACCGCTGTGTGTAGGCGGAAGTTAAATCTCAGCCACTAAGATAGCTGTGGACGCGGTGGTGTTTTTTTTTTTTTTTTCCTACCCGTATTCCGACAAATACAGCCTGTGATTGGCTAAAACAAGCAGTCCGTTAATTGAGCAGTCTAGGGAGGTTAATCAACAACGCCCAACCATACCCAATATTATAACCTATTAATATCACATATACACTCATTAACCCGTTTATAAGGTCTTATACGACATAAGATGCACTTTGTAGATGTGTAATTACTGACTGTAGGCCATCTGTTGCTATGCACAATTTGTCAGCCCCCCCTCTACTCCATCAATTAATGGAAAGGGACCACCATAGGATCACTGCTGACCAGATATTATTTGGGTATTGGACCATTCTCAGCACAGCAGTGATGCTAACATGGCATTATTGTGTGGCGCTGGTACAAGTATATCAGACACAGCAGTGTAGGTGGCGGTTTATATATTATACATCTACAAAGTGCATCTATATTGTAGGTTAACTCGATAAAATGGCCAATGAGTATAGGTATAAGGTAGCTGTACCTCATAAAGTGGCAACTTGGTGCACAATTATTGTAAATAATATATAAAATAATAATTCATGTTAACTTTCCTAAAACCATAGACATTAAGCTTACCCTCCCTTCCACACACTCAGCCTAGACAGAAAAACTTGACCCACAAATCTTGGAAAGGTTTATTTTTTTTACTTTTTTGTTACACAATATATCTGCAGTTGGTTTCTTTGGCACCACACTGACAGGGATGTCATACAAAAACACATATACGGCCTCACACCAGAACTGCGGTCACTCAGCCTTATAGACTCAAACGAGAAAGTCCTCAACCCAAAATTGTGCCAATTTACCATCCACGCTGATGAAAAGATCATGTAATGTAATCCAAGAGCCATTTACAAATAGAAACAAACAGAATTCTGTGGATTTGCCCATCCCAGAAAGGGGCAAATACATTTTCATCATGGTTTTTGATCAGGGCTGGCATTAATAAAGCATTTCAAATTGTGACCTTATCTCAGATCCATTAGGTGACGTGATGACCATAAGCAACAGGGGTCTGATAAGACTAGCACCCCTACTTCAAGAGCACTTATTCAGGTCCAAGTCCTTCTTGACTTCAATCCTCTTCCTCACTTCTTCTTGTTCTCCTTACAGGCCACTACATATCTCTGGGCTACGTTGAGAGGCGGCGAGTAGCCATCTGCGTAGGACGTGTCTTCAAACAGCACTGAGTAGTCATCTTGGGGCTGCAATTAAAGTGACATTGTATTGTTTATAAATCCAGAGATCTCCTGTCTATATGTATAAATGTGTAAGCTAATAGCAAACTCTGCTTGTGTTTCTTTTCTGTTCTCCTTCATTGTATCTGCTGGTAAACATGGTGAAGACACATTGAAAGCCTATACTTTTCTCCACAGGAAGATTTTTCTTAGCATAAAAGAGCTGGTTTTCAGACAGCAAAATCAGTTCAGTTCCAGCACTAAAATGCTGCTGTTCTGAAAGTGAAGTGACCCCGTGACGTCAGAAGCTTGCATCGTTTCATTGCCACAAAAACTTGAGTATCTCATTTAGGCATAAAAATAATGGCGTTAATGTAAATATTGCAAAAGTTAATGTTGGGAAAAAAATAGCAAAACTAATATCGCAATGATGAATCAAGTGGTCCAAGTAAGATATAACCATTTTACTAGCAACTGAATGGGAGCTACTTTGATAATACTGATGCTAACAAAACTTAATTTGGACAGCTATGGCTAAAAGCAATAAAAACATGTATCCTCATCTTGCGCACAACTTTTGTCTATGATTAAATCTGTGTGTAAAGGACACATATTTTTACCCAAAAAATTCCATGACTTTTCCATAGCTTCAAACAAAATTTCCTTCAGATATATATATATATATTTTTTAATGTTAAACCAAAATATGCTACTTTAAAGTGTCATGATAATATTGGGGCTAATGGATATTTCATCACTCTCCAAAAATTTTTCAGCTCTGGAAAATGAAATTCAATTTTTCATGACACTTTCAGGATATTCAGGACCGTGAGAACCCTGATAGAAGTTGAAGGATTTGACTGGATGGTAAAATATGTTCTTAACGTCAGAAAAACAACCTGTAAAATGCTCCACGGTTGTTAGTTATTTATATGTGGTGCATTTGTAAACTCCAACATCTGATAGCGTAACGGTTTGGCTCCTTAACTGGTAGAAATGTAGGCCTGTTCTTACAAAGGTTCGCTGGTTCCAGCACCAGTACCACCACCGTGTCAGTGGAAAATAAGCATTAGTGACAATGTTACACAAAACATCACCCCTTTCCCCAAACCATCTCTCCAGTGCTCACCCGATGTGGGGGGTTATGAATCAGGGCTCTGTAGAAGCAGGTGGTCTGTGGGTAGAGGGCCAGCACCAGCTGGTCTTTGCTGAACAGCGCCTCAGGGTCCGTCTCTGGGTTTGCTTTCCACTGCGGCAGTGGGATGATTCTTCTTCGACTCAATGTGTGTCTCCTGGAGAAAGTAAGGAGGGCAAAAACCAGAGGAGAGGGGGTCAGGAGGAATTAAGAAGGAGGAGGGCGCACAGCAATGTTACAGACCCATGGAACAAAACATAAGAAAAACAAAAAACAAAATCAGGAACTGAAAAACATTTAGATATTAGAGATACCACTTACTCCTTTCCTTCCTCATCAATGTCATCCACTTCATACCTAAGAAAAGAATGCAGACAACCATAAAATCCGATTCAGAGCCCAACTATAAACAGCAGACAGTTTGCTTTAACAATTTCTCAATGTCAGATAGTTACCTGCTAGTTACTTACACACAGCAAGTCCCGTTGCTTAATTATTTTTTTATTTCTATAAATAGTAGACAGTAATATGTAGATTGCTAAGTTTAATTGGCAGATAGTTACTTGTTGGTTGAGTGGTTGTAGCTGACCACCTCAGCCAGGATCCACTGTTCGTCACCATCCACAGCCTTCACCCGAGCTGCCACCTTATCTCCCTGCTTAGCCACGTAGTCACTGCTCGCAGGTATGGCTCCACACAGAGGGGGCGGACTAAAGCAGAGAACCAACAGAAACATGATTACTCTTCACGTTTATCTAAATACACATCATTGTGAGCAACAGCTTAGACAAATGCATGGCTCAGTGAAATTCAGCGGAAGCTGATAAATGAGGCCATAAATGAAAGAAGGGAACAAGAGGACACTGTCGGGTAAATCAAGAGATAGAAAGTTAAGAAAGCAGGCCAGTACCTTTCACCTGGCTTGCCGATCCAGAGAGGAAGTGTCATGGCAGACTGCTGTAACAGGGTCATCAGAACGCCTCTGCGCATGGTCTTCCTGGGCGGGTCACTGTCATTGTACACCCCTGCCATCCTCGCAGCTGAGAGAGAGGGAGGGAGGGAGAGGGAGAGGGAGAGAAAGAGAAAGAGAAAGAGAAAGAGAGAAGGCCATGGGTGTCAGTCATGGCACAGTGCACAAAGTACTGGAACTTTTGGCCACCAGTCCACTATCAAAGGTTCCACATATATGGTTTTTGGTACCTGCTCAGGATTGGTACCAACAGAAATTAATGGCACTGGGTGCAGCTGTATGCACAGTGGAAACAGACCCAAAGATTCACTCTCTCACATCGACACACATTTCGAATAACTCACCAATACGTCTCTCCTCCAGTAGAGATTTAATTTCTGCAATCTTGTCAAGAGCATGGCGTAGTATACTGTTGGAGAAAAACACTTCAGATATTTGGACATATCAGATTTGTTCACACCATCTGAAGGAAACAACACATTATAGTCAACTATTCAATACCACAAGAAGGAGCTCTACCATTACAGCCCTTCTAACTAAGATTCAAATAATAAGAGAGGGAACAATTTGTGCACTGGATATTAATATCACCCTGATTTCAGAATTTGACCAATATGCATTCATTTTAGCGATTCCCTTCCAATTTACCCTTTAATTTAATAAATACCAGCATTATCCACGGACAGTACACACATGTGATTGCTGTTGGGCCAGAATTTTCATAATGTTGCATGTCTTCAAATAATACATTTTAATTTGTGACCTAGAGCAATGTATAACTAAAGTGTGCCTCCAAATTACTGGCAAATCAATAGTGTAAGTATACTATACTAGACTTTCCTACTGTAATTACCTGCACTCAGCTTCTGCATCTGCCTTTGCTGTGGTGTACAGTCCCCGCAGCTTTGTCCGATAGTATGGCGAGGCTAGGGAGAGAGGCTCAGATCTAAGTGTGTATTGCAAGTCAGTACATAGCAACAGTTAGTGGACTTTAATACAATCAAAATGAGGAACACTGCTTAAATATATAAACTCACTCTTGTTTTCCGTCTGCATCCTTTCATGTGTCTTCTGGATGTTGAGCAAGTTGTGTTCGCTGCGTGAGCGCTCCTCCTAAAAAAATCAGGGAAACATAATCAGTAGGGATGCACAAATCCGATACCGAGTATCGGTATCAGATCAGATTTGAAATATTTCAGATATAATCCACTGACGTATTTTATGCCGTAAACATGTGTGATTTTGACGGTCACGTCACAGATCCTGCACGTAAACACAGGGCACAAATTGTCTTTAAAAAGGCCGGCATCGCACTTATAACATTTTGCATAATTTGGCAACAGAAGCTGGCGGACAGTCGGCTCGGTTACCGCGAGGATGTCGGCATTGGATCAGTATGGGGGTATCGGCTGACACTCTGAGCGCCGATATCAGTATTGTACATTGGTGCATCCGTAATAATGGGAAAAGGCAACACTGGACAACACTTCCACACGAGATTAAACCCTTCCAGTCTTGATTTAGACTGAGGTTTAATAGCAGGATGAAGAACATTTACCTGAGTTTGTTTGATCAGCTGATGGAGCTCAGTCAGCAGCTCAGCAATTTTGGTATCTGCTGACACTAAAGCCATTGAGCCTGGAACACAACAGCAAACAAAAAAATCTCTTCATTATTACAATAGTGACCTACACAAATAAGGCATCAACGTGATCCCCCAACAGATTTCAACGGGAGATCATTTACAATGAATCCATTCTTTATTTCAATCTCACTGCGTTGGTGTACTGTGCAGAAAGCGGTGCAGGTTATTGCTCTTATACTGATGTAGCTGCAGGGTTTAATGGCATCACAGCACATTTCCCTCAGATTTAAATGAACGGAGTTTAAAAAAAGGGTCGGATATAGCCTTCTCCCAGTCGCTTAATGGGAAACGAGTTAACGTGCAGCCGGACTGATGAGCACCACTACAGCTAGCATTAGCGTCATCCGTACGAGTGCTGCTCAGAATACAAAAACTCAAAAACACAAAGTTCCTGTCGCAAATGTGCTCGCAAGCCGAACAGCACCATCTCCAAACATTTATTCAATAGCGACGTGCAACAGTAAATATTCCAGTGAAGGAAACTGAAGGACTCTACCTCTGGTTTTTAAAAAAAAAAAAAAAAAAAGAAGAAGAGAGGCTTGCTTTCGGTTTTGAATCCTGTGTGGTTGTCTAGTGTGAAGCAGGCCTCGTACAGGAGCCTGGAAGGGACAAGCCGTGCGATGGCATGTTTTGAAAACGCGTTCTACAATAAAACATCCTGGAACTGAAAAATTATGAAAGTACCCCTGAACGTGTCATTGTAAAGCATAAAAAAAACAAAAAAAACCACACACACATTAATGTTGAACAATAACTTGTTTAATAATAAAAAATAAAAATAAAAAAACGACGTAAAATGCCCAAGAACATCTGCAAAAACTTCACTTTCATAAACAAATTCCAGGAGCTATGAATATACATGAATATGCAAATTAGAAAACGCTCCCCATGTCCTCGTGCAATCCCAAATATCCTACCATCACTAACATGATCCAAGTTAACTGCTTGTAAACGTTCTCACGTTTGTCAAAGACAAAGGGCTTTCAGTACGAGTCTCGATTTCCATCGTCATTCATTTAACAGAAGCCAAACCTGTCTAAGTATACCATAATAATGCAAACTATTCTGTTCATCACTAACATTAGATACATTAGTGGGTGCCATCTGCTGGTGAAGTGGATGTTGTGCAGTTAAGAAAGATGCATCTGGGGGTCTTTTTATTTTATTTATTTTTTTAATATGATGCACCATGTACATGCATATTAATGAGACATTTCTGAACTTGTCTGTAATGTAAATAAAATATCGATTCATTCATTCCATTTGTTTTGGGCAAAAGATTGGCTTCCTCATAAAACTACAGGACAGTGTGCCTAAGAGAATTGATGCAGTTTTAAAGGCAAAGGCCGGTCACACCAAATATGTATTTAAATAAATAAATAAATAAAGGAATAGTTTACTGCTCTTTTCAGTATTTAAAAAAAATATATTTAGGAACTTTTAATTTCATTTTTTTTTTTTAAAGCATTTTCTCTTTATATATCTATAGAAGTTAGACTATTCTTGAAGTTCATTTTACACATCTGATTATGATTTGAGTATCAATCTATTTTATTTCTCATTCACTGAAGCACATATAAGTAGATTAGGACGTATAAATAAGAGACCAATAATGACACCCCATATTTTGTTTTTGTATGTTTAGATGCTGTGCAGGTCAACATTATTTTATTAACCTCTGCATTTGTATAAGAAAAGACGAGCACAGGGATTCTGGTTTTGCAATGGAATGGTTTTCTCCATATAAAATCACAATTGACTGAATTGCAGTGTACATTTCAGTTACTAGGTTCCATGATTTAAACACACAGAATCTCTTTTATGCTTAAACTAGGTTTCATATCAAACTGTAAACATACGAGTGTGAGATTGTTTGCACATGTTTGTACATGCAAAGGGCCAGGCCTTACGCTCTACTCCAAACATTAATGTACTGTAGCAGCAGATTCAAGACGAGCTCTAGATTGCATTTATTTGTGTTCTTTCACTCTCTTGCCAAGCACATATATAACATGCCTGAGAAAGTGCCCAAAGAGAAAAGAGCACAAGAGAAAGCAAATAATAAAAGTTAAACACAAACATGCCATTTGACTTAATGGCGGCAGTAGATTAGACTTAAGAATATCTGTCAAATCTGATATTGTGAGTCCAAAGGATGATGGAAAGATAATGTAAAGTTAATTTTCAACAGGGTTGGCTAAACACAGGTTTGTTCTGACCTCAGTCTGACTGGGATAGAGAGAGAGATGTTTTTATAGCTAAACGCTGCTAGTTGAGGACTGCTTAGCTCAGCTAATAATGCAAATATTTACTGTACCAAGCGTTCCTCTCTCACATGACCTCAATTGCATTTAGAGCCAAAAACCAGTTTATGAGAAAACAAAGAGGGAAAGAAAGAGAAAGCACAAGCGCCGAACACAATAAACTAGAGAAAGAAAACGCGTGAAGAATTTGCACAATGATGTGATGGTTTTACAGAGGATTGGGTTTAACTGTGCTTGGAAGGTTATGGCTACATGATTTAAGGATGACTATGAGAAAGCAAAAGAGAAATAATTAGAAAACAAAGCAAGAGAGTCAGCACTAACTTGTGGTGTGTACATGAGCTGGACAGACCGAGACATACACGGCGGGAGGAGTTCTGATAAGTTGTACAGTTTGTTCTTCTCACGTCGAGCTCCACTGTTGTTTGGGAATGAAGGAGGAAATATGCAGAGGAGTGTCTGCTGTGGACACACTCACTGTACTCGTAAACACACAGCTCAGCTCGTGCTGTGGAATATTCCAGACCTCAGCACTAAAACTCACTCACTCAGTCGGTATTTCTCGCCATCACTGCGGTCAGACCCAAAACACAGGACATTTTTAGGGGAAGCCACGTCATTCCTCTAAAAATACACAACAAAGAACTGTGGAGTTGAACACGAACATTATTCAGTGATTGTGAATCAACAACGCCACAAAAAGTGTATTGTACGAGTCATATAAAACAAAGTTGTTTTTTTCCAGAATGTCACGTTTTCCACGCTCTGCACACACTCAGGGTAAACACACAAGACCGGATGTAGGGCAAGGTGACTGGCATTGCAATAGAGATAACTTTGGCCAAGGTTGCAGACTGAAAATAAAGCATGTTTAGTTTAGTTTAAAGAAAAACTAAAGCCTTGTTAAATATATCTGTCAATTACATGTGACAAGAACCTATATAAAAACGGTATATAATCTGATGTGTAATCTGATGTTCATTTAATTCCAAAATACACTCAGTGGCCAGTTTATCACGTGCCTACCACATAGGCGCACTTTGTAGGTATACAATAACTGACTGTAGCCCATCTGTTGCTGTGCACAATTTGTCAGCCACCCTTTATGCCGTCCATCAATGGAAAGGGACCACCAAAGGGACCACTGTAGCTGACCAGATATTGTTTGGGTGGTGGACCATTCAGTTCTCAGCACAGAAATGACACTGCGTGAAAGTGTTTGTGACGCTGGTACGAGTGTATCAGGTGCAGCATTCTTACTGCCAACTTTATTAAACACACATACCTTGTTGGGACCCTTGTAGGTATACAGTTAGAAACTATAGCTCAACTTTTTCCAAGCACAGTGTCACTGTGTACTGTTACCCAACAGTAAGACACTAAAATGTTTAAAAAATCCCAGCAACACGGCGGCACCTGATACGCTTGCACCAGCGTCACACACACTACCATGTCAGTGTCGCTGCTGTGCTGAAAGTGGTCCACCACCCAAATATCTGGTCAGTGGTGGTCCCTTTCCATTGATGACAAATTGTACATGGAACACAGTCCATCTAATTTGTACAATACAATACACATTACAAAATATTACAGTTTTGCGTGGGGAAATGTATTGAAATTATCTCAAAAAAATATGTGTGAGACATGTTCAGTAAATACAGCAGTAGGTCAGTCGGATGAACATGTGGGAAGTGGTTAAACACACACAGGTGTGGTTAAGAGAGAGACGAACATTAACAACTGTAATCAAACCTAAACTTGACATGGCTATGGGCAGGGCATAATAGCTTGATGCCCCAAAACAGACTTAAATAGAATGGAATAGAATAGAAACAGACTTTAAAATAAATAAATACAATTATTATCACTCTGCAATAGAAACGCGTTGTTCATCATTGTACACTAACTAAACTGTTATTCATAAATGTTCACTATAAAAAACAATAAAGTGGACTGAGCGAAAAACAAACAAGGCCATCTGATAATGATATCTCGCTTGGATGTGAGAAGGACTCAGATGAAACATTAACTCCAACCTGATGCAACTTCATGACTCAGGCGGTAAAGGCAGGGCGGGGGCGTGGCAGGGGGCGTGGCAGGGGGCGTGGCCGCTTCTCTTTATAAACCCCGACATCCAGAGCGCAACATAAACAACACAGCGCCTGAAGAGCCACGTGTTCGCCGAGCATCGCCTGCGTTTTCCCTGTTCCGAGTTTAAATTCTGCCTGGATATTCTCCAAGCACGTAGAGTTCTTAAAAGTGTATCTACTGGGTTACTGTTTACCAGTTGTTTTGAGATTTAAGAGTTGCTAAAAAAGGAAAAAAAAGCAAAGATGAGTCACGTTGATGTGAAGAACCTGAAGCCCACTACCTTTGAGGACCGCTACTACGACGAATACGAGTACTACAATCTGACAGACCGGTACACGGGTAAGACTTTTGTCTTGCCTTAAGCATACTTTTTGTAGTCTACATTTTTTTTTTTTTTTTTTTTTAATGGAAAAAATGTGGACTACAAAACTAATGCTGCCATCAAGTGCTACAGGAATCATCCTAAATATGGGTTCCCGATCTTCAAGTCGTAATTACACGTGGAAGCTTTGATACCCGAGGGTCCGACATGGCACTTGGACTTAGTCGTAGGAAAGCACTTTTTTTTTTTCAATGGCAGGTAATTCTTTACTTGTATAAATAACTTACTACTTGCATTTAGTAGAAGCCGAAGACGCTTACATCTGCAACCGTAAGATTTTTAGGCAGATACCAAAATGGACCAGGATTATTAACCCAGCCGTGCGTGCACTTGAACGCCAAGGCTCTTATAAATTACGACTTCGCACGTGGGGAAACAGGAGCATCCAAGTTGCACGTGAAGGAAGCCTTAATCAGGTGTTTTGTACTTGGGTTAGGCTACGTCCTAAAAACACACACACACTACCGCCCTAAATAGTGCGTTACTATAAATGGCGTACTATACTATTTAGCACGGCACTATGCGTGATTTGGGACGTAGCCTTACAGCAGTCTTTTACACTTTTTGCTCTTACCTGCGCGCTGCTCTGTGTGACCGGCAGAGGGCGCGAGCCGCAAAGGCAGGACGAAGAAGGAGGCCAGCGCCAACACCAACCGACCGAACCCCGCGGGCCACGAGCGCAAAATCGTCGAGAAACTTCAGAACGCCGAGAAGAAGGCCAAAGCGTGAAACCGCAGAGGTAAAATTCTCTTTCTCTGTTTAATGCCCTGTATATTTGGCGTATAAGCAATGCGCGTGAGCGTTAGCTTCAATGTTTAAAAAAATTCCTGAACAGTCACCTCTCCGTTTTTTTTTTTTTTTTAGTGTTGTTCGGACGGCTTGATCTGGCAACCGACCTTTGGCGCCTTGGCGTCGGATTTCAAAAGGCAGAAGATGACGGACGTCCACTCCGGCTCTGATGATGAGTGGCTGCTGGCGTGAGCCGGCGAGATAAAACGACTCTCGGTGGCTGTGTTTGAGTTTGGGTATTATAACGGGGTTTGGACCGACGCATGCGCAGTGCTGCACACCTGAACAGGTGAACGCTGAGCGTATGGATGAGCGCGCGCGCGTTGGGTGGTCAATGATGCTTTTATACGGTCTGTGTTTTTTTTTGAACAAACAATTTTTATAATGTCGTGATTCTGATGGAATAAATAACATTTTACCTATTAAAATCGAAGCGTTGTTTTTTTGTTGTTGTTTTTTTTCTTCCTAAGACATGCTCAGTTTATTTTAGAAGATGCACATAAAGCTGGTGCAAGTATGGTGCACACATACGACTGTTCTTGTGTGATTCATGCCAGGCATATTCAAATGTGGTTAAATTTTGTATGAACTGAAATTACATGGCCTTTTCCCCCCCCATTTAAGCGGCAACTTTGTATTAAATTGCTCACCAGATCTATCCCAGCATGGTGGTATGAGTATGATGCCACTGATTAAAACTGCTGTGCGCTTCCTTAAAAAAAAATCCTCAGAGTTGTAGGTTACTTCTTGAGAATGACCAACAGGTGACAGTAATACAAGGGTGGAATAGTAGACTAGGAACAAAAGGCAGAATATGGAAATTGGTGTCTTGGAGGATTATCTAAAAGTGCTATTGCATTTCACTTGGGGGGGGCACATGGCAGCTTGATCCAAAATGAGTTCTTGTATTTATCGATTGTTCAAGTTCAAGTAGGTTTTTATTGTCATTTCTCCATATACCTCGTATACATTGAAATGAAATGTCGTTTCTAC
>JAOUQW010000023.1:17321143-17354831 GCA_028565825.1 Olivaichthys viedmensis | reverse complement strand
AACCAGGCACTGAGCATCACCTCATTAATACCATCCCTACAGTCAAACACGGTGGTGGCAGCATCATGCTGTGGGGAAGTTTTTCTGCGACAGGGACTGGGAGACTAGTCAAGATGGAGGGAAAGATTGATGCAGAAAAATATAGAGCAATTCTGGGTGAAAACCTTTTCCAGAGTGCCCAAGAGCTCAGGCTGGGGCAAAGGTTTACATTTCAATAATACAACAACCCGAAAACGCAGGAGTGGCTTTGGGAAAACTGTGAAAGTGCTGGAGTGGCCCAGCCAGAGTCCGGACCTGAACCCAATGGAGCATCTCCGGAGAGACCTGAATATGGCTGTGCTCTGACGCTCCCCATCCAATCTGGCTGAGCTTGAACGATTCTGCCAAGAGTGGGAGAAGCCTCCAAAAGAAAGGTGTGCCAAGCTTGTAGGATCAGCCCCAAAAAGACTTGAGGTTGTCATTGCTGCCAAAGGTGCTTTAACCAAGTACTAAGTGAAGGGTCTGAATGGAGTGTTTTTTAAAATAAATGTACAAAACATTCCAAAAGCCTGTTTTTTGCTTTGTCATTGTGGAATATTGTGTGTAGCTTGATGCGAATTAGTTAAGATGAGTCTGAAACATACCAAAATGTGGAAACTTTGAAGGGGTCTGAACTTTCCGTATGCATTGTACTTGCCACAGAAGACTTAAAGCTGTTATTACTTCAAAAAGTGGCTCAATCAATTATTGTGTGGGGTATGAATACTTTTGTAAGACCTATATTGAAGTTTTTCCATTTTCTTTAAAATATCTGCAGACAAATTAAATTTTACTGTCTGCGCACCTGAGTTTGCAATGAAAATACTAAATGGGCAAATTCGCAACCAGGAAAGGTTTTTGATAAATTTCAAAGGGTTTGAATACTTTTGCAAGTCACTGTATAAAATCTCAGGTGACACAGGGTGTAGTGGTTGTGGAAAATCTGTGACGAATTATAATACGGTGGGAATTTAAAACACTGACAGATCCATGGCATTTAATTTCAGTGAACATTACATCAATTTGCCCCGTTAACCGTCATTTTAACCACACTACCCTAGCAGTTAGCCACGTTAGCTCAGTCACAATGTGTGGCAGTCTGGGGAAAAAATTATTTCTGGCAAAATGCTGAATTTATTTTTGACATTATTTATATATATATATATATATATATATGTATATTGCTTATTAACTATATTCAGACATTTGTTTTAATAGTTGGTAAAGATTTCTTACCAAAGTGGAAATGTGTTTATTTCCTTTCTAACTGGACACAGCAACTTTCAACCAGCTGTAATTCACCCACCCTGTAAAATCTACAACATGTATATGAGCAAGCTAAAATATAATATTAACTACAAAATTCAAAACACAGTTCCAAGTTTAAGGAGTAGAGAATTCAATCCTATTGAGTGTCGAAAATGTTGTGCTTTTTCATCAGATGGCCTCTACTGAGGCTCAAAACATTAATCGCATTTTATGAGTTATTAAAACTCAACAAGATATTCTGGTATTACCTCCTTTCCAAAGAAAGACTTCTTTCTTTGTGAACTTTCTAAAACCGCCACGTTGTACCACTTTGGTTACCAAGTTATTATGCAAAAAGTGATGAGTTTTAACTTCTTACTTTTCCAAATTTGTATGCTAAGTAAAAACCTTTGGGTACTCTTGTCAGGTCTATATTAAGGCATCCACCTTGGGGACAGAGGCCATCCCCTACGCTGACCCTGAGCCCAGAGCACATTGCCCCTACAATCACTGCAGGGCTAGGGTGGAAATGACCCTGATTCATCAGTATGCACCCAAGGCTTGCTCCTTAGGTTGGTCTTCTGCAGGCCCCTACAGGACGCTGTACCCTTGGACACTTCACGTCTACCTACCGAGCACTCCTAGCAATATCTAATTGAATGGGAGAGTTGTGGCTTGAAGAAGAGGTCATGGGTGGATGTCCTGGATCCCCTCCTGATAGCAGACTTTTATTGCCAGTGTCTGGACATGCTGGCTGCACATCCTCATGTCAGGGCCCCTTGGTCCTTGTTCCATTACATTAACATTTACATTTATTCAGTTGGCTGAAAGGTGACTTACAATTGAGAGAGGATACAATTGAGCAGTTGAGGGTTAAGGGCCTTGCTCAAGGACTCAACAGTGGCAACTTGGTGGTGGAACTCAACCTTCTGATTAGTAACCCAAAGCCTTAAAAACTGAGCCACCACTGCCTCTATCGCAATCGCTCCATTTTCCCAAAATACTGAACACCCATTTCCACTTTCCCCTTTCATTACCATTGTGTATTTAAACCCATCTTTGTGTGCATTTTCTTTGCATGTTCTTGTTTGCGCTCATGCCTCCCACGCCCGTTATCATTGTCACTTTATCGCTTATTTTCCTAGTTGCTTTTGTCTATAAGCTATCTTTTCTTTCTGTGTAATACTCAGTGTTACTGTGTCAAGGGTATGAAATGACCAAGGGTACGACTTGCTCATTTCAAAGCAAGTTGCTGAACTGGCAAAGCTGATCAAACTATGTCAAATTTGGGGTTCTCTATAAGGAAGAGAGCATTAGATATTACAGATATCTTTGCATTTGGGACAAAATATTAGGCAGATTAATGTGGATGATTAATAACACTTCTTGCTATTCGAGGAAAGTTCTTCTTGAGACGTCACAGCACAGTCCTTCAAGTCGCAGGTTTAAAATGTCATTATTTGTGCTGTAGTGGAAACATGCTCATTTTGATGATAGTCAAGTCAAGCTGGTGGATCAAATGTTACAAGGTCCAATTTCTCTAGAGAGGACAAGGGCCAAATTTTAAGACAAAAATGATTCAAAAGTATCTTTTTAATTAAAAAAAAAAAAAAAAAAAAAACCTTAGCTTGTCACGTGCTGAGAAGCTTACCTCCGTTGATCCATGTTTGAAGGGGAATCCTGGCTCCTGGGATCAGACTCATGTCTGGTTAGAGAGCATAACCATAATTTATTAACAACCATCATATGTGGTTAAATTGTCATCCTCATGACCAACACCAACACTAATAATAATAATAATAATAATAATAGATAACAATTTTCCCTTAAATCTCAGCACTACTTTGTCAAAGAGAAACCACAAAAAGACCATGACAATAAATAGTATTATGTGCTTCTACAAATGCTATATCATATAAAGAAAGGCTAATGAACTAAAGCATGTGGTGAACAAATGACAGCGATGTATTGTTTGGGGAGAGAGGATATTCTGGGGACTGTCTCTCTGCCTCTGTCTCTCTCGCCAGCATTCTGCTGTGTAGTGTTTCCATTGTTTCTGTCTGCATGTTTTTCAGCAATATTCCAGAAATAGAGCTTTGTTAACTGGCCATTTTGCCTGGCTGTTGTCCTCTCACTGGCTTAGGTGTACGTTTTGACCATCATAGCCCCCTAATTGCCACACTCCCACAAACACCTGCTATTTACACAGGTATGTAGCATGTAGAATGGTTCTAGCTGGAGGCATTAATTATGCAGAATTATCAGAGATATAAAGAAAGTGCCAGAAGCATCTGTAGCTTATGTGCGATCACCACAGAAAATAATCTTAACACGTTTCCTTATACTGAGAAAACAACGGAAAGCCTGCTGACTCAAAACTCATTTATAATGGAAGTGTAAGGGCAGTTATTGATTTCCACCAATAAACTTTTTAGAACAGGCAACTATATAATGTGAAGTCAGAACTACAAGTGTAGCACTAACAAAGAAATAGACAGACATGAGAGAACGTGTTACCAAAGCCATCCTAGTTTTATCCAACTTTCAAATGCTGGAACAACACAGTAAAACGCTATTCTGGTTACTTATATGTTCCGTAAGATTTTGTGGCATCCATGCACAATCAGGTAGAAACTGAGGCACAGACAGAGAAATATTTGATTAGATTGCAGAGCCTTACCTCTATGAACCTGAATACAATGATGAGGAACTGTAACAGGTGGTGGAGGACAGGGGCGGGAATGCAACCTGCTGAGGCAAGCAGAGGGTGCAGCAGCCAGATTGCAAAGGAGAAACACTGGTGGGGCAGATGTGGACAAAATCTATTCCTCTTGTTTTAACGCAGTTTGGAAAAGCACAAGCGCAAACCATTTTACCACTAACGTGGTTGCTAGGGAATTAGCTTCTGTTTGAATCTTGCTGGTTTAAAAAATAAAAAAAATTAAAAAAAAGAGAAAAGCTCCATGCACATGACTGTTGGTAATGCATCACACATTCTTCCCTCTGGAAAAGTCTCATTTCTGAAAGGATGAACCATACAGATTCAGAACGTAATTTACACATACCTTCATGAATTGATGGAAGCGTTCTAAAACTGGCCTAAGACCTTAAGGTAAACGTGTATCTCTGATACACAAATGCAGTAGATGGAGACTATGTTGAAAAATGCTTCCTTTAAATACACAGGTGGGGAAGGGGAAGAAAAGGAGGAGGAAAAAAAAAAAGTGATACAGTGGCCACAAAGTTCTTCCGACATGGTGGTGAGCTGTGAGAGCAGCCTCATGGCTTGTAAAATGGAAACGTCTGTCAAACAAGGTAAAACATTGGTCCACTGCAGAACGGAACATTCCAGTAACACTACTGGGTAATGCTCCCACACCTCACATAAACATGAACAATTTTACTCAAGCCATTACAAAATCTTTGCCAAGATGTTTCTCTTGTGCAGTTTTGAACTAAATTCTGTGTAGTGAGATCTTTGAACTTGAACTTGACATTAAAAAGCTAGACAGTGATTGACAGAGCAGCTGCGGCACATGGTTTAAAATCAAGCCAGTCATTTATTGTTAGTACTGCTTTAAAAAGTCTTTGAAGTAACAAAACTGAGCATTGTAGCACCAGCTTAGAAATAGAACAGCCTGCATATCATTCTGAAGTAAAAGCAGATGAATGCAGTCCATTATAGCATTCCCTTTGTCAGTTTAAAGAAGCCTACAGCATACTGGTTAACCATTTCTCAGTTCTGCAGGGATCCATGTTTGAATGCCTCGGTCACTTTGAACTTACAAAACTGCTACATACAGATAAGGCTAAAAATCACATTGAAGCTCATTAGGGATACAATATTTTTTTCCCCCTTTTGCATTTGGCCAAGACTAAGGCTTGGATCAACAGCACTCATAGCTCCGTGCTGTGGTGTGGCAGTGGGAAAGGGAAAGGGAGCAAGGCAATGACGAAGCTCTGCTGGAGACTAGATGCAATTCCCAAATGTCCTGAAGTATGAGCAGGAAGACAAATGTTCCAATAGCTTTACTACTTACTCACAAACCTGGAACCAGTAACTACTATTATGCATGGCCTAAATATGCCAAATCAGTCTTTTACCCATTACTAGCAAGACATGCTAGTTTATATACAAAGTTGTGTGTCCAGCAGCACAGTCACATTTAAATAAATAAATACAAGTGTTTTTTATTTATATATATATATATATATATATATAAGTATGAAATGGTCAGTACGCAAAACAGAGGAAAAGAATGCACGCATTCTCCCTTTAAATAAGACTGGAAATGAACACAACTTACAACTTAATGTGGGGTTCAATACTTTATTTTTTCCCCTCTTCATACATATTTTCCTGATGTTCAACTTCATCCAACGGAAAATTAAAGTGAGGTAAAAGTGCTGAAATTAAATGGCATAATGATAAACATCTTAATAAACCTCAAAACAGCAAGCTGACAAATAAGCCCTTTCCAAAAGAATATATAGTGCGACACTTCCACAATCTTAAACTTTTCAACTCACAACCATTGGCACTGTCAGACAAACAAACAAACAGCAAATCCTACAACTCTTGTTGCAACCTGGCAAAGGACCACCAAAAAGCCCTCGGGCATCAGCAAAACTTCAGACAAGTGTCTAAACCCAGGAAAGTCCTCCACTCGGCACTAAAAAACATTAAACAAATAACACAGAAGCTTTTTGAGCCATAGTGCAACAGTACAAGCAAAGCTCAAAACTTTGTTCACAGATAGACAGGAAAGAGAATGTTTGAATGGGGAAGTTCTTCTGGAATTACAGCAGAAAAAAAAGAAAAGAAAAACAACTTCTGCATTAGTATAAACACTATGCATGCATCTATATAAAATGCCTACTCCTCCCCATTTACAAGCAACTCACTGTACATACAGCTTTTTGAATAGGAGGAGCCCAGCCAAGCCTTATCTGGGTGAAGTTCATGTAGACAAGATAAAACATGCGAACATGTTTTCCAATGGGAGCTACACAAGAGAATGCACAAACTGGGCAGATTAAGGAGCCTCTACATGTCACCTCAGTGGACCCAGACCTATTAAGCCCAAAATTATATTGTGCACTTGTCGACATGTTAAATTGATCTTGACAAACCTTAGTCAACATAATTGACATAACAGATATTTGGGTTTCAGGACCACTGGCAGTTGAGCAATGAATACATTAGAGAGCAGAAGGATCTAAAATACTCTGTTAAACGTATCCCATCAGTCACACAAAGTAACATTTCAAGCCAGAATGCAAGTTGAATAACCCACAAAAACCACACTGCAGCCCTTTATCACATCCTTCCTCCAAGATCCATCCTCTGCCTTACCCCATGTGTTATTGAGAGCTTATACACTTGCACATTCATTTGAGTGTTTGAGGTATTTAGCAATAACTGGTCAGTGGCCAATTTTGCTCTGCTTGATGGAGTTGAGTAAAATTAAAAGGGTCAATGACAAGTGACTATTACTGGAATGCCTAGACAACTAGGGTTTGAGAAAAGCAGGGTGTAAGGATGGACCAGAGAGGACATCTAAACGTAAACTGACACTTTTCACATTACACCAAAATGTCTAGATCCATAATATACACACTTTTTGTGGGGTGGGTGGGGGACGGTAGAGGGGAAAATAAAAATAAATAAATTTAACCCCAAGATAACCCAGCTACAGTTTCCACAATAACCTATAAACTCACCACAAAAAGACCCAAATTAAATGTGTCCTGACCCAGGGGTGTGACCCATGCCTGCAGAGGCTACTGTGACCCATTCCCTCCTCCCTCCAAAGTCTGTGTGAAGCAGATAAGAGGCGTAGTGTAGCTCTCCAGGTTATCTACTGTGTGTACTTGCAAAAGCTGTGAGCAGATGCAGAGTGAGCAGAAAGAAAGACTACTTGGTAAGAAGTGTGGAGCTGCAAATTCAGAATAAAAGCCTTTCTGACATAGTTTAGCTCTAATACTTATTACGCATCAATGTCTTATACTGTGTGCTGAAAATTGAAAAACATGCAACGTTAAATGATACCAGGCATAAAATCCATTACTGGAGTCTACTTCGAGCCACTGTAATGTTTCTGTGAATGGGGCTCCGCGCCAATGACCAGAAAAGGGTTCAGCGCGTGTCCGTACGATGGGGAAGAGCAGAAGCACATGTAAGGTGTTTGTCACAGCAGAAACCCTGCCCACCTCCCCCTAGTGTAGACATATCCTGCCCTGTGCCTCTTAGGATAATTTTAGAGCGGTGTGACACCAGTTTGGAGTCTTGTTACACAGCAATGCAATGCCTGCTAAAGATCACTATAGACTCAAGAGCACTAGACACCAAACACCTTATCCTTTTAAGGAAAAGGGACAACCTCACAGTCATGCTCCCTCTCACATACACGTTCATTTAGAATTAAATTCCATGCGTCACTCACTCAAAGGCAGGCCTGTCCACTCACCGGCAGACAAAACCCTCCCAAAAGTTACATGACTATTTCAATCAGAGATTTTAGCTTTTTTGTTAAGAGTCTTAAGGAAAAAGGCTACCACTCTTCTACTAAACATGTACTGAAACTGGTTGGAAAGCCCACTAGCTTTAAAGTGTGTGGCTAAACAAGTTTACAAGTCACAGATGTATAGAGATACATTTCTGTAGTTTGTACTGGAACACTAAATATTTTTGCATGAACTCAAACAGCAAAAGATGCATGAGGCTGAAGCACGCCACAAGCCCATTGCGGCGCAAACTATACTTTAGCATCTGTACCAAACAGAAGTGTGCAGCTTCCTTTATCCAACTATAACTGATTAAGATTAGCCGAGGACCAGGAAAAGTTAAAATGCTCAAGCGGAAATCTCTTATGGATATTAGCAGCTCACAGTAGTAAAAAAAAGAAAAGAAATAAAAAAAATAAAGGGGGGGGGGGGGAGGACCTTCCTCATTGCACATTGGAATTTTCTGTTTAAGCCTGTGCGCACTTTTTTGTCACCCATTATGTTTTGTAATTTATAACAATTATTTTATTTTTTTTTCTACATTTTCTGTTTTATCACAAGTATCAATGCTGTCCCTTAAGAAACTGTCATCCCCTAAAAAAGACAAAAGTATTTCATATCTACATTAGGGAGGCATTATAAGGCACAATAAGAATTTCAGCTTGCAAAAAAATTCATTACTCATATTAGGGACAAAAAAACAAAAACAATCTGAAACAAATTTAAGGGAGAATTAGATTTTTTTTTCAAAATAGATAATCCAAGTCCTAAAAAATATATTACTTTGGATCCAAAAGGTCTAAACACGCACGTTGACATAAGAACTAAGCAAAGGCCTAAAAAAAAAAAAAAAAAAAAAAAAAAAAAAAAGAACAAACAAAAAATCATCAAGAGGGGAAAGAAAAAAAAAAGAAAAGAAAAAAAGACCCAAATGCTTGTCCTTTTAAATATCCTTTATGCCCAAAAAGGGAAATACCACTTATGACCAAATGGCTGGCCTATTATTTTTCCTTCATTAATAAAGCATCTTCAGTTGAGCGTCCTAGTTACACGGCAGCCATGTCGGAATGGACTGGTTACAAGAGGCCACATAGTAGTTACTGAAGTTCAGGTCTCTGACATAAGGCGCTGGCTGGTAGTAACAGGTCACATTAGAGGCATCTGGTATGGCATTCTGTTCCGCAAGCACCCGGAAAGCTGTGAGTGAGATGAGGTTAAGCGTTTGCCTCCTCTCGTGTCCCATAAGGCAGACTGTGCTCTCGTTCACAACCCGTCGCAGGATCATGAGGTAGTCATACTTGCTTTTTTCCTCACCCACAAAGTGACTCTGCAGGTAGGCCTCAAGTTTCCGCTGCTGCTCGCCGATGTCAGGAAAATCAATGAAGAATCGAGAGCACATGTACCGCTCCAACCCTTTGAACTCCTCCTCATCTGTGGGCCTGAAGTCCCTCACCAGGAGGTTACAATATTTCAGCAAGCCGCCTCCACGGATCTCCTCCGGCCTTTTGGTGGCGATCAGCTTGTTCCTGAGGTGGTCTAAAGCCACAGAAAAGTCACCATACATGCTCTCCCCAACCACAGTGGGGTGGAAATGCTGAGACATGGGCTTTTCTGAAAAGTCGTAATAAGACAGCACAGAGTCCAGAATTATCTGGAAGGAGTCCACGCTAAACTCAAACTGTCTGCGGATCGACTCCACAAACTTGAGCTCCACGTTGCGGCCGTTGTTGTTGGACAGGGAGATGAGGGACCAGCGGTCTTGCTCAGTGTATACTTTGACCAGTTTCTGCACGTAGGCCTCCTTCAGGGTCATGTGCGTGATCTTCTCCTTGTTAACCCCTTCTGGCAGGAAGTCCAGCAAAGTGCCCAGCACCACGTCTTTGATGAGCATGAACTCGGTCTCCTGGGGGAGATCAACTCTAAAGATGATATCCAGATCTTTGTAGCTCCAGCCAACGTCCTTTACCAGCACGTGGCTAGCTGTGGAGCCGTTTAAGCGGATGTCTTTGACTTTGATGCCGCTCTGCTCGAGCCGGTTGCGCACCATCTGGACGATGTCCTTCAACCGCACCTCCAGCGTGGGGAAGTTGCCACGACCGTGGACCGGCACCGGCTCGCTCAGCACCTCATTCAGCCGGCTCACCTGCTCCCAGGTAAGCACGCTGTAAGACTCGCTCTCGCTGCTGCATGAGGCCTCAGCCATGTTCGCCATCGTTTGGGTTTCCACAGACAAACTGCAATAAAGGGGGGGGGAATAAATAAATAAATAGAATATTTATGGGAAACCCCAAGAGAACAGCATTAAGCAATAATAATAGCCAAAGCACAGTGCATTAAATCACTTGTCAGGATTCCATACCGAAACTGATAGCATATCTAGACAGACGCTGATGAACAAAGCAGCTGCGTCATGAAGATAAACATGTAAACTTTGGAACAGAGAAAAGGCAAAGCTTCCCCCACCCACATCAACTCCCACCGCTTCCAGAAAGGCCAAGCAGCTTTCATGAACACACACAAGCCTTTAAGCCACGAAACTTTTCCTACCAGCACCAGCGCGGAAAAAACTAGACCACGAATAATAATTTTAAAAAAAACAGCCATTTAAAAAAATAAATAAATAATAAAAAAATAAAAAATCAAACGACAGCAAAGACATGGTTGATCTTAAGCCCGTTAATAAGACACGCGCTTGAAGCAAGCGTGCCGCGCTGGCTGCACGAGCCTTCCACCATTATTACACGGGAAGCTAACTGGCTCATTTTTCCTCGCCTTGTTTTGTTTTTGTTTGTGGCCTTGGCGTGTAATGACAAACTCGCACAGAAAATAAAAACCAGTGACGAACTTGCCGAGCGACCACCATCATTTGAGCTGGAGCTGCACAGGGCAGGCACGGCGGCGTTACACAGACAGCACGTGACCTGACCACTAGAGTCAGGCTTCAGCGCAGTGTGCTCGCAAATCATCCGACAGGAGCATTTCAACAACGCAACCAAAATGTCGGAGCAACCGAAAGCCCAAACTGAAAACACTTTTTTTTTTTTTTTTTTATATTTCATCTTTTCAAAAAATAGTCTAATCTAATTTCTCACGCTTTGAAATGGTCTGAATTGAATCCGAGTGAAATCAATACTTTCCTATAAATCCGTGTTTTCGTTTCAGTTTCACGCTGCAGAAATGTAAGCAGAATGGAAAACACGTCTGCTGTAGGAAGGGGCGGGGCTAAAAACACACTTGCACAATTCTTTTATTGATTGAATGTGTTTACATGCAGACTAACAATCCGATCATTATCTGATTTCAGCATTTAGCTGTTATTCAAGTGCTTGTGTAAACAGCACACTACGTCACTTTAAATTGGATTAAAGCCGTCAAAGAAATTAGATAAAGATTGGATTTTCTACATAAACATAACCGAATGAAGAAGAGCCGAATGCAGTAAACTCCAGACGTTAACCATAAAAAAAAAAAAAATTATTAAAAAAAAGTAATACAAATAAATATTTTTTTTGTTTTTTAATGACAGGGGGTTTGAATTTTACGTCTTTTTTTTTACGTCATGTCATCCTTGTTCGCTGGGTTTACAAAGCAACCCTAGAGGCACATACGCCATGTATTTATACAGAAATTTATATAGAAATTTGTTTAATCGTTAATGCTCGCTAGTCCCCTGAGGATGGAATCCTCTAAAGAACATGTTCTGGCACCTTTATTTTTAAGAATGTAGATCTCCAGAAGTTGTACAATTGCCTGGTTAGAGTTAACTAGCTAACATAACACGGCCTCACAGCTCCATTAAAGATGACCCACTAGTTTGCCTTATTTAGCTTCGGGTTCCATCCTCAGGGGACTAGCGAGCGTTAACGATTAAACAAATTTCGATATAATTTTTTTTTTATGGCATCGCTCGAAAGAACCTTTTGACACCTTTATTTTTAACACAAATATGACTGTGAGCTGCATACTTCTCAGTCGGAGTGATGGTTTGGTCCGCCATATTTGTTGCAACTTTCATAGAACTCGGATGAACAGAATTATGGGATTGCCTACACCGAGAAGGACTCCTGATGCTGCCCTCAAATTTGGCCAAAAAAACAGCATATATATAAAGGCAACTTTAATCTACAGTGTAATTATTAACTGGTTCTCAGTGACAAGGTTAATTTTTAATGATTGGAGCCAAAATATGGGTGTTTTCACATATTGTAATTTTTGAATGAAATGAGTGCACTAAGTGGACTTTAAGACTTCATTTCCACCTGGTCGTTTCATGCGTCTCGTATCTGGATTGGATCCTGATCAGATTTTAACCTCATGCATTTATACTTGTAGTCAGAAGCGTCTCCGGTTAGCCAGACTGAAATCTGATTGGTGAATTACACCTTAATATGCAAATCAGCTCATTTGCATTCGAACACCAACTTCCTGTGTTGTTCCTGGTTTTTAGTTGTTTTATGAATAAAATGGTCACCGCATCAATAATCGTGATTTTTCGTGCCGTTTTTAATCTCGTTAACGTTTTTAAAGGCGGTGACTTCAGCATTCATGGAGTCGTGCGTCACCTATTGGGAGGGTTTTTGGTGGTTAAATGTGGCTTATTGGAGAGACGGAGGCCTGAACACTTGTAGAGCATGAGGCTAAAATGCGTCTCAGATCCTCCTGAAGTGCTTTTGAGCAATGGTCGGATTTAAATCTGTTTCAAATGCGTCTTGGGTGCATTTACACTTTCATGTTTATGAGGATAATCCCTATCCCGATATAATCCTCATACTCAAGACGCAGTCTTGCGTAAGGATGCACCGAAATCTTAACACTTTACACTCTTTACACAAGTAAAGTAAAATGGAAAGGACTTTTCCATTACAGGTTTGATTCTCCACCTAAAAAGTACACGCACCATGGTTTTATGTTTTACATGATTTCTTTTATTTATTGTCAGCCTGGTTTGGTGGAGTGATGTCCTAGTGAAGAGGTGTGTTTTTTCATTACTTTGTTGTTATTTTTTAGTTAAGCATAATTTTTTTTTTTTTTCGTTTGATGAAATTGTAAAGTGACCTCGAGTGTTAGAAAGGCACTATATAAATGGAGTGCATTATTGTTGTTATTATTATTATTATTGTTGTTATTAATAATACTTTTAATTAATTAATTTTGATTTTTAAAAGCATAAAAAGCTAAATAAAATATCACCACTTATGCAATAATAATAAAAAATGCAGCACTCGGTTTGCTGTTTCGGCCAATAATTTAGATTTTGTTGCATCACGACTTTAAAGGGGACTCGTCGTCTCTTTGTCTGCTCCTTTTAGCATTGACGAGATCGAAGACCACTTCGTAACCTAAAACTGGCTCTTACACCTAAAATTCCATCATAGTACTGACACGTAGCCGTGATTTCAGACCGTCCACCTTCTCATTACACGTTTACAATACTGTGACATCTTCTCTCTGTGTTTACTGCAAACAGAAGAAGAATATTGATGTATTGTCTTTTTGTCTTGATTTGAGGACAGCTGGTGTTTAATCTGAGCCTCCTTCCAGATATGGAGCAGTGCTGTGGTGTTTTCATGAGAACACTCGAGTCCACGAGCAGACGCTCTCTCTTCCTCCCATTTGCTGCTGATGCTTCTGCAAATCACTCAATTATACATCACTCTGAGAGAGAGACAGATAGAGAGAGAGACAGAGAGAGAGAGAAAGACAGAGAGAGCGACAGAGAGAGAGAGCGACAAAGAGAGAGAGAGAGAGAGAGAGAGAGAGAGACTCTGCTCAGATTGTGATGTTGTAATCACAAACACAAGACCTCAGGCTGCTGCAGTGTGTGTGTATGTGTGTGTTCTGGAGAGTGTTGGCAGCAATTGACTCTGACTTAAGACAGCAATCTGTGTGTGGTACTTCTTCCCAGCCTTCTGAACAATCCACATCTAAAGGTTGGGGTGGTTGGGGTTTCTGGGGGAAGTCTTTGCTGACCACCGCTACCTCCACAGTAGGTAAGTCTTACCATGGCAACCCTGTTGCGATGCATCTGTTACTATAGTAACCCAAAAACTGGGTCTATACCCTATAAATTCCCCTACAGTGGGTCAGTACCATCTGTACCCCAACAGTGGGTAAGTACTGTCTAAATCTGTCCCAGATGGTACTGACACCCTGTGGGGGTTTTAGATTACACTGACCAACATTAGGGGGGTTAGATGGTTCTTACATGTGGAAATTTGGAATCTAAACAGTAGATCAATACTATCTAAACTCCCCACAGTGGGTCAATACCATCTAAAATCCACCACTCTGGTTCAGTACCATTTCAAGTACTCTCAGTGGGTCACTACCATCTAAACCCCACACAGTGGATCATTACCATCTACACCCACACAGTGGGTCAGTAGCATCTAAACCCCCACAGTGGATCAGTACCATCTACACCCTCACAGTGGGCCAGTACCATCTAAACCCCCACAGTGGATCAGTACCATCTAAACCCCCCACAGTGGATCAGTACCATCTAAACCCCCCACAGTGGATCAGTACCATCTAAACCCCCCACAGTGGGCCAGTACCATCTAAACCCCCACAGTTGGCCAATACCATCTAAACCCCCCACAGTGGGTTAGTACCATCTAAACCCCCACAGTGGGCCAGTACCATCTAAACCCCCCACAGTGGGCCAGTACCATCTAAACCCCCAACAGTGGGCCAGTACCATCTAAACCCCCAACAGTGGACCAGTACCATCTAAACCCCCCAACAGTGGGCCAATACAGTTGACCAATTATCGACTGTTTTCCATCGCCAATTTGGTCTTCTTAATTTTGACCCCTCACTTTTAAGCTCTATGACCTTTGTCCCTTCTGTCCCTTCTAATGCCCAGGTCAGGGGTTAACCTCAGTTCGGGAGAAAGCAGGCGTGGCCTTGCGCATGCGCAGCACATCATCATGCGAGGAAGCCGAGGAGACCGAAGAGCATTACCGTGAGGAGGAGGAAGACTCGGTGGCGGAGCCCAGCAGTCCAACACACAGAGGCGTGTTTTCGTCCATTACCAGCGCTGTGCAAAACACAGTCAGTGCTCACCTCCATCTCTCATTTATTTATTTAGACTATTTGCATTAAATGCAAGTCACCTTTAGTAATCGGTCTGTTTATGATCAAGGTTTGTGAAGCAATTAAAATGATAACATTCACTTTTTCTCACCACAGTGTGGTTATTGATAAGAAAATTTATATATAAATACAATTTACTGGCCTTTTCTTGATTGGCAAATTTGAAGTGTCTGCAATAAAGTGTTTTTTGGTTCACTGCTGAGTGTGTGTGCTCTTAGAGGCAAACACACATCATTTTGGTAATTCATTTCTGGAGTAGTTGCTGAGCAACAATACTGCGAAACTGCTCCTCTGCTGCAATTGTTCCAATTGTGGTGAGTGTCAAACTGAATCTGATGAGAACGCACACACTGATGCAATATGACCCTGGCAGCAAACTCACATCAAAACTCTTTAGTGGAAGTACATGCCCTTTCGCTTTTGTTCACAGAACCAAAACACGTATTATCTGATCCTTCCTGGCTCTAAGTAGTTGCTGAGCAGGGAATACAGTGTGAAATATTAACAATGTTTGTATTGATAGTTCATTTTAAACATCCAGCAAAGTTTAAATGAAAAAACAAAAAAAAACAAGATCGAAATGTGATAAAACGCTGCTCAAACAGCAGCTGAGCTCGCTAATCAGACGGATCAAAGAAATGTGGGCGTGGTCTAATATTCTAATGAGCATGCTGGATTGATGTCCCTATGTCTGTCTCGCAGAGTCAGAATTGTTCAAGCCTACATATACCAACCTACCCAATTATAGAGTTAATACAATAGGCTACACTAGCTAGCTTAGCTTCTGCTAGCTAGTTCGTATCGCTTGCCATGCTGGCTTTTGTTTGCCTTCGCTCACTAGTTTTAGACTTGAGACCGTTCAAGCTGGAATGCCTAGTTTTGTTAAAAGCAATGTGGGAGAGACAAACGATATCAGGATTGTGATTGGTGAGGGTAATGCGTATGCAAGCTTTTCCCAAGATTAGCCCCGCCCACTTTACATTGAAAGGGGAAACATTTTAGCATGTAGACATTGGAAAGTCACCAATTATTCATACTTTGTACTGTATATTTAGATTCTCTGGGGCTTTAACCTCCTTCAGATGTCAAGGTTGCGCATGTAAGGTTATCCAACCTCTCAGTGTTACCTTCAATAATCTATATCTTTTTATTTTCTCATTCTTTCTGTCTCTCAGGGGAAGTCTGTGCTAACCGGAGGGCTCGATGCGTTGGAGTTCATTGGCAAGAAGACGATGACTGTATTGGCAGAGAGCGACCCGGGCTTTAAGAAAACCAAAATCCTCATGCAAAGGACCGTCTCTCTGTCGCAGGTAAGACGCAAGACGTGTCCGCTTGATAAAAGAAAGATGTTTCTGCTGAACGTGTTCGTTAACACCTCACCTCTATTCATGCTTGTATGTGTATTTGTAGATGCTGAAGGAAGCTAAAGAGAAGGCGCGCGAGAGGTTGAGCAGCCAGATGGTGTGTGAACCCATGGCTCATTACGGCATCCTGTTTGATGATTATCAAGGTCTGTCTCACCTGGAAGCTCTGGAGATCTTGAGCAACGAGAGTGAGGGGAAGGTGAGCGTTTCACACACACGGGGTATGATGGCATTTCGAATCTGAAATGGATATATTTCTGTTAATGCTGTGCCTCAGAGGTATACATAATATAAAAACATTCTTTATTATTATTACACAATTTTATTATTCTAATTATTTTGCATGCCCTATGAAATTTTATTTTGCATGCCCTTTCGAAAAACGAAGACACTGGGGGGACGTTGAACTCACCCACGTCTTTACCTAAGCTGCCTACACAAAGGTCACATGGTATTTTTGGTATTTTTAACTGAAGTGAATTTAGGAGGTTTGACGCTTGACGTGTTCCTTCGCTCGTCCCGTTTTTCCCCTTTGAGACTTTTAGCCCTTAAGGTTTGGCATCACTTCTTTATCTTTCCCCTCAGGTTCAGGAGGTTCTTTCCTCCCTCGAAGGCGAGCAGTTGGAGCTTCTGAAGAAGGAGCTGATCGAGATTAAGGAGATCTTCGAGGCTAATGGGGAAGAGGAGGAGGAGGAGGAGAGGGAGGAGACGGGTTCAGAGGGAAACGGTGAACTTTATTCCCAAATTCACTCTTTCAGCCCTCTTCGTGAGTCTTGACCCCCGATCGGACAGATCCAGATTCAAATCCGAGACGTAATCGAATCGAGAATCAGGAATGACGAGTAGATAATTCAAGAACGTGATTGATAATGTTGAAAACCCAACGTGCCCTTGTTGACTTCCCCTTGCCATTTCCACTTGGAGGAATCCCCTTTGTTATTATCTTAACTGAATTTGGTAAGGTGACCCCTTGAAAGGGCTCAAGTCAACATGACTGCAGACTTTTCGATGTGGTGCAGTTTTCTTTTCCAAACAGGAATCAAATGGTGGATGAAGCTGTTTCGAAATGTAAACTGCAGCAATTAAATACTTGAAAAAAGTGTTTCAAAAACATATTTCAAAAGTATAACATTTTATTTGCTACATTGAATTAGATTTTTATGTAGCCAAATACTTCATCTATACATGACAACTGATGTAACTTCATTACTTTATTCTGCTAGTTAGCTAGTCGGTTCGGTTCGACAGCTAGTTTAGCACGTTAGGTGTGTGCATGCTAACTAGTTAGGATGCTAGTTAGTTAGAGAGTCATTTTCTGGTCATACGTTTTTATTAGTCTTTCATCCAAAAGGGGTACTTTTTTCCTGTAAATTTAACGAGAACATCTGATTCAAATTAGATTATTTTATTTTTTTGGTAGCCAAATGTTCCTAGCTAGTTAGAAAACCAGCTAGTTAGCATGCTGGCTAGTTAGCGCGCCTATAGGGTTTTGTGTATATAGTTTGAATGTGTAAATGTACAAGGACGGAACTTAAATGACTTTATGCTGATAGCTAGTCAGCACACTAGCTAGTTAGCTAGCCGGTGTGACTTAGCCACTTTTCCGATTCAGAGGAAACTCGCGCACAAATCAAGAAATGACTTTAACTACAAAGTTAAACTTGCTGCCAAGAGTAAGTCCGATCTAATTTAAAACTCTTGTCAGTGGCCACTCGGGTGACGTAGGCGTTACACACTTCCAACACGTGAGGGGAAGTCGACGGGTGCCGTTAAAATAATATCAAAACGCAGGGCAGGTTCATGGATCAGGATTACATTCTGATTTACAAAATCAACATGCAATTCGCTTCAGATGGATCCAGTTTACATGAAGTGATTATTCAACTGGTTAGTCATTTTCTTACATATTCTTTGTGTGTGTGTGTGTGTGTGTGTGTGTGTGCGTGTTAGCTGCTGATGGGGAGAAGTTTGTCAGTGTTCTCACTGAGCTGCTCTTTGAACTGCATGTTGCTGCTACACCAGACAAACTGAACAAGGTACACACTCCCTCTCTCATTTTGCATACTCCTGTATTCATAGACACCATATTAATATTCACATCCATATTCATCACACACGCACAGAGACCCAGGTTATGACACACTGCTCGTTATTGCAGGCCCGAATGAAGGCCTACGATTGGATGAGAGAGGTGGAGAACCCCGCTGCCGTGGAGGAAGTGGAGGAAAAGAACTCAGACGCGCCCACTACAGGACAGGAGGATGCAGGAGAAAAACAAGACGGGAGCGAAGAAGTGAAGGATAAAAACACAGACCACAGCAAGACGGACAAGGTTGAGGTGAGAGTCAGTGTGTGTGTGCCTTTAGTGTTAACAGTAATGAGAGTTAGCAAATTGTAGCTGCCTTAACCTTTATATACTGTTCGGGCCAAATTTGAACTTAATTGGCTGAATTTTTTTATCCTGAAATTTTATCCCGCGTTTTTGCCAGACATTAAAATGTTCTTGTGAACGTTGCCTGCCTGACTGACTGACTGACTGACTGACACTCCATCATTGAAATCACATGTGCAGGAGTCACTCAGGAAAACGGTACACTAGGTGGTGGTGGACACCTAAAACGTGGACCATCAATCCATCAATAAACTCAGGAAAACGGTACACTAGGTGGTGGTGGACACCTAAAACGTGGACCATCAATAAACTCAGGAAAACACGAGTTTAAGGAACTGTTACCATGTTATATTTTCCCCACGCGTATTTTGACAAAACCCGGCTCATGCACTGCGATTATTATTTCCTGCCTCATTACTCACAAGCAGTCATCCATCTGGACAACTGAGAAGCCAAATTGTGGAAAATGGGGACATTTGTCTGAATACGAGCGGCGGGCGGGGGGGGTCTCTGATACTTATCTCTGATGCTTGTAAAGTTCCACTGTTTTGCTACGGTTGCTACGGTGATGTGGACGACTTCTCCATTGTACAATGACTGCAGTCTGGCTAAAATGGGCTTGCCTAGTCTTGTTCCGTATGTTATGTCAAAAAAGAACCAATCCATATGCTGTGTAAGGATTAAGCAGAGTGTGTTAAACAACTTTACATGGCTAAACTCTCTCTCTCTGTATGTGTGTGTGTGTGTGTGTGTGTGTGTGTGTGTGTGTGTCACACAGAGTGTGTATCTGTCCTCTATAGGCAGTCTTGCCGAGGTGACGGCTCGTAGTATAGAGCAGCTCCATAAAGTGGCAGAGCTCATACTGCATGGACAGGATGTGGAGAAACCAGCGAGCCAGCAGGCCAAAATCCTGACGAGGTGTGTGTGTGTGTGTGTGTGTGTGTGTGTTCGTGTGTGTTAGTAAGGTGGCACTGTCCCTCTATTTCTCTCTCCCTTTGTTTGTGTTTGGGCTTCCATACATCCATATCTCCATCCTCTTTATGCCCCCCACTGCAGATACCTGAAGCCAGATGTGCAGAAGAAATCGAAACATAAAACGGCCGTGATTAAAAAGACCCTTAACCCGGAATTTAATGAGGTACGGACCTTATAATATCCACCGCAGATTATTTTTGTGTATGCATGTGCGTGCGGGCATGTTATGCATTTCCTCTTGTAACCTATATAAAAATGAAAGCCACAGTAAGTGTTAATGACAGTTTAGTCTAATCTCCCATTTCTTTTTCACTCACTCGTCCGATCTGTCTGTCTCACTGGTGTGTGTGGGCGCTGAGTATCATCAGGCAGACTGAGTGCCACTTTTCCATTCTCTCAGCAGTCCCCAACACTAGACTACCAGTGCAATTGTGCAATTACTCCATTGTGCAATCCGGAACTAGTCCTCTCAACTCCAATTGCTATATTCTCAAGAGCGCAGAGGCAGCAGGCCTATACGAGTGCGCTCAGTGATGCCACGGGCCACTGGTGAAACACAGATTCCACAGCGTGCTTGCACTGAACTTCCGACTGTGTTGTTTATCTGAGGATTTGAAATGCTCAGTTTCATCACTTCCCTCCTGTTTTCCCCAACAGGAGTTCTTTTATGAGATCTCCCTCTCCGAACTGGTCAGTAAGACGCTGGAGGTCACCGTATGGGACTACGACCTGGGCCGATCCAATGATTTTATAGGTGAGAACAAAGACATTCTGGTGCATACGGTATTGATCTGTTAAGACACGCCACTGTGCTGGTTTTTCAAAATGATTGCTGACTCCAAACTGATTCATGCTGTGTGGTTATAACACAGTATGCCTCCATTATTGCAAATAAAAAAAACATCCACTCCTAATGAGGAACGGCCTTGAATTCTGTCATGACCAAAGGCACATAGAGACAAACCATGCTTACGCACTAACTCTGCAATAACTCTGTGTGGCAGGAGGAGTGTGCCTGAGCTGTCACTCACAGGGAGATGCTCTGCGCCATTGGATGGACTGTCTGAGGAACAAGGGACAGAGGGTGGAGCGGTGGCACGTCCTGACCAATGAACTCCCTCAGAGCGCTTGCCCGGAGTGAGGATGTGACAGGGACCGATTAGTTATTAGACGTCAGTGATCTCTTGATGCTGCATGGAGTAAAGATTGCACTGATTACACTCGGAGTGCATTTGAGCAATTCAGACTTTGTGCATAATACGCTGTATGCTCATCACATACGTAGTCAATGCATGATTGATATTCATGACCGGCACAAATTCTGCATTACTTGAACACACCCTGCTTGTGCTGTTATTCAGGAGAGGTTGAGGGATGGACTGTCAGTTGCCTTTTGATTTTGTGTCACTTGCTGGACCATCTCTCTATCATTGCTGCACGTTTTATACACATTTTGTAACAATAAAGTGAATTCTAATGTAGCATATCCTTCTGATTGGCTGCAGTAGAAAATGTATTTTACTGTTCAACGCTTCAGTTATATGTGCCCAGAAGAGACATGCATCACATTAACATCCTCTGGGGAGAAAAGCACAGTGCCTGCAGTAAAATTAGTATCTCCACAATTACACAGGAGGCTCATCAAGGGTCAGGTTTCTCACCTGTGTTTTTGGACATAGAATGTAACAAGTGGACACCAGGACTGTTATTCATAAACCATCTCAGAAGTAACAACATTAGTCCCAGAATCCAGACCTGGAGCAAAACTTTCCTCCAACCTTCCTTCTTACAAATTCTTTGTAAATACAGGCACGCTTATTTAAATTTGACCGACCATCTGTTTTGTAGCATGAAGCAATGTTTACAGCATTTTAGCATGCCCCAACAATGTTTTCCAGGGCTTTGATTCTTGCAGTTTTGAAATTCCATTTGCTAATATTATTTTTATGGGTTTTTCAGACATGCTATGATATTCACATGAATTAATTTATACAATTTCGGACTAATTTGTTTACATGTGCAGTGTTCTGGTCTGCATGCCCAACAGTGTGTATGAGTGTGAGTTTATATTGCTGTCTTCTTTGGGTATTTATTGAGTGTTGTACTTTTGAGGATTTGTGATTACTACATTTATATGAAGTGTTTATGTACAATTTGGAAATACAATTGGAATGCATTGCTCTAAGGCTGCGCGTCCTTTTTTCTGCATCTCTACTGAATATGTTTCATTTACGGAAATTCGGTGTAAATCAAGTGAAAATAACTCTTATTACCGTGCGTATTTCCATTTATGTGACTGGCAGATCTATGCTAGAAAAACTGTCTCATCCATATGTATGTAAAATAGAGGGATATAGAATTAATCATTTGAGATTAGGGAAAAGAATGAGACGCCAAAGATCTTTCTTCTCCAAATGTCAGATCTTTTTAATGACGTCTGCACAAACATAACATGGAATTTGATCTTTACAGTTCCAGACCACTATCATACTATGGATCAGGGGTCATTCAATTCAGTCCAGGAGCACTAGTCGTTAAGATCAGAAGGGAGAATGAGAAGTCCAATATAAATCAGACAGCTTTGAGCAGGGAAATCACCAAACTGTGCTGGACTCCAGCCCAGGAGTTATGTACCCCAGTTCTGTATATCTATAGACCTGTTTCAGCACGTCACATACTATTATGGTTTATATCTAAACAAATGAAGGAGAAAGGAAACAAATCTATCTTGACTTAGCTTTTTACTATGCTGCGAACTCACCACAGCCTCTGTTGCAAGCAACTATTGTTTACACCTGAGCTGTGCTGGGAGTCCCTCATCTTATGGCTCTGAAAATATTTTACAACACTGCCCCCTAGTGTATGTAAACATTCTAATTTAATATATAAAATATTATGAATGTTGTCTTCGTTTTTCTGGCTCAACCATCCACTTACATGACAGCTGATTTTGTCTTGAGTATAACTTATCAAGAATACTTGGTTGGTTTCAGAACCTTTCTTAAAAGCATAAGTGGCTTTAAATGTAAAATCTGTGAAAGTATCTATTGTGGCTACAAGACAATAAGATCTGACCACAGGATAATTGTACTTAGTTGACAGTATTCATGCAACAAATGGATTGTGTACTAGCCACACCAGTTCTGTACCAACTAGCAGTAATGCTTTCCCAGATAACAGAGGATTCTGGGCCAAATATGATTGAATTAGCACACTAGCGCCAGTTATGGCAGTGGTAAGTGTATTATGAACCGGCCCAACTGTAAGCAGACACATTTAAGGTTTTTTATGGCATTTGGAATCTAGTGTGCAGCCAACAGACAACATAACATAGAATTTGATCTTCACAGTTCCAGACCACTATCAACTCCAGTCCTGGAGCACTAATCCTTAAGATCAGAAAGGAGAATGAGAATTCAAATGGGAATCAGATGGCTTTGAGAGTTTATTATGGACCAAAACTGGCCCAACTGTAAGCAGACACATTTAAGTTGTTTTTTTTTAAAAGCATTTGGAATCTAGGCCAAAAAAAGCCCAAATACAACCATTGGCATTTCAATTTTGGCCTGATAGTGGCCCAACTGTAAGTGATGCTCCAGATCATGCTTGAGATAGGAAGACCTTTCATCAAGGTGGAGTTGTGGCTGTGTTCTGGCAAGCAAATTAGGATGAGTTCATCACCTACATTTATGTGCGTGAACTTGCAGAGGAACACAAGCCAGCTGTACATACACACCTGTCTGTGCACAGTAGTGATGGGAATTCTTTTCAGTGAGTCAGAGCAATTGGCTCAGCTCACCAAACAGAGCCGACTCTTTCAACTCCCTCGACTCTGGCAGTTTTTTCCAAGCCTGCCTCAAAAACTCAGAATCAAACACAGGCCTTAACATTCTCACTAGAACTGGCTCTAAATCGTTACGGTGTGCCAAACAACTCCTATGTTGATAAGTTTCACTGGATGCATTTCGATCACGGTTGCAATGTATGTGATTAACTCTCAGCGAGAGCGTCACTTGAGCTATTTGTTTCGTCTTCATTACAAAAAATGGCTCTTTACATATGCGAGTCGGCTCCCCAAAGTTCACCTAAAAGATCTGTCTCAAAAAGTTGACTCATTCGCAAACTACGCATCACTGGTGCACACTGCTGTGGTGCCGCCATTGCTGAAACACTTGTTTTAGACATATGGCTTCTTGGTTGTGTTAATGTACATGTTCACCTTGAGCTAGCAAAGACACAGGGACAGCCTGTCGCGAAAGAAAGCCTCAGGCTTTTGCTATTCCTTGTCCCAGGTTAAACAGTCACATACAGGGATGGATGAGTTGCTATCTGAGGCACTGACCGGATCCCTGTTGTCTGTAGCACCGGAAGCAGCAGGTTGATCTGAAATACTGAAATTCATGTTAGCTATGACTGAAGTGATCTGTGGGCTAAAATAAAATATGCCATGTGAATCTGTAGTGTGGCCCTTTTACGAGTATGTTGGCTCTATATCATTTTCTATGTGGTATACTGTAGACAGTTTAATGAAGGTGGATCAGACCTGTTAGTGTTGCCAGCACTGGCTGACTGCAAATCAGTGATTTGAAGCAGCGGGTTCCAGATGGTGCCAGGGATGGGAGTCTGTGGTTAAGAACTTTCAGTGGGATCTATTAAATACTAGTTATCATTCACAGCAGATAAATAAAGGCTATGTTCACCATCTGTACTGGTGAAGCAGAGAGAGGGCCTGTAGGTCCAAACATACTTTCCAAGTTAGGCTCTAAACAAGAAGAATGCAAAAAGACTTTACTTGGTGTTTTTGCATGCTGGTCGGTCAGTAACCTGTTTTGCCTTTAATAGGAATAGTAGGAATAATAATAATAATAATAGGAATCTGCTATAATAGAGAATGTTTCTTAAAAACACTCTGAGAAAACAAGATGGCCAGACCTGGAATGGATGAAGAGAAATCACAAGTAGGCAGTGATTGTACGTGAACATAAACAGCAGGGGAAAAAAAATAACTATTTAAAAGAGTAAGAGGAAGAAAGGCTGAATATCATCGAGGACAGTGGAGTCATAATAACTGTAGACTTTAGGAAAATAAATTACCCAGCAGTCACATCCAAATTAGAGCTGACATTACTTTGTCACTTTACTCTGCTAGTCTAGCTATGTTATGTAATGTCAGTTGAATTCTTTTCCTGTTTTGTCCGTTTCCAGGTCTGTTGAAGAAAATGGAAATGTTGATTAGATGAGCTAAAAAGGAGCTGTTCACTGGAAGGTGGAATGCTTCCATTGTGTTTGCCTACTGAAAAATCCACTATACAGCCTTTCCTGGTTCTGGCAAATGGCTATTCTGAAGTAGTAGATACGCATTTCTGAGAAGTGAAAGCATGTCGCCAAGGACATGTTGAAAAGAGTATTGAAACAGGGTCTAAAATGTGCAGTGCATGGCTTGTTGTGGACCGCTGCAAACAGTGTTGTTCCATAGACACTACAGAAATGGCAAAAAATATATGCAGCACCAAACAAAAGACAGGAGTATCATGTAAATGATTATTTCTCTGCTGTAGTGAGAAAAAGAAAATGGATCATTTGTTTTTGTGCTATGGCAAAAACAAGTGTTTCTACTGTCAGTAGACAAACTATTTTAAAAAGATCTGAATGAAAGCTGAGATGCAGGTTACAGTCACAGATGCACCATACATTATCCATAAACAAAGGTCTCCGAAGACACAACTGACTGCAGCATCATTGAGCGGACAAGGGAAAACTTTTTCATATTTCTCCTTTTCTCCTTAATTATCATACATGCTGGCTGGGCATCTCAATGAATCTAAAACCTACAATGCTGTATGACCAGCAATTTGTAAAGATACCAGATGCTATAAGCATCAGAAGCAACGCTCTAAAGTTAGCACCAAAGTTCACAAAGACAATATTAGGATAAAATAGAAAAAAGATTTTAAATGAACTACATTGAATCCTACAGAATCGTACCAAAATACATTGCCTGATACCAGTCGAAAAATGTCAAGATTCACTCCCAGTTAAATACCATGTACATAACAAATTATCCTGGAATTGCAGGGTGTTCAGACTACACCTACAGTTGTAGCCTAGTCAAGACCGCTTAGTCACTGGCATATATTTGGGCATTCTGAGTAATGTAGGTGGAAGTGACTCAATATTACCTGCTGACAAAAAAGACAGCAGTACCATTTTGAAAGTAAGAGAATGATTCATTTTATGGACTTAATGGTGAAATGGCTTAGCCATGGCTGTGGCTGATTTACAATCCCAATAGCAAGCTGGATAAACCATAATGAATCTCAGCTCACATCTTACAAAACTATACAGTTTAGCAAATCCTGACATATCTCCTGCCAATGTGTGTGCAGTAGGAACCAAATGGCATCCTGCATTTTATTAGGCTATTGTGCATGTCACCTGGAAAAACAAATGGCCAGTATACCATAAGAAAATACAGCTTTAACAGCTCAAATGCCATTCTTAAACTGTCCATATTGTAGAAAACAAGTTCCTTGCTCTTTTGAAATGTAAAGTTTCATATACTATGTAAACTATGTACCATTCCCTCCCTAGTCTATACAGTTCATATATAAGGAAACTAAGCAGCAAGAACAGCCCCCTTTGAATTAATCATGGTTGTGAGGTCACTACCATTAACACATTTACAGTACATAAGTAAATGTGCAGCAAAGCTATTGGAACAAAAGATTTGGGTAAAATGGCTAAACGCTGTGCTGTTCCTGGGTGTTGGACTTTGGATAGCCTGTGCATAGAGAATAGAGCACAGGGGAGAGCACCCAAATTATGCAGACATCAGAACAGAGTGGCTGAAGGTTTCGTTTTTTTTGACATCCTTGAGGATTAAAGTCCATGCTTAACAGTTTGTTCAGCACATTTGAGCCCTGACTGCTTGTTGAAGGAGGCACAATAGTGCAAATTTCGCAATTTTTTTTTTACTGTTGAAGGATGGGGTCAGTTCCAACTACATTGCACCTAACAGCATACTTGCAACCCGTAAGCAGTCCATTTCATTTGTATACTTTACCTGTTAATCACTGTTCAGTGTAAACACTGATTAGGAAGCAACTAAATCTGGGCAACAGATGCATTGTTGGTAATGTGCTAGCTAGCTTTCACTTTGCAAATGAATTTGTTAATTCAATAATAGTAGAATTTACATTCACAGTTTTGAACTAGCTAATGATGCAAGAGATAGATCGCTCTCTCAATTTAATAGTGTCACCCTTTTTCGGGGTTGCCGACTTTCAGGGGGGTCACTCAAACATACAAAGCTGCATATGTTGAAATGCCATTATTTATCTTCTGCAGTTTTTCATAGAATAGAACACAGGTTCAAGATGTGGTATGTCTTATTTCATATTTGAAGAGATCAGATAATCATAACAGTGGAAATTCACATACATTAGTCTTAATAAAAAATAAAAAAGTTTAATTTTAAGCTAAATTCCAAGGTAAAGACAGATTGGACAGTGGTAATGAAAAGTAAAATACAAAACCCTTAAGCACCTAGATGAGCACTAATCGCAATTTTAAAAAAAACTTGACTTACTGGTTTCGTAGCTGTACTAACTCCCATTCTAATCCCTCTCTATAACAGGGTTTTAGCTGATGGTACTCTTAGACCCTGACCTATGTGTACACTTCTGTAAGTCTCTCTGGAAAAGGGCATCTGCCAAATGCTGTAAATTTAAATGTAAAACCAAATCAGAATCCAAATCTAGGTCAGAATCAGTTGTATTGGTCAATTTCACTTATGGGAAATTTGCTCTGCAATTGCTCATGTTGACAAGGACATTATACAAAAATAAATTGGAAGAGTAAAAAAGTTAAAGAAATAAATAGCTGTGGTATTAAAACAAGATCTACTGATTTGCAGAATGTACAGCTTCACCAATATAGTATTGTAGTTATAATATATGCATATTACACAGCATGTACAGGATACAGCATATATGTATAAAATATATACAGCATATTGACAGTCTAAGAATAATTGCACATGACTATGAATAATAATAGGTGCATGTGTAGTGATGTATTTGCAGCAGTAGCTATATTGTTAGTCTTACAAGTATTTGTACAGTCCGTTATCAAGCAGGACTACAGTTGGGGGAAGAAACTGTGTCTTAAAGTTCTTGTTTTGATAGTCTGGTATATCACCCGGGGTTGAAACATTTAGCTGAATCTGAGGGATCTGTGACAATTTTGCCTGATCTCTTTTTGCCTCTGTTGTTGTAGAGGTCATAAGGCAGGACACATTGCAGCCAATGATCCTCTCTGCTGGCTGGATGATGCACTGTAGTTTCATCTTCTCTTTTGTTGTGGTTGAGCCAAACCAGACAGTTCATGAGGATGTCAGGACATCTTCTATAATTGCAGAGTACACATGTACCATACGTAGTACCAATAGTTGTAGTGGGTGGAATTTTCTCTTTCATCTGCTGCAGGAACTCCTCTGCTGAGCTTCTTATTGATAGAATCAGTGTTGGCTTAGCATGTGAGCCCCTGGAAAATTATGGTTCTAAGTAATAAAGACACTGTATTATTACGGTTGATAGATTAATGGGTAGAGGGAGAAAAGTGAGGGCTGTTCTTCTGAAGTCCACAACCATCTCTGCAGTCTTAAAAGTATTTAACTCCAAACTGTTAACTCTGCACCAGGACATGAGCTGGTCAAGCCCCATGTTTGTATGCAGACACTCTGCCATTTTATGTCCAAATGAGTGTAGTATTGTGTGCAAACTTGAGAACCTTAACGGTCTTTGGGGAGTCATCTGTGCATAGAGAGTAGAGCAGAGAGTAGAGCAGAGGGGAGAGCACACTCCCTATAAGAGCTCCAGGGCTGAACTGAAGGTCAGCGAGTTTGAGGGGAGTTCAGCCTCGCATGCTGTTTCCTGTCAGGCATGAAAATCAGAGATCCACCAACAGATGGCATGCGTGTTAGGTTTGTAGTAGTGTTGGAATTAATGTATTAAACACAGAGCTAAATTCAATGAACAGACATAGGATCCTGACGTCTGATCCTGGGGAGTCAAGATGTCTTATGTCTTCATGACAACCAACATCAGGGCAACAGGTCTGTGGCGATTCATTCTCTTTGGGCCTGGTACGATGATTGATCTTTTTAAGCAGGCAAAGGACAAAGTGCAAAGGGACAAGGGTTGGTTGAAAATGTCTGTGCTGTTGTGCAGTGCTTCAAAGAGACTACGGAAACAGAATCTAGCCAGATGCCTTTATGATTTTTTAAAATCTGAATAGCCTGTTAACGTCTTATTCGTGAGTTTGTGCGTAGATTGTGAGTAGTTGTGGATTTATGAGAGAGGGTGGCTGGCTGCTGAAAGTTTGGTGAGAATGGTGGGGGAAGCGGGTCCAGGGTTAGGACTTTCAAATCTAAAATAGAATTTGATAAGGTTTGGGCAGGTTGGCAGTCATCCAAGGAGGTGGGGTCTTCTTTTTGCAGTTTGTAATTTGTTGCATGGCTTTTCACACTGAAGATGTGGCAATTCATTGTATAGCTGGTTTTCCAGCTATTCAGAGCATCTCTGCTTGGATGTTTGAACAAGCTTATTCATTTTCCAGATAAAGTTGCCAGAGCTTAATTGTAAACCAGAGCTTGTCATTGTATCTGACCTGGGTTTTGAGGAGAAAACAGATGCAGGATGCTATAGTGTTTGGATAAAGTGTCAGGTGACTAGTGCCAATTTAATTGTTAACCATTACTATTCTTCTTAGCACAATTTGTGTTCAAACGTAGTTACTCAAAAGGTACAACGGAGTGCAAAAGTTTGCATCCCACAGGATTTTTCAATAGAAAGAAAGGAAAATGTACCTCTATTTTACAATTAATACACAGAAGAAAAAAAAAACATGGGGTAGAAAGTTGGGCATACAAATTGTTAAAGAAGATTTATATCACGTTTGGAAAGGGATATGCAAACCTTTGAACTGGTATCTTAACATACACAATTCGACCATTTTTGTTACTTGTGATGAGGAAGGCACGTTTGCACTCAACTGCAATGGATTACTCCAGTCAACAACAAACTGCAAAGTCCAAAGCATATTAAAATCATACAATGAAAACAAAACGCACCTCAAATCCACATGTAATGGGTCAAAGTTCGATCATAATCCCTCACTGAGCTTTTATAATTATCTGCTCTTACCACTTCTTTCCCAAAAGATACAGTACAGCTATTACTTGTAAATAGCTTTTAAGTTATGAATATGTTTTGTATATAAATAAAGTGTATCAGTAACAATGCTGATCCTGGAGCAGCCTCTCTGATCCATGTAACAATATTGACAAGGTTATTGAAGATACAAACCGATTCTAGATTTGTACTTTTATTCTGGAGAGTTTTTTAACCATTACCTCACATACCCATTTTGGAATCTTACCAATGAGTGATACAAGCACCTCACAACTTGTGCTTGTTTATGATTAATGATGATAATCTATTGATGATAATGTCAATAGATGTTCTTTGTAATACTAGATTAAAAAGTACAAAAGTATTTTTTTTTTTTTTTAAATGTAAAAACAAATGTAAAAAATCAACATTTGCCATGTTTCATACGGAGGTGTTTTAACAGGGCTGATGTTGTGTACTCTTTAACACCACGAGATATCACTGCCTTGCACATGAGACACACTGCCTTACTACAATCGCCCTCTTTCAGTGAGAAATACTGCCACACAGGGCTCGACTTCGAGGTGGTTCTTTTCTGAAGTTCACAGTGTCTGCTGGTACAGTGCAGCCTGTTATTGCATATGGTCCGGTTTGCGTAGCTGAACGCAGCTCGAAACTCTACAGGCTGGTATTGAGCGGTGGTCTCTGCAGAACGAGCACCTTCAATGCTGCATGGCTGCTGACCAGAGCCTCGTTGTACTCTATTCTGATAACTGTTTTCTGAAATCAGATCCCAGGTCTGTGGAGACCAACTCTGGTTGCTGGCATCTATATTGTCTGTTGTATCCACTGAATGTGGCTCTATATTCATTGATTCTACTTTGACCTTTGCGGGGAAATCAAAGTCTACCATTTCTTGATCGACAGTATGTGCGTTTAACAGAGAGGTGCACTGGGGAGGTTCTGCGGTGTCGTCCGTCTGCCTGGTTTCACACTCCAAGTCAGAATGTGCAGGGTGCTCCGATTTTATGCTTGCATTTTCTTTCTTTAGTGCTTGGTGTTGACTCAGGCTCTCCTGGGGCTCCGATTCCTGCTGCAAGCTTGAGATAGCATCTTGTCTCCCAGGGGACACCGAAGGGTCCCCACCTGTAAAGGATAGAAAAGCCTACATCAGAGAAGCCAAACTGTGGCCCTGGAGTGCCAGAGTCCAGCACAGGTTGGCGATTTTCCCTTGTGAAACACAGTTCTGGGGAGTCCCTGTTCTTCTTACTTTCAAGTTTTTCCAGCTTCTATAACGCACCAGACCCAGCTCTGCAGCTTATCATCAAACTCCCATTAAGCTGGATCATGTGAACTGGGAACTCTGGAGCTCAGAACCTCTACTCTAACAGATCTAGGGTTGGATCAGGTCTGTTGAGCAAGGAAACCACCAAACTGTGCTGGGCCCCCAAACACACAGGGCCAGAGATAAACACCCTTGGCCTATTGATCAGAATCAATGAATCAACTTACAATAAAGAGTTTGGAAAAAAAAAAATCCCCCCCCCCCCCTGCACCATCAGTTCCCATTGAAATATTTCCACGTGCAATCAAATAGTTAGTGTTTAGATAGGACATCCGCACGTGCATTTAATTAAGCCTCTCATATAGTTCATCTTACCCGGATTTGATCGTGTAAAACTGCATCCTGTAACCTTTAACATTTCCTTCAGATCATCGTTCTCTTTGCGTATCCGAGCCGTTTCCTCCTCGTACTCCTGCATCGTCCTGCTTACCGTGTCGAGAATCTCATTAACCGCCGCCGACAGTCTTTCACACAGGAACGCATTTAAGCGATCCAATTTAGTCATTGTGCTGGGTTTTTTTTTAATTTTCTTTCTTCCTTCAATCTGTTTTCTTTTTGCTCGGGAAATATTAGCGAGTATATCTCGTCCAGGGCACACGCTCGCTGTGACGCCGAGGACGTTTTTAATCCACACTAGAGCTGAAGTCCAAACCGATCCCTTATTGGATTTATAGGGCACTACGTAGGTTATGATGTAATGCTCTGCGCACCCTATGTAGTGCACCTGTATAGGGAGTAGAGAGCCATTTGGGATTCAGCCTTGATGGAGCCGAACTAAAGCGACAAACAAAAGATGCTTTACTGCCACCAGCTGGAGAGGAGAAATAATCCCAACCGCAAACACGTCGAGGCTCTACTAGTCCTAAGTGCAGAAGAAGAATGGCAATATAAAATACTACTCTTTAACAACAGCTGTTAGGTTTGGTGGTGAATTTGAGGAGTCTTAATCCGAGGATATCAACATTAACCTCAGATGCATTGGCAAATTACAAAGAAAAAAAGAGAGATTTAAATTACACTGTAATTACACATTGCATTCACACTTTGTTGGTAAATTATGAAAAAGCACATTAATGAAACAATCTACAGTTATTAATGAATTAACTATATTAATAATATAAAAACTCAAGAACTATGAATAGGCCAGGCTAAACCAGTGTGTTTTTAAGAAAAGCATCTTTCACCGGCTGAGCTGTGAATGACCCTCAGGATTAACAGCAGGCCTGCCTCAGCTGAGCAGAGTGCTCGGGATGTGGGCTATGCTGCTTCAGGAGATCAGCAAGGTATGCCAGAACTAAACCATTTATGGCTTTAAATGTCATAGGCACTAGTTTGTAGTCAATGCCGAACGTAATAGGCATTGTAGATTGTAGCTAATAAATGCCATAAATGGTTTAGTTCTGGCATACCTTGCTGATCTCCTGAAGCAGCATAGCCCATCCCGAGCACTCTGCTCAGCTGAGGCAGGCCTGCTGTTAATCCTGAGGGTCATTCACAGCTCAGTATGTAGATTGAATAAGACGAGAGTAATATGCGCCGACATTCTTTTCCCGGTAAGGATGTGGTCTGCCACGTTCTGAACTCGTTAAAGCTTAGTTAAAGAGACAACAGGACAGCTAGCCAACTGTTACAATAATCCAATCTCGAGGTTATGAAAGCATATACTAGTCTCTCAGCATCATGTAGGTTTAGCAAATGTCTTATTTTCTAAAATGATAATATGAATAGTTCTGGTAAGAGGGGGAGTGATGGTGCAACATGTTTATCTAAAATACAATAATAGTAATTTGAAGTGTTCATAGTAAAACAAAAAATATATATATATTGAATTACCAGCAAATTTTTAGTGTAAGGTATCTTTATCTATGGTGCCATGAGCAGTGTCCATGAGTAAACTTTCAGGCACTCCAGCTGTTACTAATCGAATAATGACAAGCAACAGATTTAACGATGATGAAAGTCTGCTTCTGAAAGAGGTCCTGCAGTTGTCATTCCAAGCTCTGGTTCTCTTTCTTGGTCCAAACTCTCCCAGTATTCAGACACAACATCCTCTACCATGCCGAAAATCACTTATGCCACCGCGGACAGACGCTCCGACAGGAAGGCACCAAATCCATCTAATTTGGTCATCTTGTCTTTTCGCTTCTTATAAACGACAGTAGCACTGGAGGCCGTTGGGGTGCGCTACTCCCCCTCAAAGGTGCATAATAGCCCATAATAGTGCAATTTAAGATAACAGTCCAGCATTTAATTGTGTAGACGTTATGATATTTGGAATTTTGTTACTAAGTGTTACCCCCGTCTCTTATGCGCAAACACACACAAACTATGAAAGGAATGATTCTGCTACCAGAAAACTCGCACACCTGAAATGTTTTTATTCTCAACTTGCACTTATTTATGCACAATAATAACCATCTGGATATTATTAAATAAATTAATGTACTTAAAACCCAGCCGTGCAATTGGAAACAGCTGATAAATGGGGAGGGGTGGAGAAAGCAATGGCAAACTACTCCACTATCTTGCCGAAATACTTCATCGTTGTGATCCATGAAGTATTTCGGCA
>JAOUQW010000023.1:17302121-17316420 GCA_028565825.1 Olivaichthys viedmensis | reverse complement strand
AGCAGCAGCTCTAGATGGATATTTACGCTTGCACCTCTTTACGTGATTAGCAACAGACTTCTTGCTAAATAATCCAAAACAATAAACGCAATGCACATAGTCTTCATTAGATCCATCTTTTTCAAGCTGTTTAGACGGCACCAAGGTATCCGTTCTACTCGTACCCACATCTGTATTGAGCAAGAGGTTTCCTTTGCTCCGGAGAAGCTCCAGCAACTGTTTCCTTTCTTTTGACTTCTTGTCATAACTAAGGGCCTTTGCCACCTCTGGCTCTTTAGCGTGCACTGACAGTAGATGCTGTGCCATTCGGAGGGAAGGTTTCGTACAATATAAGCAGTAATGTGTTTTATGTAATTTAGCTTTTCCTTTATTGTATTCCAAACTGGTCCAAACATCAGATATCTGTAAACCAGACTCCATCTCAGACGTTTTGGCGGTGCTTGTCGATGCTTCTTCTGTTGATGTCTGCTATGGGGAAAAGTATATAAGACAGTAAGTATAGGCATTGCGTTTAAGCTCAGAAAAAAAGACATTAGAACATCTTCAGTCTGCAACATGTAAGATTTGTTTCTATCACCTCCAGCAGAGCACATTTTTAAAATTAAATTTCATAATCCATTCTATACTTTACTGTGTAGTATTTGCAGAGATTGTGCAATAGATTCAGCTATACTCCTGTGAAATGGCTACAGAAAGCAAAGTCCAAATTTAAGTGTTGTAAATATACAAGCCTAGTTCACAGAATAGTTTTCTGTGCTCTTAGCTACATACAATTTTGTTTAGCAGTTAAGCTCCATGGAGGGTTATATTATTACACCATGTATCGGCATGCTTAAGGTTCCTTCTTATCACATTCAGAAAATACAAACTGTCACTCTATGAAAACTATAAGTAATTTTCACAATTTTTGTACTAATAATTTCAGTTATTAATGTCACTATTTTCATATATTTTTTTGACATTATTCTATTACATACATTATCTAGTACTTTTAGATTAATATAATAACCTGGCACAGTGCAATCCATCCCAAAACCCAGGCTCAAAATAAAACAATAACTATGTTTACATGCAGCATAATAATGGATGGATGGATGGATGGATGGAGATTTTAAATTAATTCAAAATAATTCTAAGGTTGGATGGGCATTAGTTTTATATTTTGAGACAGATGCGGGACTAAGAATTCACAGCAGTAAATTTGACTCAGCGTTTGATATTTGCCACTCAGGAAAGAATACTATGGTTAAAAACAACAGAAAATTGATATAAAAAAATAACGAATGCAGAGCCAAATTGACTTTAATTGCAGTGCAATTAAACACTCCAACAAGCTGACACATCTTGCGCGCTTCCCGTTGTTATGGTAACTTTGGATAGGATTAAATGTAACATGCATGTAAACAGATATTTACAGAGTGTCAAGTTTAGGGTGCATGTAAGCAGTTAATTCGGAATCTGCAATCAGAATGAATTCATTCGGACTGACTAAAATCTTTGCATGTAAACACAGCCACTGGAGTACATAATCAAACCATATCTATTCAGGGTATTGCCAATGGCTAGCTTGCATACATGATAAACAATTAATACATAGGGTGCGTACCTGTGAGGGGACACTTTGTCGTCTTCTCTTTGTGTCCCTGCTCTGGCTGTCCTGTTTCCTTTTTACTGTTGTGGTGCAATCCAAATCAAGAACTTTAAAATGGCTGTCTTGGCCAGTACATTTACCACTCTCTTCTGTGTCATCTCTGATGTGACTTTCAGAATCGAACACCTTTTTTGCTGCACTGTATTTTGTGTCTGTTTCTGAATCAGTGGTTTGTTGTTTTTCTCTGGTAATATGATTTGGAATTGGAGGACGATGTGATTCTATGTCAGAGGCTCTGTGTTCACTGGTTCCAAAAACTTGAATGGAAATGTTTCCTGTTTCTGAATCAGGAGTTTTCTGTGCATCACTGCTAAAAGACTTTGCAAACATACAATTTGTTGACTCTGAATCTGGGGCATTTCTGGCAGTCCTCTCCGATCCAAGTTCTGGGGTTGGCTGTGAATCACTGCGTCCTGGGATCATTATGACAGTTCTCTCTGGTTCTGTCTCAGAGCTGAAGTTCTGCTGTAAGTAACTTACAGTTGTTGGTATGGTAGTCCAGTCTGATTTTAGTTGATTATTAGTGGTTGGCTGTGAATCGCTGCTGTCAGTATGTACATGGCCCACTGATTCTGGAGGGGGAACATGTTTTCCACTACAATCTAACTTTTGTGGGGAGAGACTCTGGCAATATTGATCAGTGTTTTGCTGTATATTGTTGCTCCTAGGGTCTAGAAGGGAAGAACTGATTGAAACTGGAATAAGTGGTTGTAGAGTGTTATTAAACCTATTTTCAGATTCTGAAAAACTTGAAAATTCTATAGTGGACTGTTGTCCTTTGTCTGGTATGACCTTTGTTCTAAGTGGGGGGCATGCTAATGTTTGATTTTCGACAACAGCTTCCTGTACTGTACTGGGGCAAGACTCCTGAACAGGAGTACCTGAATACTCAGAAACAAGAGGATTTGTTTCTGGACCATCACCCATGTTTAGTATTACCAGGTTCTCTGACTGTTGAGGAGTTTCTGATGCACTGTGGCAAGAGTTTAAGATTAGAGGACTTAGTGTGTCTTTATCAATAGTCTTTGCTATACTGCTGCCAATGTCTGTAATAGGAGCATTCAAAGCTGCACTGTGGTGTGAGTCTAGAATGAGTGGTCCAGAAGGTTCTGAATGAAGATTTATAATTTCTGTGCTGTTACCAGTGTATAAAATGGATGGGCCCTCTGATCCTGGATCAGGGGTTGGGTTTATCTCAGTACTGACAGTTTCTGAAACAGTTAGTGACTTTTGTATGACGCTGGGATCTGCTTTAGGCAAGGGAACATTCACTGACTCTGTAATGGTCTGTGGTACAGGATTGCAGAAGACACCTTTGATGGCATTTCCAGATTCTGGATCAATGGTTTTCTGTGCTATGCTGGGCCTAGATCTGAGGCTAGTGTTTGGAAGATATACACTGCTGCCAGGTTCAGTTAGAGTGAACTCTTTTGGTTGTTTCTGCTCGCATATTAAAGCATGTTTCCAAAACTGATTGCGTTGATAACACCCCTGACAAAAGATACAATGAACAAGGTCTTTATCCTTTTTGATTCTAACAGTGTAATCATGTTCCAATGTTTTCTTACTGCAAAGAAGGCTTAATGACTTCTTCCTTTCTTCCAGGGTTTTGCTATAACACAAAGCTTCTATCACCTCAGGTTCCCTTGGGTGATCATGCAAGAGATGCAGTTCTACTTTTCTACAAGCTTTCCCACAATAACAACAGTGCAGAGTTCTTTTTCCTTTTTTTGATTTTCTGTCAACAGTCTTTAAGTCCGCTCTGGAGCTTCGACTGGTTGCAACAATGTCTGGGCAACTTCCAGATAACTCAGCTGTATTGACATTTATCACTGTTGAGTTGCTGTTTCCTGAGATTTCAGAGTTGTCTGATGAATCATCACTACCTACTTCTGATGTCTTCAGAAAGGGAAAGTTTAAAAGAATACAAAAAATGTATGCATCAATATTCTTTCTAATTAAATATATACCAGGATCAAGATATATTACTTAAAACAGCTATGAATGACACATTAACCTCAGGACACCTCTACACTTCTCATTCTATATGACCACATATTGAACAATGACAGCTACTTTAAAATTTTGCTAGTTTTTGTAGCACTCTTTCCTTTGATGGAGTCGCATACCTGGACTTGGACAACTTGTTGTTTAATCTTTGTTTCATTGTTCTTGACCCTCTTCTTGAGTGTCTTGAAGGCGCTTGACTTCTGGTAGATCCCCCCAGACACAGAGTGCACCTTCATGTGCTGCGTCAAGGATGCCTCACCAGCAAACATTAAACCACATGTCGCACATGTAAACCACCTCTTCTGCCCTGTGGAACTTGGCTCTTCTGTTTGTTGGACAGAGGTGGCTACCATCTTATCTCTGTTAGTGAGCGGACCATCATGGAAATTCTGTTCATCAGTCTTTTTTGTCATAAACTTTATAACTGAGTCAGAGTCACTAGCTGTTTGAGAGGAGCTAAGGATGGACTTTTCAAATGATCCTGTGTCAGCTAACCCCTCAGATGGTGGGGTAGAGGTTGTTGAGGTTTTCTTTTCTTTCTTTTCATCAGGGTTATTGGATACATTTGACCAATCATCATCATCACTAACATCTGAGAAGATCATATAACCTGACTCTGAATGAGATGCTTGCTGTATGGCACCGGAGCTGGATTCCGTCGAAACAAATTCTGGAACTGTCGTCAGAGGTATGTCAGTGGAGTTTCTATCAGAAATCAGAGCTCGATCAATGCCATATTTTTCATATTCAGAGTGGGTTGGACTATTTTTAGCTTTAACAATACCAAGAAAACTTGATTTCGCATGGGTATAAATTTGGCTTCCTGACTGTTCTGGTTCTACATCCATTTCCAGAAGTTCTAGTTCACTTCTCACCTTGTTCTCCCTGACATCAAACAAAGAGTACTCCCAGCTTTCTACCTGACTGCTTCTTTCGCAAACTTCAGACTTTCTGCCTTTCAGGGATTCTGGGCTCTGCTGGTCCCCTATACTGACAAGCCCCTTTTTAGAGGAGACGTTTTCATGAGAATTACAAACTGAACCTACTTTAACACAAACTATATCTGGATGATCTGTGTCAGGCAAGGTGTTTTGGCTGTCATAAGTGTTTGAGTTTTCAAGTGGAGTTTGAGCAAGATGACTCTTCACCTGCGCATAAGTAGCAGAATAAATTGGTTCTAAGTCAGACATGTGGTGCAGCTCAATGTCACTAGTTTCAGCAATAACTGGTTTAAAATCCCCCCCTTCAGATGATGCAGAGTGGCTGGATTCAGCAATAATTGGATCTAGAACAATTCTAGGCTGCAAACTGAAGTGACTGTCTGATTTTGAATCAGTTCTCGGATGAGTCGTGCTGTGGATGGTAGCAGCACCAGATGACTGCAGAGGTAGTAGGCTGAATTTTCTGCCAGTGCAAACTGATTGAGGTTGAAGGGTTTCCACAGGTTCTGTAGTGCTTGCATGGTCTTGCGGCACTGCAGAAGTCTGATTCCTAGTCACCTCGTTTCCTCCATCCTTCCCCCTTTCATCACTGCCTTCTATTGCAGGCTGCAGGGAGGAAAGTCGGCAATTAGTAATTCTCAGTGAGAGAAGACTATTAGCCACACACCACTTCAGAATATGATTTAAGTGGTAACCATGCTATATAGTTTGTTTTGGTTAAAAAAAACAAACAAACAAAGGAATGAAAGAACAAAGTGTCATGTCAAGACACTCAAGTTGCAGGTTAAAAAAAAAAGCTGTTTATTGAGGAGATGTATTTGCAAACCTTTTAGGGTTATGACCAACAGTCCTTCATTATGGTAACCTTGTATTAGCCAGTGTAGACCTTTCTTAAAACAAATTCTAACAGGACATATGATTTGAATTGTGAGGGTGCTTTCTGCCGTGCTATTCTAACCACAAGCAACACAATTTATTTTTGCATAAGTGCTTCGATTAGGTGCTTGTTATGTCCTGGAACGAATAAATTCCAATGAATAGATCCAAGACGTTGTTAGCATTGCTTAACCAAAAATAATAATTAATACTGCTTTTTAAACAACCACAGGCAGATTTTTGTTTTTTTTTCACTTCCACGACTCAACATTCTTGCTGTATAAATAAATATAAATGAAACTGAGGTTGTGATTTTTTATCAGATTGGCCTACAACTACTTGATCCAGCATTTGCACTCCCAGTGTCTCATTGAGAGTCCTGTTAGAATTCATTGTTACTCTTATGAAATTTTATGATCTTATGATATTTTTTAAGCTGTAATTCAATTCAATTTAATTTAATTAAAACTGCAATAAAATGAACAATCCAAGGCTCATTTGTCTGGGACTGCACAGGTTTGACAAGTGAACAATAGATTTTTATTTACAATAGAAGAAGAAGAAGAAGAAGAAGAAGGAAAAAAGACAACTCATTTGTAAATCAGGTCAGTCTGACATGCAGTCTTGTGTTGTCATCATGGGTTTCATCATATATTTTCCTACCTCCTGTTTGTCTGTATCTGGGACCTTGGGTCTTGTCAGGTCACTGTAAAACTGTTCTTTACGTTGTCGATAGGAGTACGGTTTCTCGCCTGAGTGGATCTGCATGTGCACCATCAGCCGCATTGCCCGTGGAAAGACTTTATCGCAAAAGGGACAGGGAAACGATGCTTTACCGCCGTCTTTTCCTTTTTGAACTGTAGAATCCTCGGCGGATGAACCCTCTTGTGCCGTCTGAAATGGGGAAAGAAAGGTATGTTTGAACACTGGAAAATGAAATGAAGCTCACAATAAAACACTGGAATACCCAATACCTGCCCATCACTTTTCTGTGCCTCGTCATTTATTTTTTGCTGCAAGGCCAGCAGTGCTTTTCTGTGGCCAAGCATGTGCAACTTCAGCCAGTTTTTTCTAGCATAAACCTTGCCGCAGTCTTTGCAGACGCAACGGCCAGGAGTTGTATCACCAGATTCTTTGCTTTTGTCTTCAGCTGTCTGGACATCAGAAGAGTTATCCACAGTCTTCAGCAGCTTAAAAGTAGGAAGAACAAAAAACAGTACATAAATAAGCTCTTCTAACACGGACTACGCTGCAGACAACATTGTACATTAGGCATGTGCCGATAATAAGTTCTACAATACACCACACTATTCAACATGCCCAATATCATCGTGGACGCTTCCAAATATAATCACCTATGTAGACAGTGATTGTGTGTTCCCAAGATAAAGACTGTCCTATTCAGAAGACAGCAAAAAGTCCATTACTTTGGCCAAAATTGAAGCCATCATGATACGAATCCTTTTTGAAGGCAATCCCATACTTTTGTATATTGAACAGATCCATTAAAGTTTGAAAAAGGTGGCGGCAGAACTGTAGCTACAGCTTTGAATAACAATCATTCTTGTGTTAGTTGTTAGAAATTTAGCTAGCTGGCTGATGACCTGACAGGAAGCGTAAGTAAATTTCTAGCTGGCTGCCTGTTAGTCAGCGTGTAAGAAGTGTTAATGCTAAAGAGCATCCCAAAGGCAATGGCTGCCAAGGTTCTTTTTCAGTTTAATACTGCCCAATGGGACAAATATAAGAAAATGTGCAGGAAGGTTTTAAAAACAATATTATGATAATACTGTGAACTATGCAAAATGTTGTGCAATTACAGTGATATGAAAATGTAATATCGGCACAAGGATATTGCACATATTTGGAAGTTTCTAATTTCATTTTAGGATTTGGAAAACATACCACTGCATTTGTATGCTGGTTCTTTTTCTTTCTTTTGTTATGGAGGCTGTGCTGTAGCTCCGGAGCCTTCTTTTTCTTTTTTTGCTTCTTTTCCATGATGTTTGTTTCTAAGAGACTCTGTCCTTCTGCTTTGCTCTCATTTTGTCCAAACTCTTCCATCGTCATCAGCTGTCTGCTCTTTTCCTCCAGAATTCTCTCTCTTTTGTGCATCTTCTTGTGGGTCTTCAACCACCCGGCCAGCAAATACACTTTGCCACACTCTCGGCATGGAAAGCTCTTCTTTGCTTTTTTAACTTCTGCTGTTTCTCCAGAAGACTCTTCAGGGACTCTCTTCGATTCTTCTGTGATTTTGGTGGTGAATCCGCCAAATTCATTACTGACACTTTTATATTCATTAGTGATATTTTCAGATTTATTACTGATTATTATTTGGGTTTCTGGATTTGTGCTCAATTCCATAGTGATTTTTTGGGGCTCAGCAGTCTCCTTTTTGGGTTGTTCAGTGACTATCTTTGACTTTTCAGTTTCTCCTTTTGACTCTTCGGTGACTTTCTTTTGCTCATCGCCGCTTTCTGTTGACTGCTGAACAGATTTTAAAACATCGGAGAGATAATTATAATCCAATCTTAATAGTATAGAAGTAAACATGAGTGTACACTTTAATTAATGAACAATGTCGATGCATAATGATGTCCTATATAAACAACCAAGCTTTTACATCTTCAGCTGGCCACTTTGTGTATATAACAAATGGTATAAATAACCAAAACCAACCTGGGTAATGGCACGCCGAGTCCTTCTCTTAACAGAGTTAGGCAAGATGGTCTCGGGAAGAATATCATTCTTTTGTGGTGTTTTAACAGTATGACTGCGAATATGTGGCCCCAGCCATCCTTCACGAGCAAAAACCTTATCGCAGTACGGGCAAGCAAAGATTTTCTTTAGTACGCGAACTTTGCTGCTTTCGGTAACTGCCTCTTTGGTCAGCTATATGGAGCAAAAATATAAAACAATTATCCGAAATTGCTCAGACTATAAGCAAACTTAATTTGATGAGATGCATGAACAACAAGTTAATTACATGTAATCAGATGATACAGACTAAGATTATGTTTTGGATGTTCAAGTGATGCACTACATGGAGAGACACCTGCACTCTTACAACAACAAAAACTATTACAAAAACAGTTGTCAATATATGTCATTTAATTAAATTTGTGAACGCTTAGGCTGAGTAGTACTTTTTTTCTGCTGTCGACTAGAAGCTCTAATATATATAACAATGGTCATTTCAGGACCGGCGTTACCTCGGCTGAGACCGGTGGGGCGTTCTTCATCTTGCTACTTTGAAGCTGCTTCTTTTTCTGACGCTTACGCTCTCGTTCATGTGACTTCAAGTGGAAGGTGAGCCAACAGGAGCGGGCGAAGACCTTCTTGCACTCAGGGCACTGAAACAGCCTCTGGCCTATTGCTTTTGCCTTTTCCACCTCCGTTTCGTTGTTTCTTATTACCGATTTCTGAAAGGAAGTCGAAACGGTAACAGAAAAATTAACACCAAATGGGGGAAAAAAAACACACCAGAAAATACTGCCGTTTTTTGCAGTTTGTTATACTCTCATGTACACAGGTTGGATTGTGATACCATTTATTTGAATTATGGCAAGGTCAAGACAACATTGCAACTTGTAACACTGTAAAGTCATACAGTTTATTTATTTATTTTATAATATAATGACTGATATTCAGAAAGACATCAGAATTGAATCAGCAAAAGTACACCTAGTTTTATCAATAAAATGTGTATACTTTTTCTTATCATTTACTAAACACAGATATTTGTTTCAAAATGGAAATAGAGACGTCCGAAACACTACTCAGTATTTCATTTCCTATTTTAAAAAAAAGCACACACAACTTTACCTATACCCCTGTAATTAAAATGGCATTTTAAATGTGGAATTCTGGCACGTGATGTTCCTTGAACAAATGATCAATTTCGTAGCTGGGTGCTTGCTAGAGCACAAAGACCCACATACAAAATGGTACAGTTGCTATTTAAAAAAAAAAAAACTCTAAACAGCAAAGCTTTTTATAATCTGAACCCTATTTATCTAAACCTGCTGTTAAATTATCTATTATTATTTAACGTTTAAAAGAGCATTAAATGTGGCTTTAAATTCTCTCAAGATGATATACAGAAGAGACATTGTTATCTTGAATCTGGTTAAGATGAATGGTTAGGGTACTTTAGACCTTCAATACTTCAAACCAGTAAAAAGCCTGAATATGCAACTTCCTATAAAGGTTGACCTGACTAAACTAAATTGAAAACATATGAAAACATTTGAACAACACATACACAAAGAGAAATAATCTTTATTCACATACATGTACACAGAAATAAACGGTAAAGTCGAAAACTTGAAAACCCCAGCACATTTTAAAAGCTGCGCCCGAATATTAAATACTACTTATAAGCTTCTTCAGCCTGAATGTGACTTTAAAGCTACATAACCTAGAGAGGTCCACGGTCAGACCGTTCGATTGGTGGAAATACCCGGCCTGAGAAGAGAGCGGAGAAGCAGACGACGAATTATTTTCGTTGTCCAGTTTCAGTCTGGTTGGATTTTAAAACAATTTAGTTCTACATTTCGTAATAACAATGCCTCATAAATAAATGCCTTCATAATAAAGCCTAGACCTTGTCTTTTTTTCCTCTCTTATTTATTTGTACCCTACGCCAATCACTAGATTCATAAATCAGAGTGTTATTGGTAACCCGCTGTTATTTTTCTTATTAGTAGGATAAGTAAATGTAAGTAAAAACAAGCTGTTTAAAATGACGCCTTTCTTGTTTTCTATCTGTTTTCCTTCCCAAAATGAGCGATCGTCGCCTGTCAAGGATCAGCGCCGCTTACGTGTTAGTCATCGCCGATACCCGATTACATCGTCCTATTGCCCGGCCCTACATGGCACGAAACAAGATTAGGTTGTTATGGTCTATGGTAGGGTTCAAGCTTTCTGTTATCATTTGCTATAGAATAAACACTAAATTAGGGTAAATAATAAAGTAGAATGAAATAAAAATCACAAACTACTTTGATAATAATCGCATTGGGTTGATTAGCGTCAAGATTGTTGGTAGTGTTGAATCCAAGAGAATATTATTAGTTTGAGGGCAGAATCTAACACACTGCCACTTTATTCTCTCCATAGTCCACCCTTTTTGCCAATCATCTGAATAGGAAATCTGAAGAAGAAAAACATCTCATAGTAAATCAATCATGACATTGATAATTATGCAACACGTTTTTCCATTTAAAAAAAAATATATACATTTTAACAGCAGTGAATCAACAGACCTGGCAGTACATTTGTGTGGTATTCACAGCATGCAATACAAATAAAAAACAATCAACTCAAACTTTAAAATGTGAAGCGTGAAGATTCTTACCATAGTGCAGATCTCTGGAAGACGCTGCTGCAAATGCCTCTTCAGACTGGTCATGTTCCTTCTCATCAAAGTGTAGCTTCTTTTCTCATCCCTGATTTTAATCATGCATTGTTGTATCAAAGTGGAAAAAATAAAATAAAAAATATATACTGACGCCCAGTTGCTGATTCTTTCCTTTTTATTTTTTTTAACACAAAGATTCTAAAGAACTACAAAAGAAATGTTATTGCTCTTCTCCAAAAACTGGTGAGTATCAGTGGTTATATAGTAATTGCATGCCTGTAACCGGATTCAAACCGCATGTACATATGCTATACTACATTATGTTATGGAACCAATTACAGTGGACAATTCCTCCATTCCTGTACCTTAGAAAGCTGCTTTGATCCACTTTCTGTCTTGTCAGTGTCTCCCTGTTCTTTCTGTTCATCAGGACCGGGAAGTGGCTTTCTGTGTGTCTTCATGTGAACCGCCAGCCGTGATACAGTAGTGAAGACTCTGTTACACTGCAGGCACTGAGCTGTCTTGGCTTTCTCTCCTCCTTGCTTAGCTTTAAGGCCCACAGCTCTGGGTGCACTGCTCTCAGAGAGCTTGCTGCTGACGGTGTGTTCGCTGGCTCCATCTGATGCCTCGTTGGGCTCTGCTTCTGGGGCACTGGGGCCAGCACTTATTGACACGCTGACGTTAGCTGATTCAGTACTCCGCTCGGTTTGCTCCGAAGTGTCCGACAGGTCCTCCATGATCTCTCTTGATGACTAGATGAGGGAGGAAACAATTAAGTGCACCTACTCAAAAGTTTTTACCATTTCAAATATTATACATTTTTAAAAATGCACGGACAGGACATTTTCCTGAGGTCTAACCGTGACTAGGTCTGCCAGAACAATCGCATTATTTGCTAAGGCTCTTTTCACGTTGGTTGGTGTTTCATTATAGCCAATGAGTAATGCAAATCTCAAGTATGTCATGTATTTTATGTCATGTTGACAATGACTACTGCTACGTTTCATCATGCTCTTGTATGCACGCATAAGTATTTATGCACAAAACGATGATATGCAAAACTACAAAAGCCTTAAAACTGGCACATACCTTGGAAAGGCCGTGCAGTTTTCTCTTCCGTTTCTTGTCCCCATAAAAGCACGCTTTGCGCCTTCGGTATGCGTAGGGCCTCTCGGCCGAGTGGACACGCATGTGGAACATCAGTCTTTGCTCCCTCCCAAAGACTTTACCGCAGTCCGGGCAGGCGAAAGACCTCCTCTGGCTCCTGCTCCTTGCCATGGTGGGCAGAGTGGGGTCAAAGTCTAGCGGAGCCATGTAGCTGTGTGCCGAGTCCCATAGCATACCATCAGGAGGGCCAGCATCAGCAGGAGCACTGGTACCAGGATGAACCATTTCCAGATTGGCAGTGCAAACTGATGCAGTAAGACTAGTGTCAGGGTCAAATAACTGGAAATCAAAGGGCTCCGTTTTGATAATTAGGGACTCAAGTGCTAGTGTGCCTGCCAGGCTAACAGGCTGCTTCTCAGGCTCACAGAGATTGGCCTCACCTGGGACAGAGAGAGCAGTGGGATCTGTGGGGCCTGGAAATGGCAGAAGATGCAAAAAGCGTCTGAGATTAACCTGTGGTACAATTCATATATTTAAAAACACACACACATATATGTATATGTGAGAAAGAGGGAGAGAGAGACAGCCGGGGCAGTCAGGGTTAATAGCTCCGTTACGGATTACCGACCCATGGATGACTGAAAACGATAAGTAAGAAAATTTTCAGCAAAGGCTGCAAGTGTTCTTAGGATTGGCACATTCACAGGTTTTCGGGCTCCTTTCAAGCAGAACAAAGCCGACAACTATAACGTTTGATTCAGGGAGTATTATTTCAACTGGGGTAGATCATGTGGAATCAGGCAAGTCGGCTCACTTAGATTTCGGCAACTGATGTTTGTCACTTCTGCTTACTAACCAGTCAGATAAGCACCGGAGCCACCAAGTGGACTGGCATGCACATAAAGCAAAGGGGACGCCTAGTACAGTCTACAGAGAGAAAATGTACACAAATTCAAAATGGTTTACATTTACTCATTTGGCAGACGCTTTTATCCAAAGTGACTTACAATTGAGCTGAGCAGTTGAAGGTTAAGTGTCTTGCTCAAGGACCCAAAAGTAGCGGCATGGCAAAACCAGGTTTCGAACTCATTACCTTCCGATCAGTATCCCAGAGCCTTAACCACCGGACCACCGCTGCCTTCTGCGTAATCTAGGAATGCACCCATCCATTACCAAGTATTGGTATCAGGGCGATACTGGCCTGAAACGCTGGATCGATATCTGCTGTTTTGCATCACTTGGCAAGAGAAGCTTGCAGAGCTGCTCAGTTACTAAGAGAATGTCAGTATTGGATCAGTATGGGCCAATAATATCAGTATCGTATGGAAAATGGAAAGGAAATATGATCGGTGCAGCCCTAACTCAAATGTTGAACGTTAAACGTGATCTTTGATGTGTAAGAGAGAGAAAAAAATATATATTATTAAGTCGCATTAGAAGCACTCAATCAATAATATATGTGAACCTCGCGTAGACGCTTAGAAGAAGAAGAAGAAAAAGAAGAAGAAGGGAAAAATAAATAAAAATTCGATTCACTTATACTTGTGAACCGGTCCGACTGAATCATTCCAACAACACACACACAAAAAAAAAAAGAATCGGTTCGAAAGAACAATTCGTTCGCGAGTCGGACGCCGTTAATTTTTTTTTTTTTTTTTTGTCGCTAAAACGACTCTGTAAGTAAGACAACGATAAGAGCGCGCGATACACACTCTTCGGTTGCAAGCCGTTAATGTAACTGAAAGTCGTTATTTTCCTGGGCTGGTAGGATGCGGGTGAAGCCCAGCGAGCAGAAACGGGCCAATAATAACGGTGAATGCGCTAGCTGGCCATGTTACTATGGTAGCAAATAGTCGCAAAACATCAAAGAAAACATCAAAGAAAACATCAAAGAAAACATCAAAGAGACAGAAAGGAACTCTGTGCACTGGCATATCTATGGTTCGTGTCACGTACCGAGCCCGTAAGGGAGACTGAGCTCATGTTAAGTACCTGGCCAGTCGGTCGGATTTTCGCCCTCCATCCATCGGAGCCTCCGCCTGAGGGTCTCGTTCTCTTTGCGCGCTCTCACCGTCTCCTCTTCATACTCCAGCACCGTGCCGCCCACCATCTCCATGATCTGCTCCACCGCCGCCATCAGCCGCTCGTTTAGCGCGCGGTGCAACAGCTGCAACTTGGTCATTTTTGATGTTTTTATTTTTCGCTCCAAGATTTCTTTAGCGCCCCGTTTGCAGCAGAGTTCTCTCCCCCCCCAAAAAAAAAAAAAAAAAAAAAAAAAAAAAATTATATCTAGCTAACTATTACCTAGTTAGCCCAATTCCTTTTCCTATTTCTGTGTTTAAAGCACTACTACAT
>JAOUQW010000023.1:17279656-17290086 GCA_028565825.1 Olivaichthys viedmensis | reverse complement strand
GCGCTGTATCATGGCTGACCCTGACCTCTGACCCCAGCTTACCAACATGCTGGGATATGCGAAGAATCAAATTTCACCGTACTGTACGGTGAAATATATACAAATATGTATATAAATCCTTGTAAGCTAGCTAGCTACTAACTTACTCCGGTACACCATTCTGGGTTCATGGAGGTCTCACACGTTGACAAAGAATCACAAAAAATCGGAATCAGGCAGCTATTTTCACAAAGCTAACTAAGACCTTGTTGCTAACTAACAATCTAAAGCAATTGACAAATGTGCAAATGTCCGTATTGACCATCAGATTATTATAAACAGGCTCTACCACTGTATATGATCAAATAAAGTTTATTAGCCCAACAAGATTTTCACTTCTATGCTTAGTGTCAGAGGGGTGCCTGCTGCAGTAGGACTACAAGTTGAAACATAGGTCATGAGCTGTTTTGATTATGGGCCTAGACAATAGGCCCATAATATAGGATGAACATTGTAGCATGAACATTGTGTTTTGTAGTATTTCTAACTTGAAACCACTAGCATGCCACTCTTTGAAAGCAGAAAAATATAGACTCTAAGCTTGTGTGACCGCGGAGTGTTTAACCGCTGTAATATTTCCAAAACTGCATACTTATGTAGTAAATAGTATGTCATCTAGTATGGTGGTACCCCACCATAGGCGTGTCATCCGTTTCTTCACCATTAATGGTGTTCTGTTTTGACATACCGTTTAGTTTGATACTATGCAGCTTTGGACATAGTCCAAATTCACTCATTGTTACATTTAAAGCAGTTTGTCAGTTGCCTATTCAATAGCCACCAAGTATTTTTTTTTATTTTTATGAAATGGCATGAATTAAAGCTTTTAGTTCAGAATAAATATAGTTTATCGCCTACTCTTGTCACTGTCTTTAGAAAGAGAACTCTATGGACGGTAAATCCTTGCCCAAGCTTCAACTCCTCCAAAGTTACATCTTTGTGCTATTAATGGCTTAAGATTTTAGGCTGCAGTCTGGTAAGACTGGACAAACTAGCATATATAATGTTGTGGCACCCCTGACAGGAGGGGTGGGGTTTAGAGAGCGGAGCTGTGCTTTTGTTTATTTTTATGTCACACAGTGCTTTTCAGGTCTATTTCGTTCAACTTAAATTCCACAGGAACACGTCCAGTGGTTTCGCTGTGCCGCTCAAGCGTACGGCTTTATCGCTTTCCGAACTTCACCAGGCTCTGTCTCTCTCTGGTGTAGGGCGTCTACTGACAGAGTAGAGACACATAAATAGGCCACCGTTAACCACGCACAAGTGTACTTGGATATGGCATTGGATATGCGTCAAATTTCGACACCTTGTTTACTTTTATTAAATCCACGCAGAACCAGACCGCCCAGTCCGCCATGGGCACAAGGACCACGGAGTTGCACCAGTCACTGTGGAACTCCTCGATTACCCCCATGTTGAGCATGGCCCTGAGTTCTTCCCAAACCACCTGTTTCTTGTGTACGGGCAATCTATAGGGGTGGCTGCGCACAACCACCCCGGGGGGAGTTTCTATGTGGTGTTCTATGAGGTTAGTGCGACCAAGTAGAGGCAAGAACACATCAGAAAATTCTGCGTGCAACCTGGCAACCTCTGCTCTCTGAGACAGGGAGAGATGGTCTCCACAGGGGACCTGGGTGGATTAAGACAAACATTTTATGTTCACCTTCTATCCCAGTTCTTCCCTCTCAGGAACCACCATCGCCAGGCTAACAGGGACCACTTCCCTTCAGCGTTTAAGGAGGTTGAGGTGGTATATTTGCAGTGCATGGCCTCTGTTCGCCTTACCTTATAGTCGACCTCCCTGACTCACTGTGTGACCTCAAACGGCCCATGCCACTTGGAGAGTAATTTAGAGCTTGACGTGGGCAGTAGAACGAGTACTTGATCTCCCGGTGCAAACTCTCATAGCTGAGTGCCCCTGTTATACAGCCGGGATTGATGTTACTGGGCCTGGAGATAATTCTCCTTGGTTAAGTGACTCAATGTGTGGAGTTTTGCTCTCAGGTCCAGGACATACTCAGTTTCATTCTTGCTTTGCGAAGGTCCTGCCTCCCAATTTTTTGCGGCTGACGTCTAGAACACCCCCGGGCTTCCTCCCATACAGTAATTAGAATGAGGAAAACCCCATGGAGGCTTGCAAGACCTCTCGTACTGCAAATAACAGGGGTTCTAGCCACTTGTCCCAGTTCCTACAATCGTTGTGAATTAATTTTCGAATCAAATTTTTAAGGGTCCGTTCGACCAGTCCATCCATCTGGGCATGGTAAACGCTGGTGCAAATCTGTTCCATCCCTAATGATTCATACAATAGTGTTCGTGGCATAAAAGAAGTGCCTTGGTCAGTCAGAATCTCTTTCGGGATTCCAACTCGGGAGAATACTTGGAAGAGTGCTTCCGCAACTCTGCGTGCAGAGACCCCTCCTTCCATTCACAGCCGACGCTCGGCCATGCCTTCGCTGCCACAAATGTGATATGGTGAAATTTAAGATACAGATCACCAGATCATTACGGTCTACGGTTTATATTATCAAGGTAGGAGACTGCCTGGCCCTTGACAGGCATTTAATAACTTTCATAAACGTTTTTTGTTGTGTGATTATGTAATTCCACATTCAGCAATTAAATAGCTCTTCCTCCTTTAAATGAGCCCAGCCAGATCATGATGACACTTACGAAATCACCTCTAATCAGACTGGTTTTGTTGTATGAGGGTTGGTAAATTAGACTGGGAGTCTCTCAGAGACAAGTGGAGAGTTTGACTCGTGAGAGTAATTGTCCAGTAGCTTCCCGAAGTCTCCACTTTCACCTAGTCTTCAGTTCCTATTACCGTCAGAGTCAAACTGGAGGCCTGAAGCTTGCCAGACACCAGGGCAGGGACACAGTCTCTCCCACTTATCTCAGATTCATTGATTGGGTAATTTGATTAGAATGTACAATTAAAAGGTTAATTCATTTGTGTTCTCATGCAGCTTGTTTATGTCCTCTTTCTCTTCGTGTCATTTCCTAATCACTGGCCCTCTCTCTCTGGTCTCTCTCCATTGTGGGATGGAGAGCATGTCTAAAGCAAAAACTTAGTTGTCATAATAGTGCCATATCACGGTGGCGGAGCGAGGGTCTTTTTGAACCTTAGCTCGGGTTACTGTCTGTGTGGAGCATGCATGTTCTCCCTGTGTCTGGGTGGGTTTTCTTCCGGGTACTCCAGTTTCCTCCCACCTCCCAAAAACATGTCGATAGGTAGATTGGCTACTCTAAATTGCCCCTAGATGTGAATGAGCATGTGAATGTGTGTGTGTGTGTGTGTAATGCCCTGCAATGGACTGGCATCCCATCCAAGGTGGGATCCTTGCGCCCAGTGTTCCCAGGATAGGCTCCAGAACCACCACAACCCTGACCAGAATAAAGCAGTTACTGAAGATGAATGAATGAATAAATAAATAGTGCCATAAAAGGGAGTTAAAAAGTCAGACAGAGAAATATAAATATATTGAACACTGACTGGCTAATCAGTAATGATGATAAAGAAAGGAAAAAATATCTTATTATTATGCAGCTGAAGCTCAGAAGAAGAAAAATATGTGTGGAGTCTGAAAATATGAAAGCCACAGGTACAAAAGAATCTGAGATAAAAAGGGTGAATAGTTCACAGTTTAAGCAATATCATTCAATATCATGTTGATAACTATGAAAATAGGGATGTGGGGTGGGGTGTTGTTAATCATCATACATTGCCATTGCCATACATATTTTTGCTTTAACTGACATATAAAGCTATTGGCAGCTAAAACCAATACAGATTTCTAGTAAACCACTCAACATAACTGAATGTTAAGAGCAATTTGTCGGAATTAGGCAAGATAGGATGAGTTAAAAACTTTACATCTAGTCCTGCTGAGTGGTTTATTCGAATTTGACTGGATTGATATTGCTTGAACTGTGAACCATTCAGTTTGATCTCATCTGACTATTTTGGCCCAAATATTCAGTTTTTTACCCCTCATGCATGTTTTCCTTCTTCTGAGCTTTAGCTGCATTATAATAGAGACCCCCCCCCCCCAACTATCACCCATGTTTGTGCTTTTATTACATCTTGATCTTTATTACTGATTATCCATAAGTCAGTGTTTGCTGGATATGTGTCTGTATGTATTGTGTGTGGTGAGAGTACTTCTACCCTTGAGTATAAATCTGTACTGTCTTCCTCCTTCCTCCCACTTCATTCTCCACCTCTGTCTCTATTACACATATTTCTCATTCCCTCCATTTCAAACTCCTGCGTCACCCTCCAACCATTGCTTTTTACAGCCTCCGAGCCCCGTGCTATTCCAATCTTTCCTTTTCTCTCTTCCAGCAACACTGGCAGAATCGTTTAATTATTCATGCAGATTTAAAATTCAAATGAGAGATTTTTTATTAACACACTAGCGTCAGAGTGCACTCCCTTTGCACATCCTCCCTTTTTTCAGTCCCTCACTCCTCTCTTACCAACCGTTGCCCGGGAAACTGAAACATCCTGGAAGCGCATGATGTGTGTGTGTGTGTGTGGGGGGGGGGGCGCAAGTAAAAACAGGAGCAAGTGATAGAGTAGCTAACTTGTATACTGTCTCACAGTAGGGTGAGTGTTTGTATTCCAAACAACACAGAAGTGCCACTAATGAGGAAGAGTTTATTCACAATGCTCATTGAAACATTATCAGTGTCAGTCAGGACTGAAAGAAGATCAATACATAGGGCTCTATCAAAGGCCTTGTCCTACATACTGTGTACATCATATATTGTTGGTTAAAAGCAATCCATTAAGGCATGCACAGGCAAATCTGCACAAAGTCAGGATTATAGAAGCAAGAGGACTTAATCATACATACTTAATCATAATGCCACAAACATTAATTTTATAGAGAAAAAAAGCATCAACCTCTGGCACTGGTGGCTTACCCAACATAAGGCTGAGATTATGCAGTGAAGGAAAGTACATTCACTGAACAAGAGGGACAAAGAGAAATGGCATAGAGTGCTTTTGCACGGTCTTTTAAAAAATACATATTATAGTGATGAATATGTATAGAAATGAATTGATTTAAAGAACTGGTGAAACCCAAATGAAACCCAGAGATTGATACTCTGCTGGTGTCACTAAAAGATTAGATGGTTCCTCCTTCTGAATGTCACTGAGAGCAGCATGTGGATTCTGTAATAAATTGTGTAAACATGTGAAGTCAAAGTTCACACCTCATAAATGTACTGGTAAAACAATGACAGCCAAACAATTGACTGAAAAGCTATGGTGCATGCATATAATATATATATATATATATATATATATATATGGTCCACTCAGAGGCAGCAATTCTGAAGTACATAACCATAAAAATATGTTTAACAATGATTATAATGTAAAGTCACTGTAGTATTAACAGTCATGAATTTGCATTACTATTAATCTAATATTCATCAAAGAATAATGCAGAGGCATAAGGTAGCAGTACAAATATATACATATAAATATGTACATTAGTATATACATTAGAAGAGCTAGCAGTGCAGGCAGAATAAATATCTTCAGCTAGTTATAGCATTTCAAGAGAACAGAAACAAAGCCAAGATTCTCACATTGCTGCGCAGTACGATTTGGATTGATGCTAATTAAAAAACAGTCATGCTACAGGCTCTTTATATTTGAGGAAAGCAAAATAAGTTGACAAAATCGGTGCGAAATTCAACTCGTAGTACAAGTTTCCATTGTTCTGTTGAATGCAGCAAAAGTTTCAGTCCAACACAACTTCTGCCAACTACCAAAACTGGAACTTTTTCTTCATTTCCAAGACCACCACTTTTAAACATGCACGTTTATAGATTTTGTCCACTAGCAATACTGAACAAAAAAAGGGTCCCTGAACACTGTGTGCTAATGTATCAAGTGTCAGCTCTCAACTGACCTACAACTGCATTCAAGCCCAGTCTTAGACCCAGTTCATCGAGTCTGAAAGACAAAGGCAAGTCCAGAATATTTGCCTTTGCACACTTTGATTTTCCAGGTGCTTACTCTAGTGCCACCTTGCCCTCTAGTGGACAAAACCTTGTTTGTGCTTCTTTAAAACATAAAATACATGCAGGCTCTCTATACACTGTTGTAGCCCGCATGTCATTGGACCCAGCGTATGGTCACAGGGCTTAACAATGCTGTAAACCTTGTCATATCCAGTGGTTCTTTTTAATATCATGTATTTACAAAGTGCTACAAAATGAAGGCCTTGCCTTCTGAAAACCTTCACAAAAAACACTCATCTCCCTTTGTATTAGATAGGGTAAGAAAGGAGGTCTATGCAACGTGGCTTGGGTGAACATTTTCCTAAGCATTCAAGCTGATGTTTAGCTGATGATGGTTTTTGCTCAAGGTTAGGAGCAACAATTAAGCACTTGAAAGGGGAAATGTTCACCCAGAAAGTGCGTTTAGACTCTCCCACATGACACATACATAATAGGATATATATGAAGTGATTCGGTAAGCAATGTGTGAAATACCACATTTCTGGGATTGGGATATTAGGACTAAAAGAACTTGGGAGTATCATCACCTACCTTTCTCTCTCGCACACACACACACACACACACACACACGCACACACAAATATCCTCTGATCCAAAAGAGAAAAGTTAATCTTCAGAGACTTGGCACAGATTCTGTTTTGGCAAAGCCACCCAAACATAAGTGAATCAGGTATCACACTGTTGAGTGACATAAAAGGAGTCAACCAAAGTGAATTGACTCAGCTGTGTTGATTCTTGATTGGTGGGACCTGATCTGGTATTTGATTGTGCAGGCTAATACTGGTTTCCAGTGTTGTAAACATTAAGATGTACATGTACGGTTATATATACTAAAAAAAAAACATCAACAGAAAACAATGGCTCCACACTAACTTAGCACGAATTCCTCATCCCATGGTTGCACTGGTAGTCTGGTAAGTCTAGGAAGGGAGGGAGAGGGGGGAAAGGGTGCAGGGGAATACCGCATAACCCCCTCCCTTACACACACCACACACACACACACACACTCGCACGCACAGAGTACAGGACCAATCAGAATGCTTGTTCACATCCTTCTCTACTGCATTTCTTGCATCTCTCCATCTCTCCGAGTATCTTTTCATCAGCAGTTTGCCACCTCCCTCTCATCCTCCCACCCTCTCTCATCTCTCCATCTGTGTGAAACAAAGGACTGCAGCCCAGCTCAGCTCTGCTCCCTCCCTCCCTGCTCCACACCATCAATGCGCTTTAGTTACCGTCAGCCGGTCAGGATGCTCGCGTCTGTGATATCTGTGTGTGTGTGTGTTTACCTGCATCTGTTTCTCTGCTTTTCACTACACACAAATCCAGCTCTGATTATGTGCCAAACACTAGTGTAGGGTTTGTGTATGCTAGTTTCTTTCATTGTCTTGCTCCTTTGGGTTTTTCGATCGTGTCTGGTCGAGACTAAGAACGCTGGATGGAGATTCTGCTTGTCGGTCTCATCAGATTCTTATCCTGTTCACCTTCTGCTCTCTTTCTACTACTCCCTTTCTCTCCCTCGCTCCTCTCTATACCTTCATCTGTCTGTCTTTTTCTCTCTACCTCTTTTTATATCTGTCTCACCCTTTCTTTCCCTTTAACTCTCTTTTCCTCTACCTTCCTCTTTCTGTTTCTCGCTCTCTTTTTATTTCCTCTTGCTGCCTCTCTTTCCATCTCTTTTTCTCTATCCTTTCTTTCAATATCTGTCCCCGTCTCTCTCTCTCTCTCTCTCTTTAAAGGTATTTCCTTCTCTCTTATTTATGTACACCGTCTCAAACCACACGTTTAGGCCAGACTGTGACTGAATAACATTGAATAATAATTATTGAATTATAATAATAAGAATATTGAATTATAATAATAATAATAACACTGAATAATAATAATAACATTAAATAATATTAATAATAATAATAATAATAATGTTGAATAATAATAATAAAGCAGGATTGACGCGTGATTTAAAGTCAGATCTTCCAGGCTGATTGGAAAAAGGCTCTAATGAACCGACCGCCAAAACGGAAAACAATAAAACGTATATATATAAAAGTGGGGGTTACTTACGCTTACCTGCCAAATGGGTGGGAGGCAGGAAGCCGCTGTGATGAGGGGTGTGGCCGTACGGCGAGGCGGCTGGATGCCCGGATCCTATTGAACAAAAGAGAGGGCGTCATTAGAAGACCGAACATAAATTATGATCCAGTTTTGATTTACCAAGTCTTAATTTTTACTCATAGATAATCAGTGTTCTTACTTTCTCCTCGTGAAAAAAATTCCAGACCTTTTATATTCAGTTTAATCTGATCTCATGGGAAATTTGTACGAATTTGAATGAATGAGGTTCATGTGGTTGTTCGTTTTTATAGGTACGAACGTTAACCCCGGCCCTAACTCCGCCCATAACTCCGCCGCTAACCTGCCTCCAATCCTAACCTTAACCTTCATAAGTGTGAGTTTTAAGCGTTGGTTTAGGTAATTAACTGTATAAGAACAGGGAAAACATGACATGGATGTAATGTGATGTGCATTAGGAAGTGCAGAAAATAAGGGAAAAAGAGTTGAAAACTCCAGGACACTTATATAACACTATCCCTAACTCTTGTGTCCTATTTGGGAGTAGGCTGCCTACGTAGGCAGCATCGTATTCAGAAAGCAGAGTAAGGACAGATATCTTCTAAGGGTCTCTAATTTAGAAAAGGCAAATCCCATTATTCTGTTCATCGTACGAGAGTGAATAGAAAATTTGGAAAAACATGGCGGAAACAGAACGGCCACTTTGGATCGGGAACACATTTACAGATGTGAGACAGACGCCGTTGCCATGGTTACATTTTTAGCTAGCTAAGTGCAGCAAGTGGAACACACTAACCAGCGTTAGTTAGTCGCCACAACAGCCAAGTTTGTTTAGAAAGCCGAGTTTGGTACATCGTGCTGGAGGCGGTGTGTTTATTTACACTTCGTCTACAGATGTGACCGTGTGACTTTGCAGAGTTCGTGGAGGCGACTCGTCTCATTAGAACGAATCAGAAAGAGCTGCCCCCGTCTCCGCGGCGCACCGTGTGCGTGATTCATTAATGAAAAGAGGCAATTACAGGCTTGTTTTATGGCACAATAGCGGATAATTACATGCTAAAGGGCAGTCGGATTCCCGTCGCCCTTCAAAAGGAGGACCAGCAGTCAATTAGCTCAGGTGCAGACATTTGTATTCACGGCTGTGACGATCGAGATAACAACAACAACGCAAATCACCTCGCCCGCGGGGGAAGAAGAAAAACAACGAGGCGCAAAACCATATTAAAATTTAATAGTGAGGAAAGATGGCCATGATGTTGGGAATAATCTGGAGTCTGGGCTGGAAGGATGAATATAAACGAGGTCAAATTACAGGGGTGCCATTACTTATTACTTTTGTAGTGATTATTGTCCACCAGTAGATACAAGCTTGTTAAATAGCCTATAAAACTATAAAACTAAGACCTCGTCCACATTTTTTTATTAATTCTTGTCCACGCTAACAGTGTTTTTTCCCCGAAAATCTCCTCTTCCACACATTAACGCAACCCCCCCCAAAAAAACAAATCGCCCAGTAGGGGGCGATAACATCTGGAGCTGTTCATCCCCTTGGACTCAAAAACGAGCCGTTTCTATGGTAACGCACAGTGGATGCGACGACGGCTACGTTAGCTAGCAGTTACGATAGATTTACGATAGAAAGCTATGAACACTAACCCCGCCCATAACCCCGCCCCTAATCCTAACCTTAACCTTTATCTTCGGCATTTTTTAATATGAATTGTTAAGAATTTGCAAGTAAGAAAGATGTTGGAGGTCTAAAAGCGTGAAACGTTAAGTCAGCTAAATATTACAAGGACAAATCGGTGAGAAGTTGCTGCTATTTTTGGAAACGTTATTTTAAATTAAAATAAAAAAAATACAGAACCTGCTTATTCCTTTTATTCAACATCGGTGTATCTCTGTTATTCTACAACATGTCATTTTTCCATTATCTTCCTTTAGCATGTGACTAATGTACACTAACTTCCTGTACGACATAAACACACACCTGTAGAAGGGAAGATAGGTCTGGCGAGGTCGTGAGGATAGGGAAACCCCGGGAACACGCCCGGAGCCGGAGGTCTGCTGAACAAATCCAGTTTACCGTTAATGTCCAGTTTATGGGGGTCCAACTGCATCTGCTGCAACACGACACCGAGAGAGAGAGAGAGAGAGAGAGAGGGAGAGAGGGAGAGAGGGAGAGGGAGAGAGAGAGAGAGGGAGAGGGAGAGAGAGAGTTTCTGATTATTATCTTCCTTCCTTTTCTTCTCAGTATTTTTGGTGTTTTCACA
>JAOUQW010000023.1:17226527-17246007 GCA_028565825.1 Olivaichthys viedmensis | reverse complement strand
AATAAAACTATACAACATCCCCATATGTTTAAGCTCATAATATCACTCATTGCATGTTTTATATGTTCATTGTTGGTTATTTTCATGAAGGGTGCCAATAATTCTGAAGGGCACTGTAAATAATTATTTCTTCCAACATTAAACGTTACTTAAAATTACGCTACTCCAGCCTACTGCTATTCATCAAGATAGCCAGAGACCCCCAGAAAATTGTTAATAGAATTATCAGCAGTGGCGACGTCCCCTGTTGTCTCCCCCAACACAGGACTTGAGCAGCAGCTTAGGAACTTTGGACTTGACTTGGACGTGAGGATGAGATGACTAAGACTAGACCTGGACTTGAAGGTAAGTGACTTGACTACAAAACTGCTGTGAGTCGATCAACCCACTGAATTCATCAAAGCTAACAGCATGTATGTTAAAGAGGGGAGAAAGACAGGAAAGAAGGAGGAGGCTACTCTAACAGTCCAGATGGCTACGCTATGAGAGTCTGGCATGATGCAAGTGTTTAGACTTTGGGCCAGATAAACTGAGAAACTGTCAACACTCCCACGAGTGTGGGCTGGAAAATAAAGCCATATACTTAGCCAATTCAGCACACCTCCCCTTACCTGACCATGCATGCAATCATACACATAGTTCTAACCTCATTATTGGTGGCAAATTTTTCACAGGCTGTAACACACAGCTCCATGGTTTCGACTCTCATCTCCTCCGGCATGTCTGTGTGCTACAACAGAAACAGGGTAAAGATAATGGGCAATTCCAGCGTTTTTGGCTGTAACTAAATGACCTGTAAAGTGTCCTGCACAAGCTTAGAATCAGTGAGACGGTGTACATATTTGGTCATGTGACCCCTCAGCCAGAACAAAGATCAATACTTAAAAATAAGATATTCCTTTACCTGTTACAGCTATATAGCAATTTGTCAGCATTGTAGACGTGACATCACATGGAGTTTTTTGGACGATGACACATTTTTAAGAGCCGCTGTTAATTTTAAAGACATTCGCAAAAAATATAAATATTAAAGAGACTTAAATGAACACCAAAAGTATAGTATTGGAAATATTTCTTGTTTTGGTATATACATTACTGAAGAAATATAACGTTACGGGTGTGTTTGAAACAGTCCTTCACACATTTGTCTCTTGATCCCTCTCTGGGTGTAACATGCTGTTCTGTGTGGGAGTGTTGTTCCAGCGTTTTTCAACATAATCTCTATCTCTACCTACCGCATCTGCATCATAGGTGTGATTATTACGAACGAGAATTTTGACAAGTTTTGAAAAGTATGGAAAACGTTTACTCAAAACTAAGGGCAAATTCCGTCCAACGTTTATGCAAAACACATTTTTGTTAAATGCTTTCATGAATTATTCAGTCAAATATTTGTAAATTAAACTGTGTTATTCATCTTTTCATAGATGGAAGCATTTGTGGTCGTGTTACCAACTTAAAAGGGCCTGATCGCACAGGGACGCCACAAAACTTTAGGGAAAGCAAAGGAAACCCCAATGACTTTTTATTGTATTTGTCGAAGTCAGCAGCAAACTGAACAAACTATAGGGCTTGTGAATGTGATGTCACATATCGAATTACTTGCTACTAATGATCTAGCTACAATTTCTTTTCAGATTTGGGGTACAAAAAAATTTACGGCAGAAAATCATTTGACAGTTTTCCCTGTGTGGAGATAAACGGAACAAGGCGTCTGAGGTGACACAGACATCAAATTGCTTGGGTTTCAGCAATAGGACACAAAAAAGTAAGTATGCTCCCAGCATTCTGGTGAGTTGGAAATGTAACGCTTCCATTTTCCATGCAATTGTCCTAATATTACCTGCTAAATGTGTCAACACACTGGATTATATAATGGACACTATATAACTAGTTGTGTCGGGTTAAAATAGAAACAGGACAGAGAAACATCTAACCCTTTTCCCACAAACACACACTATGGCAAGCCTTTTTAACATTTAATTGTGAGACCAGATTTACATTACAGATATCTGCAATTCATTTACGCCTAGACAAAATGCTAATTTAAGATATCTCTAATGACATTTTGACTGGTAATAATGACGTCACGCTTGCAGTTGAGCTGTATGGAAGCTCCAATTCGAGACATCTGCAATCCATTACTGACTATGTAAAATGCAGATACCTACAATTAAATGATTACTAGTCGTAAAGCAAATTAGAGATATGCTCACTTCAGTTCTGATTAGTCATAATTCCAATTGAAGAGATTTTTAATTCTTCATGGTTAAAGATATCTTCAGTACATTTTTACTAGTGAAAATGCAATTGTAGATATCTTGAGTGCAAGTTATGACGAGGCGAAGCTGAAGTAGAGATATCCCGAATTTATGATTGGTCTAAAGTCCTTTTTAAGATATCGCCCAAGAAATTATGGATATCTTGAACGTATTGTTAACTAGATGGCTCTTGTATTTCATATATCTTGAATGATCATTCTGACTATACAAAATGCAGATTTACGGAGCAGATTTTTGCACCGTGTTGATTCAAGCACTTGATCTTGATGATTGCTGTTGTAAAAAGAGCGGTGTAGTTTAAGTTCATCATGCGTCTCAGAAGACAGTAGATTTCCAATTCTTCATAAATTTCTTGAGCAGTCTTCAACTGAACAAAGTTCCCTTTTTTCACAAATTCCATATTGATGAGCTCTTTCACAATCGTGGCATTTTTTCTATCTATATTCTATCTATATTTCTATCTTTTCAGAAACAGCCAGCACCATTGTAGCCTACCAAAATTCTGCAGGCTACAGTTTAAAAGACCCGGTTGTTATGCGTCACATGATGCACATGATTTCTAATTCAGATATCTGAAAATATCATTTTGACCAGGTATAAGAGAAGTACAGATATCTCTAATTATCATTCTGGATTTGTGACGCTTCAAATTACGATTCCGGTGACACAATTGCAGATATCTTAAAAGATATTTTGCTTGTCAAAATGTAATTGTGGATATCTTGAATTGCCGTTCTGACTAGTAAGATTGTAAATGCAGATATCTTGAGTTGTCATTCTGAACAGTCACATTGTAATTCTTACTAGTCAAAACCCACTTGTAGATATCCAAAATGTCGATCTCATAATGATGCATAGTCAGGCGAAACCCATAAAACGGCTTGCCATACACACACTGATCAAAAACGCGAACCTAATACCCACCCTAATGAGAGGGAAGCTGTGTAGTCTCTTGTAATCTGCCTCCTCTTTCTTACTTTCTCCAGTTTCTGCCATTTTGGGCTTCTTACTAGAAAAAAAACCCCCCCAAACACAAACACAGAGAAAACCAGACGTGAGGTCGACAGATTAGTTTATAGATATCTTATAAAATATATATTATTCCTTGGAATTTTGAATGTCTGACGATTCAAGCTAAAGAGATATTAAAGACCGTCTAACATTTTGCACATCATATCTATACCAAAAGGCATCTTGTGCATTCATCGGTCATAGACAAATAACTGCAAATTGTAGATATGTCAAGATAGAGATATATTGAAGAATAATGCTGTAGATGGGGGACACCAGAAAACAACCCTATTATTTCAGCTTGTCATCTACAGATATTATGCCTACAAGTTAAATTGAGGTCAGCAGTCTGTCCTTAAGACCCCTGTGCGCTGCATATTTTTGTGCTGTCACTGCTAAAATACATCTTATTGAACTCATCAGCTGATTAGCAAGACCTTTTTAAGCTCAGGTGTGAAAACACAAAAATATAAAAGTCCATGGACTGGGATTCACAACCAAAGTAAAAACGCATCTAAAATTTACCGACGGCACAAAAATTATTTCGGCCTGTAAAAGTAAATAAAAGCGAAATAACAATTCAAAATATTTCTCCAGCTCTGAGTAGCTAGACATGCCGGTATCTTGCTCTCCGCTAGGTTACCTTTGGCCGACTAGCGGGCTAACAGAACAATGGAAATAAGTCTATTATGCTAACTGCCAGTCAGGCTAGCTAGCTAGCTAACTTACCTTTACCAGTTTTCTATAAATTATCTTTAAAACAACGCACGATATATGGTAAAATTGCGAGTGTTTCGAAAACTAGCCAGAACTATATGTTAGCATTGCTAATCATAAAGGTGCTGCCTGCGAGCAATTTTGTTTTGGGCTAAATGCTAACATTGCTACCTAGTTACCCCGCAACCCAGGCTAGCTCATAGGACACCAGAGGTATCGAAAAGAATCATGCTAATGCTAATGCTAATGTAAAAACCGCACTCATTTTTAACTACTGCAGACTCGGTGTGTGACGTTACCACTGTCTCGCGCTGCGAAGAAACTTACTTTCTTCAACTACTGTTGACATGGAGACAAGCCAGCCATAGCAACCGCCGGGCGAAACCCACGTGATTGTACCACTTCCGGCGTCCGTCTGTATCCACTTGGGGTTTTAAACTATAGGTGGATAGCCTGTATGGTTGACACTTTTCACAAAACACTGTTGGCTACTTCCAAAACCTCGTACTACTGTCCTAAATAGTATATTGTGGTGTACTATTTTGACATACAGGCTCCTCCACAGCCTGGAAAGTTGCAATATAAAGATATTATAGGCCTAAATTGAGCTAAAGCCTATATGCTTCTCTGCTGTTAAGGGTCCCATGACTGAACCAAAATTGCCTCATGTAGCCCATTACCTTTTTAACCCATTTTCACATTATTTTACAGCCTCAGTGTGTGTTGGATTTAATGCAATGACTAATTCATGGAAAGCTCATGAGGTAATCCCTGTAGAAATGTTTACTTTTTTTAGGGAGTAAGGGGATTGTACCAGTAAATACAAGCCTTCAGATCCAGTCTCACTATGATGACCGAAGAAAAAAAAAGTGTGTGTGTGTGTGTGTGTGTCCCATTTTCTTGCAAAGTAGGTCTGCACTGTTGTGGTGACCTAATATGAGGATTGTGTGAAATTGAATAGCTAATTGACATGAGAAAAAGTGACACATCCAGTCTCTCTGTTCCAATTTTACCCACTGCAGCCAATTATACAGCATCACCCCAGTTTCGTAAGTGATCTTGCATAGTGATGCCAATGAGGAACAAGAAGAAGAAAAAAAACAACAACCCAGGACATTCCTTCATTTGATATAAACTAGAGCAAGTTTCTGCTTCTGTTTTTATGCATTGCATCTTTAGATGTCTTCTTTGTTGTTTCACACGTAATGGAGTGTGCGTTTCACAACTCCAGACATCCTGCATCTAACACTCGACTTGTTTAGTGTAGGCAATCACACATTTTCTGCTTCAGATTAAAAATAGACCTGTTTTGAAATAATATTTCTTACTAAACCAAATTTGGCCTCAGATGACATGTTTGGGGAAGAAAGTCAAAGAAAGACAATGGCCAAATAAAAATCTACAAATCATAGTAGGGTGAATTCAGGTATTATGGAAAACTTGTCAGTATCCTATCGCGTTATACATTTCTGAAAGCCTATTTGTTTTTCCAAGACAAGAACGTAAACAAGACATTTGTAGTGTGTCCCATATTGCTTGAATTGAACCTATGGAAAGGTTATTTATCAAATAAATCCATTTAAATGAAACGCCTGCAGCAAAAATTCAGCACACTGAAAGTGATGTTCAGCCTGTTATTAAGCTTCCTAACTTCTGGACTTCTATTTGCATTTGGTACAGTAAATCTGATTCAGGCTCTGGAGATTTTTTACCATGATCAGGATTAAGAGAGTTTCATCCTGGCATTGATTTGTAATGCACCTAATATGAAGCTTAAAGCAATTAGCAGCTTGGCTTGATCTGCTGTTAGCTGGAGAGGATTTCATGATCAAGATCTAATCATTCTGCACTCATTCTGGCAGACAAAGTTAAGAAGAGATGGGAAGGATCGGACAGAAAGGAGGGTAAGACTGTGAATGGTCTCACAAGGTGGATGAATGAAATATGGTTTTGATTAGAAAAGCCAGTAGGACACACCTGAGGCCTGGAAAGATGTTTGTCATGGGGTGTGATTCAGACATGCTCCGACTTTCTACACACAGATGGGGTAATGGGAAGACAGAAGGATAGATCCATATAGATTGATCAGGCTTTCTTTCTTTCTTTGAGAGGTAGACTTCATAATTATAATCATGGAATCTGCATTACAATCCACATCCACAAACACTGTCAGACTGACAGAATGAAGGTTATATATTAGAGAGGGTTAAGAATTCAAACACAGATATACGACTGGGATTTGAGTGCTTCATTCTAATTATTGCAAAAGCCCTGAATTTGCACATCCTCTACAGCACAGTAGATTTATTGTATTTGTACAGCAGGGCGGGACTGCAGTGTTCTGGAGAAGACTATTCCAGTATAGTCATTTCAGTTACAGGCTAGTGAAGGCTCCATGCAACTCTCTCTAATATGTATTATGTATATGAACCAATTAATTAATGTTTTTTAAAACTGGTTATTATACATGTTTTACAATGTACAGATTTGTCAAACAACAATGTGAGCCTGAGCCTGAGATGGAGGGTGCACTGTAAATTGCTCATAAATCTATTGTCGATCTGCTCTGCACTATGGCTGCTTATATTCTAAGGAGCGGGGCAATGTGGGACTGGGGGAGGTGAGAAAGGAGGAAAATAAATTTAGTGGCTTGTGTAAATCTGGATGAAGCATGTTGCTGTAAGTAGCATGGTTTTTAACACCTCTGTGACACAGCTGGTAATACGAGCACCAACGTTTTCAGTGTTCCTGCCATGTGATCTAAGACAAGAAGTGTGTTTCTGACGTGCTTGCTTTTATTGCTCTGTAGCAAGGAGTGATAGGATGGTTGCTAAGTAACGCCAGCAGTTCCAGTCTTATTATAATTGAGGTTAAATCATGAGAGGCTGAGTACATGTGTGTGTCACTTTCACTGTTAGACAGCCAGGACTATGAAGGAAAGATAAAAAAGAAAGGCAGTTATTAAGAGTGAAGTCGATTTCACTTCTCATAGTAACTTTAATTTTTGCACATTCGGTCTCCCAATCAGGTAGCACAGTAAAAGAATAAAAGACATGAGAAGGATTTAGAAAAAGCAAACAAGTTCCAAAGCAGATATAGAAAAATTATCAAGCAAAGGGCATAAGCCTCGTATTTGTAGCCTTCAAACAATCCACATTTTTCTTTTCAAATGAGCTATTTTTATGTATACACCGAGTACATGACATCACAGTGACCACATAAGTGCAAACTTTAAACAAATAACAGGCATCACATTAACATTAACAACAGCTAGACATTGATGAGCTCCAAAGAAGAGAAACTGTGAATGTAAATCATTGATCGATAAATCTTTTCAGTTCAGCTGTCAAATTTTGTCCTTGTGCTGCTGCATGCTGCTGCCATTTTCATATATCACTCATGAAAATGTGTAAAACAATATTAACACCATTCTCAGCATTTTCTGCAAGTCCATTGCTTGCTGGCGTTTATGCTTAGTGTTCAGAGTTTCATTAGCTTTCTACTTCACCTCGTCTCTGTATCCAGTGAATAAGAGTATACTCAATATAACACTCTGATCAGATATACATAAGATATACAGTATATTACATGGTTCAATTTATATGGGATCTCACTTCATATGAAATGTATATTTAGTCACATTCATCAATTAAATGTACAGATAATAACAATAATGGCATAAAGAAACACACTGCATCATGGAATGTTTTATGGACCTTATGCAAGGTCATGTAGGAAAACAGTTTGAGCCATTCTGATTTTAACTGCCAAGATTTGTTCCACCAAAATGTCTGGAATAATTCAATCGGTGTCTTGTTTAAGAGGAGAATGATAAAATCATGTGTCACTGGGTTCAAAACGAATCAAATTATATGACGCCACCATTTTAACATTAATTGAGCTATTTCTGTTTTCAGAAAGGGATGCCTAGTATTGCTCAGTTAAACCTTTAATTTTAAATAGCCACTGCTTTTACCTTTCTCAAAACTAACTGGTCTGGGTCTGGGTCCTGTTCAAGGGAGCTGAAGAGACTCATGTCTGCTCTGTTTACATAAAATAATATTTCACTAAGCCCATCATAAAATAATATTTAATATTTCACTAAGCCCATCATAAAATAATATTTCATATTTCTCTAAGCCCACCCCAACACTGGCTGGACCATTTAGAGTAAGCCTCCTCTCTTCAACATAGAAACGGGGCGGCATGAAGAATAACACAAATGGACAAACATATACAGACTGTTTCGAGCTGCTTGAATGTAACTCTTATTAAATGAGATCAAAGCAAAAAGAAACGAACATGGAATGTTTGTCGCAGAATTCTCTGTGTTTTAAAGCCATCACTTTCAAAGCTAACGCCTTTCTCTTACCAAATACACCTTAGAAGAAGAGAATCTTTCTGTCAAAAATAAATAATAAATAAACTCCCAATTTCCTCAAATTTTGTGTCTAGGCAATTGGTTCAAACACACTTTTCCAAAGTGCGTTAAAAACTTTTCACAAATCAAACATTCATACAGAAGTAACGTTTGATAATGACAGTGTCTCACTCGAAGGCTCTTCGGTCAATCTACTCTCCCCTGACACACCCCCCCGTTTCCTTGGGCCTTTGTTTAACCTCCTGATGATACCTTACTGCCGCACGCTATCGTGATGATGGCAGTGCTCGGCCAGCTGCTTGGTGACTCCTCCGAACACTTCCACCTCGCGACTGGTCCAGGGGACAACGTTACCCAGCATGCCTGTGCTGCAATGGGCCAGCGCCAAGAGCTCTGCATGAGTAAGCGGCCGGTCCCACATGTTAAATTGAGAGAGGTCCCCTGAGAAAGCCCGCAATGCCTCGAAACGAAGTCCACCCATTGAACTCTGCAGGGAAAAGAAGATAACATGATTATTATTCTGTTTAAAACTCTGCAACATTTCTTTGTGTTAAACTTCACAGTGACTTTTTACACTTTATATACTCTTTGATAGAAACAGAATTCCAATTCGAATTGCATGGAAACACACTAGTTGTGTGCAATGATTCCTGGTACGCTTATTTCCTGCCATGTGCCATAGCAGGGTAAAGTCCAGTCCTGATAAAATTAGAGAAAGCACAGCAATACCGGACAACCTTCGAGCAGGTTTTAAAACGTGGATGGTCTTATTTAAAAGATAAGGACAGAGGAATTTAAGATATGATGGAAGAGTATGTGGATAGATGCTGAGGAGATAAAAGGGCTTGTGTGTTAGGAGCCTTGATGTGTTCCTCATCCAAATGGCAGTACAAATTTAATGGTGCAGAAACAGCAGAAACTGAGAACTAACTAATCACACTCAGTTACTCAAAAAATCAAATGCAGCAATATTTAATGACAATGTTTTAGAAATTCTCAATTGGAGTTTTTTTTCTTCTTCATTTTCACTATAGACTGGTTTTGTGAAATTCAACCCAGGTGCAGTGAACAAATGAACCGCATCAATAAATTAGTAATTCTATAAAACATTAGTCCGTGACTAGGGATAAAATCTCTCTATTTATACCTACAACTCTCATGTCTGAGTGGAGTTCTCAGCTCAGTTGGTCATCTTGAGCCCCAGCCAGTGTATGACTCACCTGTTCCTGGCCCAGGATGAGTGTTCCTCCGAGACGGATGTAGTGGCGGGTTGCCAGGTCCTTCCCCTCACCTTTCAGCTTTCCTCCCACATAGGCGTGCCACACTCCTCCTCTCCTGTTCCAGCTGACACACACATGCTGCCAAGAACCCACCGTCAGATTCAAGAAGAACTGCGCCACCTACAGGAGGAAGAAAAAAAAAAGCTTGAGGAGTAGCTTCCATAAATATTCAATCGGCATCCTTTGGCATCCTTCTCCTCGACATCGCTTTAAGGGGAACATAAATGCTCTCATAGTGAGCCATCATAAAGAGAGCCTAGGGGGAAGAGAGTGAATTATATGAATGCCCATTATGTTATTTATAGGATGCACAGTCTCAGGAATGCACTTTTTACAGCCATTAGCAGGGCTATAAAAGCAAGGACACCATGTTGAAATGTAACTACCAATTTAAAGAACAGCAACAATGAAAACAAGAAAATCAAAAATGCCAATTCCTTAATCAATAAGCAATCATAGTAATCAATGACTAATTAACCTGCCAAATGGTGCCAAGCATGATTTAGACGGTGGCGCAGCGGGTAGCATTGCCGCCTCACAGCTCCAGGGTCCGGGCCCTGATCCTGAGCTCCGGTTACTGTCTTTGCGGAGTTTCGCATGTTCTCCCTGTGTTTGCGTGGGTTTTCTCCCACCTCCCAAAAACATGCCGGTAGTTAGATTGGCTACTCTAATCTAGCTAATGTGTGTGTGTGTGATGTCCTGCTATGGACTGGCGGCCCATTCAGGGTGTGTTACTGCCTTACGGCCAGTGTTCCTGGGATAGGCTCCGGATCCACCGCAACCCTGACCAGTATAAATGATTGAAGATGAATGAATGAATGACTTAACACTCTAGGAAACATACTCATTTGCATTTGTGGAATGGCATGTCCTACCCAATTTACACTATCGGCCAAAATTTGAAAGCAACGCTAACTATGTAAAAAAAAAAAAAAAAAACATGAACACTTAAAGCGATAATGGACAGTAATATATTTGCTAACATAGACAAAAGATTCGACCAAATGTTTACAGCAACAATTAGCTGATTCTTAATACGGTTTTGCTTAATATTATATTATATATACTAAAATTTATTTTTACAAATACCTTTAGTGACAGCCTGATACACACTGTGTGTTAAGTTGGTGAATAATTAAAACCTGCTCAATTTAAGAGACTGTTATCAACAAAGCCCGTCAGGGCTTTTCCATTTAATACATTAGAGCAAATTACTGCACACCAATGAAATATTTTGGAAATGTTTTTTGGTAAAACTCTATTGAGACTGTGTCTGTTCCCCAAGCTAAACAAAAATACATTAAACCTCAGAAAGTTTGTTCTAGTAATCTAATTAACATAAAATGTGATCATTTTAAATACTTTTTATTAATATAACTGATGCAGCCACATAAAGAAGTCTACTCAGTCATTCTCACTAATTAATATTTACAGGCCACCAGAGCCCTATTCTGAATTTCTACAAGAATTTGGAGGAAGAACTTCTATTAACGATGTGATCATAACAAACATTCCGTATCTTTTCAACACATTTAATGCTGTTTCTCTTTTCTCTATATGACCGTCTATTGTAATGATTTATAATTCCATTTTCCAAGAGGATGGGTTCCCTTTTGAGTCTGGTTCCTTTCATGGTCTCAGGGAGTTTTTCCTTGCCACTGTCACCTCTGGCTTGCTCTTTAGGAATCTAGATCTACATTTGGATTTCTGTGAAGCTGCTTTGTGGCAATGTCTATTGTTAAAAGCGCTATACAAATAAAATGGAATTGAATTTAATTAAACCACTTATATTGTGTGTAAAAGTTGAAGACAAATAAATGTAATTTACACAAACAAGACATTTAGTGTGTTAAGTTTCACAGATGTTCCTTCATTATCACAAGTAACAAAAATGATCAAATAGTCAACTTCTTTCATATCCTCCAACATGATTTTACAAACGTTTAAAGCAGTAAACAGTCCTGGGTATGAAAAGTGGTTTGTACCTCATTTTTGATGATGAGCTCAACGGGGCCATGGACCAGCTGCTGCAGCACCAACTCGTGAGGCTCCCCTGACCAGGCGTAAGAAACTGCAGTTCCCAGGATGCTCTGCGCAGGTCTGAGCCACATGCAGACAGTGAGGGCATTTAGTGCAGGGATTGCTCGCTTCACCACAGCATACATAGAGCTGCTCTTCAGAGGAAAAGACAGCCTGTAACCCTCTGGGAACCTGTTCTCAGACAGACCTGACAGACAGACAGACAGACAAGACAGACAGACACACACACACACACACACACACACATATATATATCATGCATATATATTAGCAAATGCATGTATATTAATAAAAAAAATTTTTTTGACACAGGGTGGAAGTTATACGTTTTTACAGGTAGATTAGATTAGAGTAGATTAGATATACTTAGATATACTTTTTCTTGTACTCAACATAGCTGCATTAGACAACAACATCCAATTATATACACAACATATTACATATACATCCACACCTACATCCACATGTTGAAGTGTCAACAATAAAAGCTTAAAACAACAAATTACACAGCCTACCACCTGACCTACGCGGTCCCCACAGTATTGCACAATACAGACAGTATTGCACAGTTCCCTAGACCTTGCTATTTATAGTTTTATTGAAGCTGGTACAAATGAATTCTTGAATTGGTTGAATTTGTACCATGGCACTCTACCTTCTGTCAGAGGGTAGGAGATAATACTCAGAGTAAAGGACATGGGATGGATCAGTCGCTATTTTCTGTGCTCCCTTGAGCATAGACCGTTCATAAATGGACTAAAGGGAAACTGCAGTATTCTCTTCCCTTATCCTTTACATATGATAACAAAAGATATGGTCTAAATATTTTAGGAATGTGACTCCAAAACAAAAATGTAGTTAAGTGCCATTTAAAGAATGGAAAAATCATAATTCTGCACATAAAAATGTTGTTTAAGAATCTTTATAAATCAGGTTCAAACAGTTGATGTTTGAATCTGTAACCAATTCATATCCCTATTTACTGCATATGTTCTGTATAGAGCAGATCTCACAGGTCCTGTATGGTCTGCCATCATGCTTGTCTCAACATAGCATGTGCATCACAAATGCTGAAATCTCATTCATCAAAATGTTAAACAAACATTCACTCACTAGCATCATTACTTGCTCAATTTTACAACACAGGTCCGTTATGTCAGAACTAATGAAATTCTTTTTTTATTTGACGGTGCAGCAACACACACTCTCATTACCAAAATGCAGCACATTACCAAATGTCAAAATCAAACAAATCAATGAAAATCAATGAAACATTTTCTTGGAATGGTGTGCTTGATGAACAGAAGGTGCACCTTGGCCCTTTAGTGAGGGCCAAACGTTGAGCAGATTTGCATCCAAACCTTTAAATCAGTAAGATGTTATCCTTTAAAAATCCGCCTTTTCACAAAAGATTTCTCAATAGTGATCGCAGGCTTAAGTGCACAGCTTTAGGGTCTTATGCTGCAGAAATACTGTAAAAAATCCCTCCTATGTCCTCAATCTCTTTTTGATCTTTCCCCTTCATTCTTTCCCACTTCTCTCACCTTGTAATTATTGATATTCCTCTCTTTACATGATTGTGGTAAATGCCACTTGATTATTTGTTCTACCCATATAAATATCCATCCCTCTATTCATTCTCTATCTTGTACTTTCTATCTCACCTTGCTCAAGGCTGCTGATTCGTTGGTGAACAGCGTCCAGTCCATGGTCAATGTGCTGTTGATGTTTCTGGGTTTCTTTGCGAAGTGCTTTCCTTTCCTCTTCCAGCACTTTCATCTTTCGCTTCAGCTCTCTCTCCAGATCCTCCACTCTCATCTGTGCCGCAGCTCCCTGCACCGTGATTGTGCTTGAGACACTGCCTTTGCCTTTCTGCCCCGATTCTGTGTGGTTATGAGCCAGTGGAGCCATTTCTGCCTGCATGCACAAGAACACGCCTAAATTATAAATGAGTTTTTAGTAAGGATGCACTGATCTGAGCATTGGTGTCGGGAACAATGTTGGCCTAAAACTCTGGATTAGTATCGGATTGGATTTTACCTATTTTCCGATCTGATTTACTGACGTATTTAATGCCTTGTGCTGTTGACTGACAACGACTAAGATCATGCACGTGAACACAGAACTTGTCTTAAAGCATGTATTATAATAATATTGTCAACAGAAGTTTGCAGAGATTCAGTTATTAAGATGATGTCAGTATCAGGCTAATTTCAGGTATGGCCAATACTCAGAGCTCTGACATTGGTATCACAATTTGTTTTTTTTTAAACAGGATTGGTACATCCCTAGTTATTGCATTTCTTGCACTTCAGAAGGAGCGACCAAACGGACCATTTGCAGCCCCTTCCAAATGCCCATCTCGCTTCAGATATGGTGTGAGAGTTTTCCCATTTATATTCGTGTTCAACCGCATTGCATCATCAGTTTGGACTGGTGACAACAAACACACCAGTATTCTTTACTGCAGCGGTTACAGAACTGTTTCAGATGCATCTCATCACACATGCTCTTGTGGATTATTGTGATAAAAAAAAAAGAAGAAAAAAAGATGTTACACTTGTCCTGACAGGCATCACAGCATTATTTATTATTTCACTTTTTGCCTCCACGCCTCCGTGATGCGATGCTCATACGGAGCTTCTTAATTTATGGTGAGGAACCCCGACGTTATTGATTTCTAACGAGGTTTAATCACGCAAGAGAGTGGGTAAGCACCCGCGCGCTGATGAGCGTTGCAGCATACCGGTGATCAAACACAGAAATGGCGCGAGCGCTCCGGCTGCAGCCAATCAGAACGGCGCGTTTCTAGCGCAGCGCTGTAAATCCCAGCCGGCGCGCTGCGTGAGAGGAACAGGAATGAGCAGCAGGGAGGCGGCGGGCGAGTTAAAGCGTGCATATGTATAAGTGCGTGTGTATGGCGGCGTACTATTTTCACATATTGTTTAGGACGGTATGTGGTATATAGCTTGATAATCAGACATTCAGTGCCTCTGTTACTGTATTGGTTTTCCTTTCTTTTCTCTTCTTTTGTATGAGTGCATTGTAATCAGTAGGCCTATTTATTTGCTTAAGTATTTTTTTTTTGTTGGTCCTTTTATTTTATAATTATTTGTAATTATAAGGCTTACTCTGTTCTGTAAACACATTTTTGAGATTTTAGAAGTGATTGGTTCAATAATAATACCAACAACAGAAAGAATAATAATAATAATAATAATAATAATAATAAATGATATGTTGTCATTATTATATGTTATTATTATACTGTATGTCCTTGTCATATTAATGCATTGTTATAAACCTTTGGCAAAAGCATATTTGCATTCATGAATAATGGATAGCGGATACACTTCTAAAGTGGTTCTACTTGGAACTTTTAAGGGTTCCCCCAGAGAGACAATCCAAGAACCCATTTTTTTTCCCTAAGAGTGTAAAACCCAAAAAAAGGAAAATGACATTTGTTCGTTTTTTGTGTGTGTGTGTGTGTGGGGGGGGGGGATTGTAAGGATTGTTACCAAAGTTTTTTTTAAAGCAAATGCTACATATTGGTTATATTCAGTACAACAAGAAATGGACTTATTTACTCATGCTTACCATCTTGGTATTTTTAAACAATTTCCTAACGCCAACAAAAAGCGAACACACACCACCGGTTGTCAAGCTGTACTTATGAAAGGAACAGGTTGTTTGTGTCCGTACCTCCAGCTTTTCGATGCGCTGTTTCATGTGCAGTATGGCTCTCTCCAGCTCCCGGACGCTGAGTGCAGGCGGTCCCGCTTCGTCCTGCATCATGAGTCCGTCCCTGTCCTCCCTCCTCCCGGCCCACAATGCCTCGCTCCTGTGCCCGCCGCTTTCGCAGGCCGAGAGTTTTCCGGTGAGCTCGCGGATAGTGCGCTGCTCGGTGCGGATCTCCTCCTCCTGCTGCTCCACGGTGTGCCTGAGCTCCTCGGCCGTGGCGCGGAGATCTCCCCACTTCTCTCCCACATACATAGACTGATCGTCCGCCTGGAAGCTCTTCGGCCTGCACTCTCCGGCCGGAACCGGAGTACAGATCAGCCTGCTGACGGTCACCTGCTGCGCCCCACCGTCGCTGCCCGTTCTCACGCCGGTGATCCCGTAGAAGGTGGGAGGCTCCGGGCTGTTTCTCTCTCCGCTGCCGTGAAGCGCGTCCAGTGGTCCTGCCCGGGCCACGGAGCCCGACGGGAGAGTGAGGACACTCGAACCCGCGGACACTGACTTATTATCGGCGAGCGACTGTGCGGCGGTCGAGGCTGCGGCTGCGGCAGAAGGAGAGCCGCTGTGCACCGCGGCGATGATGCAGATTACGGCGCCGACGAATGCCACCATCCCGGCGGCCAAAATCACAACGATGAACTTCAGGGTGGCGGTTTGAGCAGGCGGTGAATATGAGAAACGGGTGAAGAAAGAAAACCAAAAACCAAAAAACACAAACAAATCTTTGATTCGTCAGCTGTATAACGTTAGATATGACAGCAGATCAGTAGAGAACTCTCTTCTCTAACGATGCCACCAAAGTGTTTCCAATGTAGTCTGCTGTCAGGCTGAAGCCCCGCCCCCTCTACAGCGCTTACAGCGCGTACGCACCCCTCTTCATCCAAAAGCGCGCAGCATACTCGCGTACTACAAAGTATTTCAGACCAGTGCCATGACTGGTCTTGTTCGCGTACTGTTTTATCAAACCGTTTAGTGCGGCAGTATTGCAGCGCATCACCATCTAAAACCGTGAGCTGGACTCAAATGAGCCTTTCTTGTTTCACATACAGTGAACTCCAGAATGATTGACGCCCTTCATGGAAAGGAGCTAAATGAATATATAACATGAATATGTGCTTAAACATATAGGGACGCTGCATAGCTGCATAGCTTTATTGTAACGCTGTATTCTCTTGACGTAAAAAGTTTTCTGAAGTAGTTCGATTTGATTAGGCAAAAACTGGTTTCAAAATTATTGGCACCCCACAACTATTTGGCAAAGCCTTCCCTGAAGGGAAAAGCAGCACTGTGCCTCATCTTGTAATGTCTGAGAAGGTCAGAGAACACTATAGAGGGACTCATGCACAACATTTTAAACTCCTTTATATTCTTAGGTTCGCACACGTGAACTGTCCTCAGTTCAGACAACAGGTTTTCAATAGGGTTCAAGTCCGGAGACTGAGATGACTATTGCAAAACACAATTTTGTGTTGCTGCAATCATTTCTGTGTTAGTTAGGGACATTATCTTGTTGAAAGATCCAACTATTTAAAAAATAAACTTCTTATGAGAATAATATTTTTATTCTTAGCGCTTGGGTCTTTTATCTTGTTAAATAGACTTTTCAAGATTAGTAGTACTTACAATAGATTTATAATCAATTCATTAGTGATTGTACATTGTTTTTTTTTAAATGTGCTTTATCATAAATACTTGACCTTCTAATCTTTTATATGTAAAGCACGTTGACATTTTGAACAATATAAAGAAAGATTATTATTATTATTATTGTATTATTATTTTGGTAGATGAAAGGCAAGTAGTTCAAATTAATTGAATGGAAAATTTCAATTATTGTCTGTAATTCTTTTTATACAATCATATTGCTCATTCTCTTGAAGGTTGCCAATAATTCTGGAGTTGACTGTATATAAATTTAAACTATAAAGTTGTCTTCAAAGTTATTATTTGGTACTACGGGGGAAAAAAACATTCTTTGAAATTACAGTCCTTGCTAGTTTTGGGCTATAAGCACAGATTCTTAAAAGCTATATCCATATTTGAGTTTTGGGGTTAGTGTCAGGATAGAGTTCAGGTTAAGGTAATGTTAGGGTTTGTATTGATGTTAAAATTACGATGGGTTTAGGCTCGGGTTAGGGTTGGGTTAGAGATAGGTTTAGGGTTAAGGTTAGGGATAGGGTTAGGTTTAGGGTTAGAGTTGGGGTTTGGGTTTCCATTCCCTTTAAGTAATTTAAATAATCTAGCATAAATTACTAATCCATATTACTATTACAATTACTATTCCATAATTTCATTATTTGTAAAAAAAAATAAAAAAATAAAAAGAACAAAAATTATAATGTCATATTCTTGGCCAAACTGAGGCACTAAACTGCTCAGCCAGCACTCCTGACATCACCGGAGAAAATGGATGGAAAAATAGAGCTGCATTGTTTAAGATAAGCATGAGCGCATGTGCGTAGCACTGGGCCCAACAGTTTACTGGGATACAGTTACCATGTTAACCAGTAACCCACATCATAAACACAGGCGTGTAAGTGTGAGAGATACAGTGCAGACATACATAGAGTTAAATGGTTTATTAAGGAGAGCAGTCTCTGGATGATTATGTATTCAATAGGTCAGCTTCATTTGTTCCTTTTTCTATATAAAGTGCAGTGACACAGAGAGAGAGAGAGAGAGAGAAAAAAATCTGAAGAGCAGCATGAATTGGGGCACATTCACTGTGGATGAACTGGCCCTTATTTCCTGACATACATTCAATTTCTTTTTCGGTCTTTGCAGAGAGACACGTATTCACCACATCACGCCAAACCTTGTTTTGAGGAGAACTGGATCTCACAGAGCAGAAAGTCTATTTTCAGCCACACCAGTCTACTAAGCCATGCAGCCAAGCTTTGATTATGCCGGTTGAATATCTCCCTGAAGGCCAATCTAACATCATCATTTTACATCCTTGAACGTATAAAAACAACACATTTTAAGTCACTTGTTATGGTCATGAATTCTCTCTCATTTGAAAGTATATGAAACACAAAATGGCTTATTCCTTTGCACACAAGCACCTGCGTAACATTAACATTCAACTGGTGGGAGGAAATAATGAGCAGCCGCCTGTGGCCTAGTTGCTGTTTTCACTTCCAGGTTGGTGGTTTAGTGCCATCTAGTGTGCAGCTAAACAACATCGTCCTCAAAACACTGCCGTGGGAATAGTTGCTTCAGAAAGGAGGAGACCCCTGTGTGCAATTTCATCAGTGAGACCTACAGTGTACATAAGAAAACCCCCATAGCTTTGTAGATGTTAATATCTGCAGTTTGCTGCCAGAAGACAGAAGAGTATACAAAATCAAAAAAGGTTAAAGTATAGGTATATACAGGTATATACACAGGTAAATAATACATTTTCTGCACATTTTAAAATAGTTTGGGTGGGTTTTTTGTGTTAAATGAGATAAGGCTCATACATGTTTTATTCAATCTTACTGGATTGCTTTATATGTCATTGATTTTTTAATTTTTTTTTATTGGCTGTAGGTTTATTTTCATAAAATGTCCTTTTATTATTATTATTTTTTTAAATGCACATTTTAAGTTATAGGTTTTATTTAATCTTATGGGATTCTATTATTTATTAGGATTTTCTAGCTCATGTTTTGCTGCAAGTTCTAATTTCTTAGTGTGTTTTTTTGTTGTTGTTTAATTTTGTACTCTCCGAAAACGAGACAATAGCCTCAGTAGAGCTTTACTGCTTAATAATGAATAAATCCCATAGCTGTTTTATCATATTCCCCAATGTTCTTAGCATAATTTACCTTTTAGCTTGATAGCTAGAATTCTGGCCATACGTTCAGTTACCCGTGTCCCTACACCTGCGAGAAAAAAGGTGTAATCGGACTCGAATGTGTGCTGTGCCTATGCAGCAACCAACAAAGTATACCTGAACCTAACCATAACCTAACCCTAATGTCATTTTCTCTAACCCTGTGCTAACCCTAATGTCATTTTCTCTAACCCTGCTCTAACCCTAATGT
>JAOUQW010000023.1:17178629-17211073 GCA_028565825.1 Olivaichthys viedmensis | reverse complement strand
CGTGGAGAAGGTGAAAGGGGTGTGCAGACTTGAACAGTTTATCAGTTTGAGTGGTTCAGTTCTTAATCCCTACAATGTAAGATATTAATTCTTAAGCTTTAGAATAACTAATCGGTATGCAATGCACAGAATCAAACTAGCTAGAAACTAGCCAACTACAAACTAGTAAGTGCAAGTTTACAATTTCTTCAGTTTTTGTATCCATTATTCCTATATTTTGTATTCCTTTGTGTCAAAATACAGCCAAATTACTCCTATTCAAGGCTTAATTGTCATTTACTTCCTTTTTCTTTTCATTGACACACAGCTAAAGGCAATTTTATCAACAGAGGAAAACCACTTTATGTTCAATATTGTAGCGTTGGCGAAGAAGAGGCGTGAGGAAGCATTTTAAAATCAGGAAAATGCTCTTTATTTGGTGTAGCTTTGTGGTAAGCCAGAGGACTAAACTAACTGGTGGAAGCCGGTGGGTGTTAACAAAGCCCACCAGACTTCCACGGATGGTGGACACATATAACGTGGTGGCTCCACACTTATAACGTGCTCGCTCAACATGGACAACAAATCCCACAATTCCCCCATTTTTCACCAAAGACTCATTACAACAGAACAGGGAATTCTTCTACACAAACAACAGGCAGCCATGGGGGCTCATGGGTATGCAAATGCACACAGCGCAGGCGCACCGCCGCTACAATATAAAAGGCAATGCACAAGATTCGTGCTCTTTTTATCTATTGGGCTGGGATGTTTTTTTTGTGAAATCTTTTAACTATTCGTTGTGATAAATCATGTTGACAGACAGCCCATAGACAGCTATGCTAACACTCCTGAACCCTTCCCCACTAACATTCCATGATCATTTGTTTGTGCTGCATATTTATTCTAGAATAGTTTGTTTGTTAAATTAAGCCTTTAGGACTGAAACAGAAATATAAAAAAACTTGCTTTAATTATATTTCCAATATAGCAATGTTGAAAAGTCCATATAATAGCATATGAATTACAGGGACTGTTCCCACATTGTTGGCACGTCCTACATTAAATACCCCTGTGTGCCCTGACAACTATGTCCTTTGGAAGCTTTTGCTTAGAAGCTTGCATGCGTACCTGACTGGCCATTTGTTATTGTTCAAGTAACAGCACTCATGTAATAGACAAGATAAAATTCTACTGAGCAAATGTTTGCAAACGAATAATCAACCTTAAGTTTGACAATACCATATGAACACTGCAGGGGCTGAGATGAAGAGTGGTACTCAGAGCATGGCCAGAGCTGTGCAAACTACGTACTGTCATCAAATTATTGTGAATCTAAAGGTCACTTTGTGAACTGGATAACAGATTTTGAAAAGACTGGTCCCACTAGCTGAACTGAAGAAACGATGCAAAAGAACAAGCTGCCACTTTCAGACTGAATTTGGTTGTTTCCTAATTTGCTTTATTATATTAAATTAGGTATTTTAATGTTATTGTAAAAGTGACATTACATTTCATGATAATATTGATTTGTTAAAGTAAACAATCAATTAATTCAGATTCCTCCTTAATCTAAAAGAACTAAAAGCACAACGAATAGAGTGAAATATTGATCTTAAAATCGCCACACTGCCTTGCTGATCTGTTTCCCCCAGAGCCTACGGGGATGTCCTCTAAAGTGAGACTGCATATGTGCGTGCCTGAGTGTGTGTGTATGCGTTTTATACCTTCCAGTTACCATGCAGTGTAAAGACTCCCAGTGTGCTGATGAGGAAAAGCTTTTAGGCACAGGTCCCAAATCAGTTGGCCACTAATAAAGCTTAACCTCCCAGTGGGGCAGGGACTGCACCACAACCGGAGCTGAAAGAAACCACACATAGAGTGGACTGTTGCAGCAGTCCAACAAACTGTGATCTGATTACAGTTCACATTTGGTATAACTATTGTTGTCGTTGAGGTACAAATATACTGACAGAAATACAAAAAGGAACCACCTTTTAAAATGGGCATTTCCCACCTGTGTGTGAGGCAGGTTTAAAAAAAACTGTTAACAGGTCTTGCCCTTCCTAGTCTCAGCCTCCACCCAAGCCTCACAGAGTACCTTACATCTTTTGTACACTTAGCTGGCCACAAGCTTCAGAATCTTGAAGGTTGCAATCTGTTTGGCTATCCACACTTCTGCACACCAGTTTTTGACGGGATACAAAGTGAACACTAACACAATGAGCTTTTAGGACCAACATATAGTCACTGGATTGAAAAAAAGTTCACAACATCACGTCTTTAAAAGTTGTTAGAATTATTTTAAATTTTTTAAAATGTGGTTGACTGTTTGCAATGTCAGGCAAATGCTGACGTTGACTTTCACATTCCGTGAAAGTAGGCACAGAGTAGACACTCTGGAGAAAGCTAGAATTCTGGCTGGCATGACTACCTTGCTCACAACTGACCCCACTGAACTACATATACCTCGTGAATTGCCTTTTAAGGAAAATGTGCAATGTTGAGTAGCACTGTTCCAGTTGAGGCGGAGCAAATTTCTGCGCCAGAAAAATGTAAACGCAAGCCTTTGATGAAAAAAACAAACCAGATCCGTTGCATGGCAATATTGCAATTCACAGTTTTTTTTAAGGTTCCTTTGAAATAATGTGTATTATATGTCTAGAAGCACCTTTAAGCTTCAAAAGAATCTACAATCTAAGGAGACCATAGACAAGAGAAGCAATCATTTTTCAGCACAATTTGATCAATGCTTTTTATATACTGTGCATCTGTCCGTGTCTTTGTGTGGAGGTTTTGCTTTGACTTGTGGAGGCGGATAAGCCTTCGTTCTGACTAGATAATGTGGCATATTTTTACGCACAGCGCCTCCCTCCCCTTCTCTTTTATATACACACTTTGTGTATGGTCAGAAACCTTTAGGTCGATTTGGGCATCTGTATCTGTGTTTGTGTAGGTTTTGATGTGGTGTGTAGGGGTAGGAGATTTGTGTGTGTGTGAGTGGTTGTGTGTGTATTCCACGCTGTTACATCACCATGCTCTCTGAGAGTTTCTCTCTTTTGCACGCTGGGCCACAGAGGCTCACTGCTCTAAAACTGCTGCAGAAAACAGCACTACTGCCTGACTTCAGAGCTGAAGAACAGAAACAGGGCTGTCACCACTTATTCAGACTCAGGAACTACATGATTTAGCACTTTCACTGCAGTATACAAATAATTAATAGCCACTTATTGCAAATTATGTTGTATTTACACATTACAACAAAAGTTTCTAATGCCTCTCACCCTTGCCCACTGTTTGATATGATATTGTCATCATCACATCACATTGATGACCCAGAGTGTGTCATTGAGAGCTTTAACATGGAGCCAAGAAGTGGCAATGCAACAAGTTCCTCAGGATATCTGTTTGGGCAAAAAAAGCCTACAAGTATTTCAAATCAGCCATATTTTGCATGGTTTATTCAAAACTATGTATGAGAAATACACAGATAATACATAAATCAGAAGCATCATGCACTCACTTTACTTGAGAGGGCAGTTTTCACTATTCCACTATTCCATGCAAATAGGAGATTTAATATCTCAGGCAGGTAGAGACAGCTAACACTTTAAAATGTAGGATAAATAGTGACTCTGATTAGCTCTAACCCTAACTTGGAACTACAACATTATGACATCCTCCCTTCTGTCGCTTTCTATCTGGTTTGCTTCTAGACCCAGACAATGGAGTGCGGATGTAAATTTAGTTTGAAGGTTTTATTGTCTAATTAGACAATTAATGTCAGTGTGTGTTTCTTATTTGCACAGAGGAGATTTCATTAATGAAAGCTGTGCCAGATGGTAAGAACTGTGTGTTGTATTTAGCAATGGTGTATTATATTTGGCAATCATAGACCAACATAGTGGCATACAAAACACAAAACTAAAAGATAATTATAGCGTCTAATCCAGCCTCGTAACTGACTGTGTACCTTGCCTCCTCTTTTTTTATGAAATAATTAATAAGTCGAGTTGGGAAATAGCCTATTATAAAATCACATCCCTTTCAGACGTCAACACAGCCAAAGCAGTTGTGCTATTGGTCGACAATATGAATTTGTGAGTCAAAGTTTTCCAAAGTTGAACTCAATACAAAGTTTTGCCGGGGAAATTGTGGAAATTGTTCTAATGAAATAAATTTGATTTAGCTTATGAAATTTAGCTAACAAAAAGCTAATGTGACTGGGCCTTAATTCTAACTAGGAAGCTAGAAATGCTAACAATTGCTAGGTAATAATGCTAATGGTAGCTAGCCAGTAGCCTAGTGTTTTATGACTGTAGGCCTACGCTAAACAATATTTTGAGTAATATTCTTTACAGAAAAAACAAGTAAAAAAAAAAAAAATTCACGTCAAATGATGTGTGAGGATTTTAATATGTATTTTCACATAATTCGTTATTGTTTCACATGCTTTCACATATTAACATGAAATTATATAAACACATGTTCAAAAATAACATGAATTATGTGAAGATACATGAGTAAACATCACATATTTCACATGTGAAAGTGCAAAAATCGTGGGGGTTTTTCCTGCGAGAAGAAGGGTCCTTTGCCGTGTCTGTTCGATTTTGATAGACCTGAGTGTCTAGAGAGCAGAATGAATACCACTTGGTTTGATACACATGGTTACCTGGCCAAAAGGTACAAGTGGAACAGTGGCTTCAGGTGTTTCTGTGCATATAGAGAAAGTAAAAAATGACACAATGTATTTAAATTCACCCAATTTACAGTCTTTGCAAAGGTTCAGTGACTCTGCAAACTGCAAACCAGAAGTTGATTGTCTTAAGAACTCTAAATTCACAAATAAACTGAAAAAGCAGTTGAGGACCTAATATCTAATATTCCTTCTGTCAAATTAAAAGTGAGACCTGGCTTTCACAGGCATTCCTTAGTCTCAGTGTATGCCAAAACATTATGATGTAACTAAATACAGGTTGGGGCAACGGATCTTAGAAAGAGCTGTGATGCTGTCATTTCTGATAAAAAACTTTACTTCTCAGAATAAGCCACAGAACATCTAAATGAGTAAGTCTAAGTGAGCACACAACTTCAGAGAACTTTAACTTGACACAGGAAACCACACATATATGTGCAAGCCTGGCTGAGGTGGTGTGTTGGACAATCAGCTGAAAGATGCATATATTGGTATATATATGATATATTATATAATCTACTGTGGTAGTTTGATTAATAACCTAGTACTGTGTAGCAATATAGGAACATTAAGTATAATATTAGATCAAATGTTATATTACTATATCATATACCCCCAGCTGGCCAGTAGGTATAGATGTTGTGGAAAACTTGCTCACAGAAACAACATGTCTTTAAATATAAACAAAATCATTATTTTTTGATAGTCCACTTGCCATATCTGTTAATCCAGTGTGTTAATATAAATGCTATTGTATTTACCTGTAATGTTTGATCACAAGGTTAAGATTTTTCACATGGTACTCCTTAAAGGCATAGTTGGTAATTTTGGTAGAAGTTAGCTGAAGCTAGTTGCTTTGAAACTAAAAATACTAACAAATGAAGAAATGCTTGCGGAACATGCAGTTGCGGAATGAGGACGTGCACATGCGGGATGGAGAAATGCTTGCGGTACAGGACATGCGGAATGAGGACATGCATACGGTAAAACAACATGCACATGCGGACTGAAGAAGTGCTTGCGGAACATGCACATGCGGACTGAAGAAGTGCTAATCCGGAATTGGGAATTTTTTTTGTTTTTTTGTTTTTTAAAGCGACCGAACCTAAAGACGATCTGCACAGATTTGCTCATTTTCAGATAAATATGAAACGCAATCAGTATTTGTTTATAGATCCCAGGGGTCTGAGCTCCGTCGTGACTTTTAGGCCAATGAATGTCAGTGACACCGATATTTGCTTCTATTCTCATGTGTTCATCAGAAACAGACAAACGTTTTCATATTAATTAATCATTTAGCCTCAGTCAACAAAGCTATTCTCCTCATTTAAATAATTTAGTTTTTGTATGATTACCAAAAAGTTCAACTTTGGGCTCATCATAACACATTCACACAATTTTTTTTTGATAAATGGTTTGACATCTAAATAAACAAGGTCTTCAACCATTTGATCCTACCACAACAGTTCTTCTTAATGGTTAGGTTTAAGGTTATTGAAAGTTCGGGCTATGTTGGTAGCACAGTCTGATAACCAGCATGATCTGATGATATGGTATTCATTTTGACTGTCCCTCAGACAGAATCCTTGGCATTACGGTCACTGACATCGTAAATAGCCATGACTGCTTCACGTCCAATGAAGATTGAAGCTTTAAAAATCGCTAAGTTAACAGTTTTGTTTAGCTTACATTATGGCTTGTATTATATTATCATATATATTAGCCTGCAGGGATGCATACTTGGAAATAGTGAAAGAGCTCTTTGTGAAATGAATAGAAAGATAGTACTGTTTTCCTTACTTTAACACCTAACACCTTACTTTACGGATGAAAAATTTGTCCATCAGTAAAATAGCATTTATTTGATTTTAAATTTATTTTATTTTATATACACAATTACATTTAAGATTTTATCTGTGTGTGTGTTTGTGTGTGTGTGTGTGTGTCAATAAACCTCTTGCAAATGGATCCTCAACCTCAACCCGAGTCTCCATTGTTACATTAGAGTAGCCAATCTAGAGTACTCGGAGGAAACCCACGCGGACACAGGGATAACATGCGAAACTCCACACAGACAGTAACCAGAGCTCACGATTGGACCCTGGAGCTGTGAGGCTCCAATACTGCTGTGCCACCATGCTGCCCATAAGGAAAGGTGTGTATCAAAAAAGGCTTGAGGGAATGAAATCTATTGAACTAGTGAGATCTTCCTAAGATTTTTTGAAGTAAGAAAAATCTCTAAAATTAAATCGTACATGCAGTACTAGGTGTGACAATCTAGATGTATTTTCATATCTCAAGAGATTTTGCTGTCTAGCACCCAATGTCAGGAGGAGGAGGAGGAGTTTCCCCTTTCTATTCTTGATTCATTTCATAGTTCCTTCCTTATTTTTATTCTCAGGACGTTTTTTCGTTTCTTTGCTATAGTGGAGTTTGGCTTTCTTCAGTCCAGATCTTTATAGAAAATCATCCTCATAACCATCAATTTTCTCCACATTCCATTTTTGTAGCCCCATTCAAATTCAATATGCCATACTTTCTCAAGTAAGAATTACAGATTACTGCTTTGTAGTTTCAGATTGGGATTCAGCATACTATGACATTCAGGATGAAATCATGCCTAAACATGAAACTTTACCAAACGAAACAAGCTTAACCATCTGCTTAAACTAACAAGATTAATTGTAATAAACATGTCTAGCTAATAAATAGGTGTGTTGTAGAAACATGCTTTAAAATGTAGATTAAAGATGAACAAAAAGAGGAACTGTTTTTTTTTTCCAAGCTTGATTTACATGAACAGGAAGGAAGAGTTCTCTTCGAGGAGTCATCATGACCACCAGACAAACATGGTTTCATTGCTGAAAACAGCCTTAACTTTGGTTGATACTTTTAATAAAGGGGTTAAGGACCAATTATCAACATAAATCAATCTGAAAATGACTTATGTTGACCATTTGCAATTTCACCTCAATTTTTGATAATCACTGCATGTAACAAAGTTCACTCTAAATTATAACAAACAACAAATGCTGTATGAATATAGTAACTCACTTCTAGTCAATGCCAATGAATATTAACTCGGGAGAAAAGGACTCAGGGTGACACAGGGTGACACAGACTCTAGGTGTATTTGAGAGGATTCGGACATAAGTGAACCAGGTCTGTAGTGGTTGCAACTTGAGGAGATGCTGGGACCATATCAATAAAGAAAAACAGAACCTCTGAGATTTTATTCTTATAAGTGTTAATCAGATATTACAGTCTTAAAGGGAAACATTACAGGAGAGGAAATCTAGAGCAGAGATCATTCATTATGAACATGCACAACACTTTCTAGGTGAATGCTGCATTCTATACATTTTAGTGAATCACTGAGACACTGTATGTTTTATTCTTTATTAGGTACACCAACACTCATTGGCATTATAGGTCACTTTGTACGTATACAGTTAGTGACTGTAGTCCATGTGTTGCTCTGCACAGTTTGTCAGCACCTCACTATCCCATCCGTAAATGCTTAGGGTGGCTTGCATGTTTTCCTGTCTCACCACTAATCTTCACGCCATCTTTTCTTCAAATTCTCTTCACACACAAAAATACTGTTGTAATTCACTGATGAGTGGCAGGTTTGCTTTTTGCTGACTGATCTACACCATTGCAGTGGTGAGGGATGGGATGTTTCTCAGTCTCATTCATCAGATTACCTTAGTGATAACAGTGAGCTGGGTTATAACTAATAAGAGTACGGGGTATTTCATAAAATCTATTTTTAAAATAAAAAGAATTGGTTTTGGAAATAAGTTTATGTATACACTCTCAGAAAAAAAAGGTACTAAACTGTACCTTATTTTGTCACTGGGGTGGTACCCTCAAGGGAACATCTTTTGTACCTTTAGTATGGATCTTTTACCTGGGAAGGTGAATGTACTGTACCTTTAAAGTTTTACTCTAGAAGTGAATTAAAGGTACAACAGTGGTCCTTAAGGTGTAATTATGTTTAAAAGGTACACTATATTCACATTTCCAGGTAAAAGATACAAATGACTCTTGCAGATAAGAAGGCGCCTAGGCTGATGAGGGCTGCACTTTTGAGAACACAAGCCTCAGAGACAGCTTTCACGGACTAAAAATGAATATTGCTCTAACAATATTAATTCTGCATTAATCATTGACCTGTTCAAAAATAATAATTACATAATCAAGTAGAGCTTTGAATCAAACGAAAGAAATTCAGGACCAAATCTTAAAATATGTTCAAAATTAAGCATCCGCAGGCCAGCCTTGTTCAGACAGCATTCCTCTTAAATACTGCAACACAATGTTGGAAGGTGCCGTTTATATGTCCAAGAGCTTCAGATCTGCATATAAAATGTAGTTACGTCTCTGTGAGAGAGTTCATGGTGCATTGTGTCACAGGCAGTATAGCAAGCGATGGCATCAAGCATTGTGGCGACAGAAATGTTGACGCCACTGTGAAAAAGAGGAACTGCTGTTTTTGGTAAAGGAAATGCTTTAATGCACTTCAGTAATGAACACATACCCCCATATCACACTCTCCATAAAACACACACAAGGAAGTGTCTACTATTAAACCAGGTCTCAGATACTGACTGGACGCCACACATTACCAGACTCTGTAAGTATCAGTTGAATGGATTAATGGAGTTCCTTAAGGATGGATTAAAGTGAAAGTAAAGAAAGGTAAGCGTTGTTTATCAAAAGATTTTAAATAAATAATTTAAAATCTTTATAGTCTATTAGAATGACGATGCTTAATTAGCATTTAAAAAAAAAAAACCTCAAGAAAACTGTTATATGAAATTTTTACCAAAGTTTTTATACAGTCAGAGAACATGTTCAATGCAAACCATTTGTCAGGTACCAGTGTGTTTTCTTGGTTACCCTGACACATGAGTCTATACACAAATTAGAACCAATATAAAATCTCACAGTTTAATTCAGCCCAGTGTTACACTTGCATACCCACTTAAGGCCACTATAGTAAGACATTTGAGGGCATGCCTTACATTTTATGTACTTTCTGCAAACAGAAGTTGTCACGAATTCTCCTCTGACTTTTCTCTATATTTGCCTCAAAGGCAGGAAGGGATGAACACTTGTAATGTGCTTAAATTTAAAGTGTGGCTTTAAAGGGACCAGCTTTATTGTAGCCTATATAGGCCTAAACATTTCTGATTTAAGAGCTCAAAGATTTAGTGTAGATGCTTCAAGAGCTCACAGAGTTTTCCTTAACTCTGCATTAACTGGCAGTATATAAAGCTTTTGGAGAATAATATATACAATCAAAGTGTAAACGAAGTGGCCTAATTAGAGTTTTAACGTTTCATGAGATTATGAATTCAACTAACTTAGCCTTCATATTTAAGAAAAATTCAATTGGGCCCATCACGTTGGTGCCCCACGTTTTCTCTCAGTATGAAGAGCCCCTGCACAATAATAGATGAATATATACAGAGAGGTAGGATTAGTATAAGTCAAGGTGTTTCCCCCCTTCACGGGGCTTTACTACAGACCTATTTATTCATCTCCATACTGCTGCACCACTAAAAAATAACCCTCAGCTCACAGCAGCAGCACAGCTGCAGTGTAGGATACAGAGGTATTACCGTTACAAAAAGTGTCATTCACAATGTTATTTACTCACTTTGTTCTTACTTATTTCCTCTCGCTTTCTCACACTTTACACCTCTTTTTTTTCCGTTTCTGTTCTTCCCACCCCTGACTAGTCTCAGAAAGGGGAAACCCTCTGTCCTCCTGTTCCAGGAAGTCGCGAGACTGTTGTCTACGTGCCAAAAGAAAATCTGTTGCTTTTGGACACAGCGTTAAATTAAGAGAATGCAGCATGCGGTTTGGTACGTGCCTTACCAAACCGTACGAACACGAAACGTGTTGTCACGCGGTGGCGCAGTGTAGTTCCGTTATGATGCGGGTGAACGGAGCGCAGCGCGCACGCTTCATTTACCGTTAGCGCCGTTACGGGACACAGACAGCTGCACCTTAGCACATGGAGGAGGAATGTTTACTGAAGTTTTGGGTGTAAGTAGGCACTTATACTGTATTCGATGGGGGCGATTCTTCTTCTTCTTCTTCTTCTTCTTCTTCTTATTATTATTATTATTATTATTATTATTATTATTGTCGTTTACGTTCCCTTACGAAAATCCACCATTACTATGGTTTAACTACTTTATGGTCACTTTGGCCATCAAACTCTGAATCATGATACTACCATGATTTTAACTGTGGTCCCTAATGGTAACTATTATTATATGTTAAACCACAATACTACAACAGACTTACTTTGGCATTTTAAGGTGACTATGCTTATTGCATATAAACTAGGATTCTGCCACAGTTTTACTATGGCACTTTATGGTAACTTTGGCTAGTAAACCGTAATACCACCATGGTTTTTATTATGGTTGTGTATGGTAACTATGCTTGGTACATATTTAACTAGGACTTGACGATATGATATTGCGATATATTAGCTTCATGATAACAATTATTTTGAGTGTTGTTGGTATCGGGAGGTGTCTGCTTTTATAACTCTTCTGTTACTCACTTTGAACTTATTGTCTATTTTTGTGCCAGTTGTTTTATTTTATCACTTTTCCACCATTAAATATCTTTTTGAATGTGAAAGAGAGAAAAAAAATCGTATAATCACACTGTCACAACCTCCCCGCTCTGGACTCCCGCTCTAGGTGCGCGCTGAGGTTCCTGGCACGCTGCGAACCGTCGTTTATGTTACCTGACCTATGCTTCGGATTATGACGATGATTCATGCATGGATTTGCCCTCTCAATAAACCCACTGAGTTTACGCACTTGCGTCCTGCCTCTTCCTCTGTGAAGAGCACATTACACTCACAGTTTTGTTGGCAATACAAAAAAAAGTTGGCATATACAGCTTTTAATATGTAATATAGTAAAAAGGTACTGTGGCTGTCATATACATCATACCATTCATACATCATACTAATAGTACTCTTATTTAACATTTCTGCAACTCCACTCTTATTTCCTTCAAAGTTTAATCAGTTTCAAATGTGTTTGCTAGAGGAGAGACATAGTGGGCCATGTTCATAGTAAAACTATAACAGACACACCGTAGTAACCACATGCCAAAAAAACATAGTAAATTTTCAAAAGGGTTGTTGTGGTGTGGGTTTGGGAGACTGGAGGCCTAACAAAGTTATAGTGTCTTGAAGTGTGTGTTTCTCGCAGCGTTTGTGAATAAAGTTTTAAGAAAGTCTATTTCTTATTATTTCACTACTTTCTTGCTCCTTTTGTTCTTCTTTTTTTACCCTCCCTTATTCAAACAATAAATCTTGCTACTATAATCTGTCTCTCCTTGCATTTCAGGGCATATAATACTGTAGGAAGTTGCAGTTATTATATTTAGGCAGATGTGCAGATTGAGGGACTAGAGGAATAACAATAAAATATAATGTGTTTAGCAAGCATCTAGTTCTCACAAACAATTGGCGTGCTGCCGCTTTTTACATTTCAGTCTGTACAAACGTACTGTGTATGTCGAATATCTCTCACAGGTTCTCATGCAGGTCGTAAGCTAATTGTACAGTTAACCCTCTCTGGTGTCCCACTCCAACCACAATGCTCCCCTTGAGGACACTGTTTATTGCAGCACTGCCTCTGCTAATCCAGAGCTCAGAGTTTCCTCTACAGTGCTCTTCTCACACCTCAACTTATCATAGTAAGTAAAAGCAAACACACTGTCCGTTCTTTCAATAGGTTTTCTGGACACAGTACATGCAGTACATCACATGGTTACAGATCAGTCTCCATAGTCTAGGACCCCGTTTACACCTGGTCGATTCATGCGTCATGTATCTGGATTGTATCCTGATAAGATTTTAACCACATGCATTTACACTTGTAGTCAAATGCGTCTCCGGTTAGCCAGACTGAAATCAAATTGCTGTATTACACGTTAATATGCAAATCAGCTCATTACATTCGGACACCAACTTCCTGTGTTGTTCCTCGTTTTTAGTCGTTTTATGTATAAGATGGTTGCCGTGTCAAAAATCGTGATTTTGCGTGCCGTTTTTAATCTTGCTAACCTTTTTAAAGGGACCAATTTCGGCATTCATGGCGCACGTGTGTGACCTATTGGGAGGGGTTTTGCTTGTCAAATGTGGCTTGGAGAAGCGGATGCTATAAAATGTGGCTAAAATGTGTCTCAGACCACCTCCTGAAGTGGTTTGAGTGATCATATTTAAATCTGTTTCAAATGCGTCTTGGTTGCATTTACACTTTCATTTTTATGTGGATAATCCCTATCCAGATATAATTCTGATTCTCAAGACAAAAGTTTGTGTACTACGCTGCAGTTTTTCCTACCTATACATTTATTATGAAATTGAAGGACACTGCAGTTACTCCCGGATTGACAGATGACCTTATCATATATGACCTTTGACCTTCTATAGATTCTTCGGTGCTGGCATCACTGCAGTGCTATAATGACTTCACCACCCACATACGCTGCACCTGGGAGGAGGAGCCGCACACACACTCACACATGCCAATCAGCAAGTAAGGAACAAAAATATGTCCATTAAAATGATGGTCATATACAATGACAGGGGGAGAGAAGTCAACATTAAGGAAGTTAACACATTCAATCCCAATCATTTTGTTTTGTGTGTCTATCTGTAGGGGATTGCCATGTGTCGCTGAGGGTCACGGTGTGCTGTTGCCTAGTGGAAAACTCTACCGGAGATGTGTCTATAAAACTGGAGTGTTTAGCATGGGCAGCCACCATTTCTTCTTCAACACGTCCTGTCCATCTAAAGCAGCAACTCTTAACATAGCTGCACAAGGTGAGAAAATGGTGTGTGTGTGTGTGTATATGTATGTGTGTATGTGTGTGTGTGTGTGTGTGTGTGTGTGTTTTTTCGTGTTTATTTAAACCATTCGGTTCAAATGTGCAACCCACAACTGTGAACTGAACACCATCTGCTAGCCCAAAGGAAATGTGAGCTCCTTCTGTTAGACTTTAACTTGGCTGTCTTCTATGTGTGTGTATTTGTCTGCATGTGTGTGTTGGACATGTAAATGAGAGTGCATTCTAAATGGAAGTGCATGTTCATATGAAGAAAAACGTTTCTTTTACTAAAAGTAAATAAGAATGTGTGTGTGTGTGTGTACTCTATAGGCAAGGTCTTAGCCCCAATAAATCTTTCTGAGAGAGAAATTAATGGCGGAGACCGACTGCTAAGCTGGAGCAGCCCGGACCCTCACACACACAATCTCACCTATCAGCTCAAGTACAGAAGACATGGACATGACTGGACTGTGAGTACGCACACACACACACAAACACACCTAACCCTAACCTTAATCTCAGTACCGAAAGGGAAATCTTTGGCTCTTTTAGGTTTTTATATAAAACATGCATTTTTGTAAAAATGCAGACCAGACAAATAAAAGGTCAGAATTGTGATGTTTTCATCATGGGAACATTTGGTCCCCAGAAAGAGCTAAACACACACACACACACACACACACACACATTCTTACACAACTAACCCTATGATAAAATTCTCATGAGCTTCAATTCCTCTAAGGATGTTTTTTTTAAGGATGTTTTTGCTTGTGTGTGTGTAGTCTACGATGGGGTGTGTGTGTGTTTGTGTACCCTGTATAGTCTGTGATGGTGTTGAGGCAGTGGCACACACGCACTCTACTGAGCATCATGTCTTTTCAAAGAACTAGGGAGAGAGAGAGGTCAGTTATATAAAGCTGTAGTATGATATATACTTTAATGAAGATTGAGTTCAAAGAGGATAAAGATAAATTAATAATTGAGAGACATTCAGCTCTGCAGTGACACACACTGTCATATATACAGAAGTGCCATGCAGTCTTAGGCAGTGTCCTCATTTAGGATCTGAGTGGCCTGAGGGTAGAAACTCTTTGCAGGGCCTTGCGGTCCCGCTCGGTGCTATTCCCGTACCAGGCAGTGATGTTCCCCGTCAGGACGCTCTCGATAGTGAAGGAGGAGAAATTCCTGAATATCTGAGGGGATACTCGGAATTTCCTCAAGCGTCTGAGGGGAAACGGTCTATGCCTTGCCTTCCTCACTGCAGTGTCTGTGTTCAGTGTCCAGGTCAGGCCCTCGGTGATGTGAACACCAAGGTACTTGAAGCTGTCCACCTTCTCCACTAGGGACTCATTGATGTTAAGGAGGGTGTAGTTTCTCTCTTGCTTCCTCCCAAAGTCCACTATCAGCTCATTTGTCTTGATGACGTTCAGGAGGAGGGTGTTGTCCTGACACCAGCGGTCAGGCCCTCCACACCAGGTAGGTCTTTTCATTGTTATCAGTGATCAGGCCCACCACAGCTCGTCAGCTCGTCAGCGAACTTGATGAAGGTGTTGGAGTTGAAGGTGCCTACACAGTCGTGTGTGTACAAGGAGTACAGAAGGAGGCTCAACACACAGCCCTGGGGTGCTCCCGTGTTTAGGGTGAGGGTGATTGAGGTGTGTCTGCCCACCCTCACCACTTGGGGTCTGCCCGTCAGGAAGTCAAGGACCCACCTACACAGCAGGGAGTTTAGTCCCAGGTCCCTGAGCTTTTTATTATGCCACAGTCACCTTCTGTAACATCACTAGAACATGTACGCACAATATGACATGGCACTTTCTGCCCTTTTGAAGAACCTCAAAACCCATCCAGATTCTCATGCAAGATAATACTGCAACACAACAGTATTATACTGGCAGTCTGAAACTAGATAGGGATCTGTGGTAGAGATATGGTAGTGTGTGTGTTTGTACTGCAGATCTAATCGCTTCCTCTTTCCTCTGCTGGCTAGGTGGTAGATAATATGAATATCTCGGAGTTGGTGATCGACAGCAGAGCGCTCTTGCCAGACTACACGTATGAGGCCAGAGTGCGAGCACGGGGTCCAGTGGGCCTGTGGAGCGACTGGAGCTCACCAGTGGTCTGGATGACTGAGAAAGGTACAAGAGACAACTGGCATTAGTCACAGGAATTAAGAAATATAAATGTAGATGTACACTTAAAGATCTAATCATACATTGAACAGCTTTAAGGCACCCCTTAACATTTAATTGAAAACCATTGTAAACATTTTAATGTGTTTATGCAAAAAAAAACAAAAAAAAAAAACAACTGAAATAAACTCAGGAACATCTCTACACTTTTACTGTCATTAAAAAATTCCAGTATCTATTAATCAGAGGGGCATGGTTTGGCTAATCCTAGCAGTCAAATGGTATAAAAATCGGTTATGTTGGCAAAATTTTCTCAAAGACTTTCTCATAGAATTTTTTTCAAATTACATTTTGGCCTCTATGTGTTTTATTGCAGTAATTCTTTTTTTTTCTTTCATTGATCTAATGTTTTGTGGTGGCATGTGAAGCATCAAAAAAGTTTAGAATTTTACATCATAGTTCATGCACAAGCATCAATTTGAAGATGTGCCAATCAGCATGGTTAGCACATCATTTTTCAGCCTTTTTAGTATTAGTGGCATTTTTTGACTCCGGACACAGGAAGTAAAACAATTCTAGTGGACAATTTGACAGTGAGAAATCCCTATTAAAATGAATAAGGGCTAATGCTAATGTCTCACTCCAGTTCTTATAATACCTCCATGCTATGAATATGCACAACATGCAAATTAGAAATGCTGCCATGTCCTCCTGCCTTCCCAAATAGCTAGCTGGCTAGTCAACTGCTAGTAGACTGGCTCGCATTTGTCACAGATAGACACAAATGGGATTTCAGTATCGGAGTCTGGATTTGCATTGTCATATTATCAGAGCTTTTTTAACAGTAGCCAAACCTGTCGACATATACTATTACAACCAAGATTGTGTTCATCACTAATGTTAACTGGCTAGCTAGCTTAGCATGCAAATTATGTAATTAAAAAGTTTCTGGGTACCACATCTTCTAATAATTTGTTAACAAATTTCGACCCAAACTTTAATCTATATAATCAGAATCAGACATCCAAGAAGAGTTAACCATCACATTTTTGAGTTTAGGGTTTTTTTAAGCTTCAACCAGCGTCTCACTGGAAACATGACACACATTACACAGCTACTCACTTTGTAAACTTCCTAGGAAAGTTACAATATATGTTCTGAGCCACTGCCTAAGCAACATACAGTTCACACTTAAAAGCCTTCGCTTGCATAAACCATGTGGTCAATGCTGATAAATGATTCTGAATTTCTTCATTCTCTCATAAGCTTCCTCTTTCTTCCCCCCTTTACTTTGTGCCCACTTCCCTTTTTTATTTCTCTCTCTTAGAAGGTGTCTTCAACCTGCAGTGTGTAATTAAAGGAGGAGGTGTAACGTGTAGTTGGCAGGTGAAGAGAAAGCAGACCCAGTTCCTCTCCTATCACCTGTGTGGGTACACCAATGGAACGAGTGTGTGAGTATTGCTTTCCTACTCAACACCCAGAAATCATCCTCACAGCCTGATGTAGACATACAGTGTAAGTAATTCCTCTCACATTAATCCTTTTTGCCAGGACATGTAACCATTGTGACAACCACGTCAAGCTTCCGCACTCTGGAGCTGCTGTCCTAGATTTCGGGTGTTCCATGGACAGCTCTGAACCCGAGCTCCTGACCGTGGAGCTCAGAAGCGTCCGCCAAAGCAAGGACTTTAGTAACCTTGACAACAGTGAGTGTCATCAGCATTGGGACTCAACATTGAATCTCTGATCCACTCTAGAGATAGATTTCACTACCAAAAAATGTTTTCAGTCTCTGATATTATTGTTATCATTGTAACATTCATGGTTACAGTCAACAGTGTCCAGGGATGAGCAAAAACACATCCAAATGTATTTTGATACATAATCCCAGTGAGCACCGACTGACCAGAGACATCCATGAACATCCATTACTGTGCCAGTGTGGCCTGACTTATATTGGCCCATAAAAAGATGGGCCGCCTTGATTTGGCCCGTAGATATACGTCTCTTTTTGGTTTAGATTAAGTTTGTCGTGTGGTATTTGGCACAATAGTCGTTTTTTTCTATGCCTTCGAAAAGACATATTAAAAACTTTCACTCTGGCCGAAATCTGGACGTCGCATTAATGTCTGCAAAGAAATTTTTTAATACAAAATACCCTAAATATAAATGTGCCAAAATAAGTTTTTGTGAGATCTCAAATGAATTATGTCGTTATCTTAGGAAAACAATGTTATTGTATCTCGATAAAATTATCCCATCATCTAAAAAAAAAATTGTCTGGAAAACAATGTTTGGAAAACAACATTTGTCATGTCGTAATAATAACAACTCAAGATCACAAGAAAACAAAATTTAATTCACAGGGGAAAAAAGTAAATCAATTATGTGCAACCATTGTCTTTTAGGGCTTTTGTAGTTCTTATAATCCCTCAAATACAAATTACAAAATACTTTTTTGTATTTCAAATACGGATCTCAAATACATCAGTATTGAGTAGAGGGCCACAGGTAAGAAGTCCCGTGTGCTTGAGTGCTGCCCCCTGGTGTTCAGAAGGACATCCTACCTCCCTGTTAATCAATTTCAGCCCCTGAAGATTCACAGCAAGGCACAGTTTTATGATTTTCTTTCTCTAAGACGGCTGATTTAACACATAAAGGTGCAGTAATAAACTTGAAATTGAAACTGCACCATGCTACCAATCTAATATAAAATCTAAAACAGATAGCTTGCAGGATGTGAAGCATGAGCTCTTCTATCCTCACAGTTCAGCCACCGCAGCCATCCCCTGTCCAGGTGCATAAGAAGGATAGTCTTTGGAAGCTAAGCTGGTCCCGACCCATTGTCAACAATAAACTCATACTCTCCTATCAAGTGTGCATCCAAAGAAATAGCACACAGGTAGGAGGCCTGTCTGTCTGTCTGCATGTGTCTGTCTATACAGTGTCCACATATGTAGGTCTGTTATTTGTCGGTTTGTTTAGTCTCCGTCTTTTGCATCATTCTCTTTGAACACAAGGAACAAACTTGTTACTTACAGTTACACTGTAAGATTTTTCCAGTTTATGCCATTATTGTTGTTAATACCCTTTTAGAAGTCGACACACATCTGCACACATCTGGCAAACAAAAACACATCTGCACACTTGTAGCACCACTGTGCAACTTTAGAAAAGTTTCTATAAAAAGTCTCATGCTTTTGTCTAGTGTTTCCAACCTTTTAACTAAATTCAAACATAAAACCCCAACTACTGTAGTTTAATGTTCAACTATCACTCTTTTGTACACATGCAGTGCTCTTGACAATCCTCTCACTCTCTCTCAATCTTGCTCTTTAGGATCAAAAGGATTTCAGTCTCACTGGAGCTGATCTCACTTTAGAAGTTCCCCCATCCACCCTGATGGCCTCTACTGGCTACATGGTTCAGGTGAGAGCTGTGCCTGCCCAGGGTTACAACGGACGACCCTCTGACTGGTCTGAGCCCACATACTTTACTAATGACCCAGGTAATCCTGACCTCTAAACTCTGACCTCTGATTCTGCCAAATGCTGTTGCTTTTGGTCATATTCGTAATGAAGGAAGCTTTACGCAGGTGCTTAATTTGAATCTCTGGGCGGCCCATTCAGATTATTAAAATTACCAGCTTGCAGTTCATGCCTCCGAGGTTGCAAGATTTTTCCTGAGGCTACTTTTTTGTGTGTTTTCAAGTTGCTCTTTTGAGTTGTCTAATTAATAAATAATACCCATGTTTTGGTGAATTTAATTTAATTTAATTTAATTTAATGCGCAAGAAAAATTGACTTAAGTTCAAGGTCAGAAACACGCATAACTGAGACACGCCTCTGTCCTTGGCAAACTGTTTTTGGCCCCGCAAGTACGAGCAACGTGTATGTCTGTAGTTACGTCTGAGGTCTGAATACCGATTTCAGCATTTACTCCTCACTACGCACGCTCAACTCTGAATATGGCCCATAGTGCATTTGCAGTACTGAAAAATAGGTGAAGAATGCTAAAATACACAGAATAGCATTGTAATACTTCAGATACATTTCATACTATTTTTATTTATTTCATGACCACACATTGTTAATGTGATTGCTGCTTCATTCAGAAAACTGAATGCAATTAAAAATGTTTACATGAGGGTGCATGTGTGTGTGTGCTTTTGCTTGCAACTTTATACTTCTGTTGTAAGGGTGTGCAAACTTTTGCACTTGCCTGTAAATCTAAGTATTTATATGTGTGTGTGTGTGTCTGTGTAGCTCCCTGGAACAACACCATCATTTACATCTTGATTGCTGTGTTTGTGGCCGTGCTTTTCATCATCTTGTATAATGCCCTTCCAGCCTGCCACAGGTAAATAATTCAGTCTAAATTGCCTGACACACATAATTCACCCATGACCTGAATAATAGAAAAGTCTATGTGTGTGTGCTTTGTTTGATAGGAGATTTGTACTGTGGAACGTGTCCATTCCCTCTCCCATTAACAGCAAAGTCCTGGAGGAAATGAGTAGTAAGGTGAGCAACAACATGATGAAACAAGGCTGGTTTGAGTAGTAAGATTAGCTTGATCTTTGACTAAACAGTGGTGGCTAGAGCAAAGAAACACTTACACTTGAATGCCAATCAATCCTATTTAGCTTACCAAGACTTTTTCTTTCTTTCTCACAGAAATCTCCTGCTGGGTTTGCCAATCTGTACAGTGACAATGAGAAAACCACTGTGTGTATCATTCAGTCCTCCGATAACCTCATCATCTGTAAGGGCAGGTAAGATACTCATTACTTGCATCATAAAACTCGTATTACATTTACATTTTGGCAGACACTTTTAGCCAAAGCAACTTACAAGTGAGTTATTATTACAAGCATAATCCAACAATACAGCTAGACAATTAAGGGTTAAAGAAATAGTTTGGCCAAAAATAAAATTTACACAATTTTCCTATTACTCCAAATGTAGTTGATCAGCCAGGACAAGTTTTGTGTTTGACAATTGATTCTTTAGTTTTGCACTAGAGCTACAAGGCTAATGTTGCTATCAATGGAAAAATTATGTCACCCAAAATCTTTTCATTGTTAGCAACTCCAGACACCAAACATGGCTGATTGATTACGCTTGGGGTTAGTGGAAATTCCTTTAAGGGCCTTTGCTCAAGGACCCAACAGTGGTTCTCTTCTTTCAGAGACACACAGGAGGCGACGTGCACACCTCTATTTGACTATTTCAGCAATAATTTCTGTTTCTACCTGCCCTGCAATATTTTCTAATGAACTAAAATTCCACAAAATTCGCAAGCCTCAGAAACGTGAGCTGATAGAAAAACAATAGGGCCACCTGTGCTCTTTTATTTCTAGGGTAAAACCACAACAATGTAGAAATGCTAATCATTAAGTAGCGGTCATGTCGACTTTGTGCTATCTCTCTCTTTATTTCTGACCTCTTGCTCTAGCGTGCAAGAAAAAAACATGCAACACGTGCATCTTTTTTGTTAAGGAAATAAGTCAATGCAAGACATATTTCAAGTTAATATTAACACAAATTACCCTCAAGTAGTGTAAACCATTTTTTATCACATCCAGTCCTTTACTTCCATCCATTCTCTCTACTACAGTGAAACGTGAGACCTTTTTTCTTTTTCTCTTGTTTAAACAATATGGAGTGTCTATTTGCACCTGGTGAAAATAGCATTGTACAGCTATTTGCACCATTAAACACACACAAAAAAAGAAGCATGCATGTGTTAGTGACAGGCGGCCCCCGGTCAACAAGAGCAGAGTTTAAGTTAAATCTGATCAGCCAAAATTGATCATGTGACATCACCACTAACCTTTCTTTTTATTTCTACGGCTTAGCTGCTTAGCATAAAATACTGGTTTTACATTACAAATATAATTAGCAACATTAGCTAAGCTTACCGGCTACCTAAACACCTTCATACCAATTCAACTTAGTTAACATTACCTTTCCAGCAGCAGCTATTAGACTTGGCAAACCAAGTTTGCTATCAAGTTAACTATTATATTATGTTAAAACCAGATGATAGAACAGGTGATAAAACATTAGGCTAACTATTGTATTGTGCAGTTAAAACCAGTTGTAAAATTTGCTAGGAAACTAGCTATCATTATGGTAGTCAGCTAGCTAACATTAGGCAAGCTATGCGTGATTAAAACCAACAGCCAAGACCCGCTAGCAAGTTAGCTAACTTTAGGCTAACTACTATATTGTAGAATTAAAACCAGTAGCCAAGTTCATGAGCAAACTAGCTAACATTAGGGTAGTAAACTAGCCAACATTAGGATAGTAAGCTAGCTAACATTAGGGTAGTAAACTAGCCAACATTAGGATAGTAAGCTAGCTACAATATGGATAGTAAACTAGCCAACATTAGGATAGTAAGCTAGCTAACATTAGGATAGTAAGCTAGCTAACATTAGGTAAGCTATTGTGTGATTAAGACTAGCAGCCAGGTCCGCTAGGAAGCTAGCTAAAATTAGGCTAACTATTATATTGTGTAATTAAAACTAGTAGCCAAATTTGCTAGCAAGCAAGATTGGTGGCTATTATATGATAGAGGAAGACCAAGTTAGCGGGCGGGAATTGGCAACAATTTGGGATGCTAATAGTATTCCTATATTTTCCACCCGAGTACAAATAGCAACTGCCTAAGAAATAACAGAACAACAAAGATGTAATATTTCATAGTGAAAATATGTGAAAATCAGACTGTATAATAAAGTGCCGCCTATATATCACTATGCCATCACATTAATCATTTAAATAGAGAGTTCATTTTTATTATGGCCAACAGAATAAACAAGTTCACAGTATAACACAATTAACATTTTGTTTCTGTTCCAGTATCTTTGAGTACCCGCGCCTGACATGCAGTGGTAACAGTGACGTAGGCCATGGCATGACCAAATCAGGATGGCCACATGGCTCGAGCCACTCGTCCTTCTGCGTAGAGGGGAGCAAAGTGACAGACAAGTCTGGCATAAGCTTTGTTGGACCTTACATCCTATGCCGCCAGGACTCTTCAGTGCCAACTGAAACGTCTGACGTGTCCTTCTCTTCCCTTTCAACTTTTGACGAAAAATCCATTTCTGAGAGCCCCAAGGACTCTTTGCCAATAAATGGAGGCTACGTTTTATCCCTTCCCACTAGTCCGCCTTCCTCAGAATGCTCAACCCCATCTGATAATCCAGCCAGTGAGAACAGAGAGCCCAGCATGGCCGAACTCCCTGCCGAAGATCCCCCAGCATACACCCCAAGCCTGCCTGGTGTGCCCAGTGCCATATGTTCTCACCTGTCTGGGTACTGTCTTATGCCCAACAAGGAGATAAGTGTTGCAGCATGGGTGTCTGCTGCTGCCTCACCACCAGAAGGCAAAGCAGAGAGCCAATCACATGAGACAGGGGGAGATTCACGTGAACGCAGCTATGTGACACTCTCTCAGCGTGGACTTTAATGTATTCTGTTTGAGTGATATTGCTTTGTTTTTACTATTATTTTCAGCTAAAGCAGCTTTTCCGCTGGTGTATTTTTGTACACACGACTTATTTTTTAAAAGTCAATCCCAGATCATATTACAAATTAAACAGCAGATGAATAGTCTCGCCTTTGAGAACTCATATGTGTCTTTGGTTATGGTGTCAACGAATCCAAAGCTGATATAAAAATAAAATTAAAAACCTCTCCCCTGTATGGTATCGAGATAGTATTGGAGGACCAAGAATATACGGCGAGACTTGGGATTGGATAATTCAAGAAGAATATCAACACATCAGCCTTTCTATCTGTGCTTGATAAAAAAGACAATTAGTATCTATTTTTCATGTAAACTGTATAAAGTGGGACTACAACTTGTTTCTACATTATTGTCCAGCAGAGGGCAGTGCTGTTGATGGACTTTGTGAGATCAACGTGTCCTCCTTTTATTCTCTCTCTGTTTATTTCTGCATTACGTTGCACACTAATTTGTGTGATTATTAAAGCTGTAGAACATGAGCTATAGTTACTATACCTGCGACTATGAATGTAAGGTTTTATGTAAGCACTGCATTTATTTGTGTGAGTAAATTACTTATGTTTGAGGTTGTCCTAAGTGCTATTGTGCCTATGCAGTGGTTTACGTAGGTTAAAATAATTAAAACATGCATTATGACTGGAAAGATTACTTTTAATCCAATGATTGGAACAATTTAATAATCGAGAGCTATTTGCCAAATACTTCTTTTTAGTTGGTGTGTTGTAGTTTGAAGGTCCCCACTGCTGCGGTCCTCAAGTTGGCTTGTGTTGTACTACTCATCAACTCTGTCATTCTACTTGCAGTTGCAGCTGCGCTGATCAGTACTATACGTGTGTGAGAGTGTGGTGATTACATACATATTATATATTGTGGCATCGCGGAACTCGCGTGGTGCACTCGTTATGTTTGTCGATGGTTTTGGGGTTGGTATAAGGGGAGTTCATAAAATTAAGTGTGTGTGTGTGTGTGTTTTGTTGTGTGTCAGCATGGGTTGAGCCAGCGTGTTATTCAGGGGTTTGTAGTGCCCACCATCAACGGGAGCTCGGTGGACATGGCCAACCCCCACCGGCTTTTCCCATGCTTGGTTAGTTCTCTGGCTTACCACCAAGCTTGTTCTATGCTGTAAGTGTGTGTTTGCCAAATAAAGAACACTTTTCCTGATTTTAAAATGCTTTCTGGTCATGCCTCTTCTTCGCGGATGCTACACTGGTGTCAGAAGTGGGATGGGACAAGCCAGCTGGAGGAGATCGAGCGACTCCTGAGGGAGTTAGACCCAGCAGCGGCTGTCGCGAGGAATAAAAGAAAGCTGAGCTGGCGGGAAGCAGAGAGCAGCAGTGAGGCTCCATGAGACCTGGGTACCGAGTTTTATGCCTGCCCAGCTCCTCCCCATGGGGCTAGCCAGCCACGACAGCGGCCGGACATGGAGACGTGGCCTGTGCTTGGGAGACTCGAAAAGAGCGGATTAAGGGCGACGTCACCACCACGTCAGCAGCCAGTAGCTGGGATCTGCTTGACGTTCCCGAAGTGAAACATGGTCAGCTGACGGTTTTCAAGACGGCCCTGCGGCGCCGTTACGGCCCTGCGGCGCTGTTACGGCCAAGTTCCAGCCCCTTCAGTGTAGTGCTGAGCTGGCACAGAGAGAAAAGGAAAGCTGGGGATGTTGGCTGCTGAGCTGCGTACCCTGGTGAGGCAGGCATATACCCAGTTTCCCGAAGAGGTACCCCAGGTAGCAAATTGATGTTGGCCCAACGTCTATTTTGAGTGGCTAAATCCTCCCTATACAACGCTGTGCCAACGTTGGCCCAATGTTGGCAAAGGAGTACTTTTCATTACAACCCTGCCAAAGTTGACCCAGTGTTGGCCCAATGTTGGCAACATGGATTTAAAAGGTGGCTAAAATGGCTGACTTTGAGCTAACGTTGGCCCAATGTTGGCCCAACGTCGGTTTATAAAATTTAAGTGACCCAAATTTTAAGTGTTGGGCCACTGTTTGCCCAACGTTGGCAAGGTGATTTTAAAGGTGGCTGAAAGTCTGTTGGTGCTGATGGCCCAACGTTGGCCCAACGGACAAAATTACCCTCGACACGTTCCGCAATGCACTGTCACCTGAGTGCCACGTCAACCTTTTAGTGCCAGCATCACTCGAGCAAGCCGTCACAGAGGCAGAGAGAGCCTAGGTGGTCCTGTGCCGTCCATCCCCTTCACGTTGGCGGCTGCCCTGCCGTGTTGTGGATGACAGCGGTGACACAAGTGAGGAGGAAGTGCGCTAAGTGAGTCCGACCGTCAGCCCACAATGCAGTTGGTTTGTTGGCGTTGTCTCAAGAGAGGCCACAAAGTAAGCCACTGCCTTGAGCCTGACCCCTCGCCGGCGGTAAACAAAAAGCCTTCAGCCCCTTCACTAGCACCATGTAGTCGGCTGCCTGGGGCACCGATATAGTCTCTGGATGCCATGCACAGTAGACGGAGTAAGCTGCCACACCCTGGTCGACACGGGTCAACCGTCTCTATCCTCCACCCCAGGGTGCTGCCAGGTACCGACAAGAGTACCTCAGGCTGGTCGGTCGCAGAGGTAAACCTAAAGTCTGCCACTGGCGGGGCGGTGCTGAGGCTGGGAAAGAGGCGGCTCACAGTCAGAGTGGGGAGCCGGCTATATGGGCACGGGTTCTGGCTTGCTCCCATCAGGAACCCCGTGCATCGTGGGGTTAGAGTTATTCAGTGCGGTTGAAGCTTCACTGAACCCAAGTGTGCCCTCTGTATGGGCCGAACGGAGCTTCAGTTCATTCACGGGAAAATGAAGCAGCAGACGAGGTGCGAGACTGACACAGTGGAAGTGACCGGCAAGGCGGAGTGGATGAGACTACTCCAGTCCTCTGTGCTGAAACATCCCAACCCTGGAGGAGCTAAACACGCAGGTAGCGGAACAGAAAGTAAAGGAAATGGTGACAGAAGGAGTCATTGAGCCATTAAACGGTCCCTGGGCAGTCCCATTTGTGCTGTTAGTGCCACGGAGCTTGCGGTAGAGGGTGCTGCAGACTGTCCACGGGCCGGCGGGAGTCTGCCACTTTGGGGTCGCGAAGACATTGAAACGCCTGAGACAAGAATTCTACTGTCCGGAACGCCGTACAGATGTGGATCTGTTTGTGCAAACCTAAAAAGAGCTGCGAGCAGGAGGTGAGCAGCCATCAGAAGAGAGCTGTAGATGGTGTACCGGGTCCGGTAGGAGCGGAAGACTGTAGTGGTACACCGGGATCGTCTCGCTCCGTACCAGCTCCGGGAACCCACCGTGGACTCTTAGCAGGACTGTGGTACTGACACTAAAGGTGAAGGTATGGCGCTTCAGCGTAACCACGTTACCAGGATTTTGTTATGGACTAAAGAAGCATGATGTTATCAGCTACGGTTTCTAATATATATATCTATGGTGTGTGTGTGCGTGCATAAATTCTGCCAACATACTTTCAGAATGTGAAATACTTACTTTCACTCTTCCTATTTTCACACTGTTGGCATAACGAATTTCTTGTCCTCTCATCCAATAATTTCTCTCCATGTCACATTGCCCTCACATACACTCATTAGACTCTGTCACCGTCATTATGTCCTTGACCAAGACACACATGCATTGAGCTTTTTTCACCACATTCCAGACGAATTCTGATCTTCTGCCCAAAGCAGAGGCATTCCACAGCACTTCTTTAAGATCCATTGTTTGAAGTGTGAGTGTGTGTGTGTGTGAGAGTATATGAGAGAGAGAGAGAGAGAGAGAGAGAGAGAGAGAGAGAGAGAGAGACAGAGAGAGAGCAAGGAGGGAGAGAGAGGGAGAGACAGAGAGAGAGCAAGGAGGGAGAGAGAGGGAGAGGAGGGAATCCTCTATGGACAGTATGTCCCTTGTCTTTTGTTGTAAATAAACACAGGAAAACCAGATCCTTTAAAAGGTGCTTGGAAAGGATCAGTCACTTATGTAACCACTGCATCTGTATGTGAGCTATCTGTGGCCCCATTGTGCCACAAGACTTCAGATATGAACATGCAGTGACAGACCAACTATAAGCACACACTATATAATGTATACATTTGGCTTGGTACAGTATGGGGTTACCGAACTTGACAATCTGTATCTGTATTTACTGAGCATAAAACCTGCAGCTCTTTTTAGGTTTGCATTTGTTTATTACTGATGAATCATAACCTTGGAATCATCCAGAACATCTGCACCATCAGTGCAAATCATCTCTACACCTCCTTTAATGCACAGGGTTTCAGATTTGAGTGCATAACATTGTTAAACGAGTAAACATCAATGCCAGATAGTAACATCAGCCAAAGCAGTTCCAGAAAGCACAGCTCACATTATGAGCAGGTGGTTTGCAATGTGTCTTGCAATAAAGTCTCAGGAAGAGGATGCAGACTCTAAATCACCTCATACCTACTGCAGTATCCCAAAAACTATGTCCCTTGTATTTAGTGGCCCAAAAAGAGGTTACATTCAAAATATATTTCCATACAGCCCTCACTCTCCTCCTATGAGCTGCCATTTTCCATACTAAACTAGAACTAAAGTATTTATTTTTTTCAGTCAGTCTGAGGCAATATTTCTATTATTTCAATATTTCCATATTTTATATTTCTATATATTTTTGTTTAGTAGTAGGTTTATATTGTAGTATATTGTTAAAATTCAGTTTTCAAAAATCTTTTTGTTTATTGATTTTTTTAAAAACGTTTTCACTATAATAGTGGTTTTAGCTTTCGTTAACTATAATAAACAGTAAAATATTACTAAGTGTGAACTGGGATGGTTCCTACCTCCGAGTAATTCCCACTCAGAAAGTCGGATATAATAACATGTGTTAGATTTTTTTTATTAGGCTATACGATTTTATAAAATATAGCCTAGAAAGATTTTCAGGGGCCATATTCACAAAGAGTCTTATCTTACCACTAAGAGTTCTCCTAAGTGCCAATAAAAGTTCTTAACTAAGAGTTTCTCCTTAAAACCTATTCACGAAACAGCTGAGAGAAACCTTTACTAAGGAATGCCTAAACCAGGAGAAAGGGGCGAGGTTGACCCCGTTGCTACGGATGATGGAGTGTTTTATGAATGAATATCAGCAGTGATTGGCTGATGCAGTAGCGGGCTGCGGTAAACTTAGAAATGAAATCCCAATTCACTATGTCATATTAGGCTACAATAACATGTTCTCATATCGCGAAAAAAAAAAAAAAAAAGTTTCACTGATTTCATACATGAAAACAAAGACCTAGATGCTCACATAAATATGTTCGGCTAACTTATACATCGTATATTATTTAGATGATTCTAATTTAATTTCAATTGACAAATTCCTCGTATGTGGCAACTGTTAAACCAGAGAGCAGCCTTTGTGAACATCTAAAAAAAACTAAAAACGGTTGAATTGTTGGACGATGTGCGGTCTGGAGAAGACATTGATGTGTAACATGACTTGCAGATGATATTCACAGTTCACACCCCCTCCTCCCCCGCCCACACTCTCTTTTACTGCTGATGACTTCATGATTTCCATGCATTCAAGTCGCTCACTAAGGAAGCAGTGGTAACACTGATGACCACAAATCGTCCGACGACCTGCTCGCTTGACCCAATACGATCCACACTTCTCCAGACAATCTCCAGCGACCCTGCACTGTACATGACCGCTATGATCAATGCACCTCCATCAAGCGGTATGGTTCCTTCCATCATAAGTCTGCTCGAGTCACACCTCTGCTTAAGAAGCCCACGCTCGACCCCTCTAATGTCGTTAACTACAGACCTGTTTCTTTCCTTCCATTCCTATCCAAGACCCTGGAATGTACAGTTCTCGCACAGCTGTCTTCATACCGTCAACTAAATGACCTCCTGGATGCCAACCAGTCTGGTTACAAGGCCATGCATTCAATGGAAACTGCACTCCTTGAGTCACTGAAGCTCTACACAAAGCCAGGGAGAATTCTATGTCTACTGTTCTAATCCTCCTTGACCTATCTGCTGCCTTTGAGACTGTGAATCACTAGAGCCTCAATTTCACTCTTGCTGATTTGGTAATTGGGAGCTACGCTTTGACCTAGTTCTTGTCGTACATACAGGATCAATCCTACCACATAGCTTGCAGAGGTTCAGTTTCATCACATCACAGCCTTACTACTGGAGTCCTTCAAGGGTCAGTTTTTGGTTATACCAAATCCCAGGGCTCAATGATAAGGTCCCATGACTTCTCTTATCACTGCTACGCAGATGACACAATTTTACTTCTCTTTTCCTCCATCCACCTCTGAAGTTTCTCAGAAGATATTGGTCTGCATTTCTCTTGGATGATGACCCATCATCTGAAACGCAACCTTGACAAAACTGAATTGATATGCCTACCAGCGATGAACTCCCCTCTGTTGGACCTGTCAATCGCCATTGGCAGCCTCACAGTTCATCCGACACACATGGCTAAGAATCTTGGTGACGGGCTTAACTTCTCCAGATCCCATCAACCACCAGATCCATAACATTAGAAGAATACGACCTTTTCTGACTACAGAATCTGCTCAACTTCTTGTACAAGCGCTAGTTATTTCTAGACTCGACTGCTGCAACTCTCTTCTTGCTGGTCTCCCTTCATATTTGATATCTCCTCTACAACGCATTCAGAATGCTGCTACCCGCCTGGTTCATAACCTCCTGAGGTTTTCTCATGTGACGTCACTACACTGGCTTCCTGTTGCAGCAAGAATCAAATTCAAAACTCATGTCTTTGCACTCCAGGAATCAAGGGGCTCTGCGCCTACATTATCTATGCACCCTGGTTCAAAACTACACACATGCACGGCAACTCAGGTCTTCAACTTCAGGGTGCCTGGCATGTCCTTCTCTAAGGTCTAAACACTCTCGCAGCTCAAGCTCTCGCTTCCTCAGCATCCTGGCTCCTCAGTGGTGGAATGAGCTTCGCCCTCCAATCCTAACTGCCCCATGTCTCTATTCCTTTCGCAAAGACTTTCCTCTTCGAACAGTATCTAGGATAACACCTTATTTTCACTACACTTACCTTTCATTGATTGCCTTTTGTACTACTTAACCAAATGAAAATGTAAATGCAATGGTGTCATGGTGTCATGGTGTCATGGTGTCAGATTAATAAAAACGGTGCAAAATTATACAAATTAAAACAGTGACAGGCGTTTGTGTGTAAAGCATAAAAGCTTTTTTAAAGCTTTTTATATTCACATAGCATAACAACTGCTAGTTTTCTCTGCACTTAAACTTTTTTCAACCTCAAATGCTCTGAGGTTGAATGTAGGAAGTTCCCATTTTTTATGAATGCAGCATATAACCTGACATAACTCCAGAGTAAATTACAGGCTCGCCATGCCTGTCTCTAAGATTCAACTTTGCATGTACAGGAATGTTTTGGTTTTCTTTCTGTTGATGGTCATCAGTATAATCTTCTTCCAAAGTAGAATAACAAACTAACCACTGATCTACACTTTGCATGAGTGCTAGACCAAGAACTGGCTCTGTAATCCAAAACAAAGATATATATTTTTTTATCCTTTAATATCTGGCAACCACAAAAGGCCACAGGGCAAATGACATGTGACTGAAGAGGAAGGTCTCCTTGTGCACTAACTTTCTTCTCTTAACACTAAGCCCCAGAAAACCGCAGACTCACTAACACAAAGGTTCAACAAAGACAAGATTTGTTATTATTATTGTTACATGTGAATGATAGACACCATGTTCATGTTTATAGTGCTTTTAAAATAGTGCTTAGAGAGCACATAAATCGCAGTAAGGTAACAGTAAGAGAGACGGGCCTCCACCCTCTCTGTGATTTAGCCTCTATTATTATAACAGCTGTGCACACACACACACACACACACACACACTATAAACATTCATAACCAGACTACAACATCGTAGATGCATGTGGCTTGTATGATCCTCTACCTTGTTTGGTCTGAATAAAATTATTACAATATATTGTAATTTATCTATGCATCACCTTCCCATTCAGTTAAAACAGCTGTTTCCATGCTAGCAGATGAAATACAGTAGAAAACATATTCAGTACCCATAAAACCTTCTTGGCAACTACTACATAAAAATGCCTTACCACACACACACAATCATACACACACACATTGACTACTCACCCATAGCTTGCACAAGTACTAGTGTGTATAATTATGCCGTTTAAGTATTTGCATACTTTCAGACTCTTATTTGGTCTCTCATACATTCACATAGCCTCAGTTAGGTGCATGCGAAGATGCACGGACTCTCACACACACGACCCTGGTCTTAAATAAGATAACAGGAAGACGCTGTGTGTTGCCGGTCGAGATAAAGATCTGCTCTATTGTGAGGGAGTGTGCATGTACATTTGTATAAAGGCCTGGGTGTGTGAATGCCTGCATGCTTCCATGTACACTTGAACGTGCGTGCACATACCTTTGTGTGACAGTGTGCCACAAATAACACTCTCCAGCAGTGCTACTTGATGCAAGGGTGCACTTATCTCTCCCTTAGCTAAGTGTTTAAACTTAATCAATTCAAACCGTTTGATCATGTGCATTACTGTGATCAATCAGGATATAAGTAGACATGCAGTAGATAAGTAGAGGAAAAGGGTGACGGAGGAATCTGACTAAACTATGTACAATCTGTCAGGGTTAAACTATTGTAGATAGTATTGTATATGGTGCAGTCAAATGGAACTCGTGAATTCGTGTTTTCAACATAGGAAGGCACACATACAATATGCTCGCTGTTCAAGTGGTTAAAGTTGTGAGAACACTGTTGCTAAATTTTGAAGAACTACAACCGCTTTGGGGCAGATATTTGTTTCCCCATCCATATTCCCCATCCACAAATCTGTGAGCGGATTGACTAGTAGTTCTTACTCACAAGCGCTGTAACACTAATGACTGGTTGCTCGCGGGGAAGATTCCCAATGATTGTATGATGTATTTGCGTAATGTAATGCATACTGAATATTGTAATGACAGAACATTGAGGGACCTAAACGTGACAACAATACAAAATCGTATATTCTGCCAATGCGCCGAGGCTTAGAGATGCAATACTGTTCTGCAGAATCTCATATCACATAACATGACGAATAACATTGTCACGCGCCCGGCTGAGCGCGAGACAATAGCGTGGCGGTTGCCATGACGACAACCGTCACGTGCCCTTGTTTACG
>JAOUQW010000023.1:17146783-17159658 GCA_028565825.1 Olivaichthys viedmensis | reverse complement strand
TGTGTGCACTCCTCGCAGCATGACCTTAAAGTACCACACACACACACACACACACACAAAACAAGGACACCTACACTCTTCAGTATTTAAGTTTGGAGTCTTTGGAGTGTACGGATGCACACACGCTGAAGGGGATCGAGGACATCAGCATGGGCGATGAGCTACCGCAGATAACGTCGCCGCGACGTCGCAGTGACATTGTAAGCGCATTAGCTCATTACTACAATGTCATGGGCCACATGGTGAGCATGCATTAGGAGGAGGTGAGGGAGGGAAAAACTCAGCTACTCAGCTGCAGGTATCAGATCTCAGCGTATGAGATGATTAATTAAGGGAGCCTCCATTAAGGTTATTGAGATGCGGCTCCCCGGCTGAGGAGACGCTGGCACTGACAGGGCCGCGAGAGAGGAGGGAGGCTCTGTGTCGTTCTTCTCTCCCTCTGTCTCTGATGACATTAGCACCCCGATCACCCATGGAGTCGCACCGCAGGCCCTCCCCATCTCGACCTCTAGGATCTTAAAAGGAGCCACCAAGTTTTAATCCTCCCCTCTCTCTCTCTCTCTCTCTCCCCCAGTGCCCATCTGTCAGCCCATACAGCTGGAGAAGAGAAGAAAGGCGAGTACCTTGTTCCAACTGGCCGCCTTTCTAATTTCCTCTGCCTCCATGGGTTTGTCCCAAACAAACGCCCTCTCTTTCAGCTGCCATGCTCCCCTTGCTGTGTGTGTGCTCTCCCATTTTTGGCACCAAAAGGAAACGCAAAAAAAAAACACTTCTGGAAACCTAGTCCTCACACGATAAGCGAAAGGAACATGAAATGATCAGCTCCATCCCCACATGCCTTCACCTGCGTTTTTCCACTGGTTCAATTTTGTCAAGTCTCTTTCATTATTATAACAATAATAATAATATTCAGAATAATTTTTATTTATATCGAACTTGAAGTGCTTTAATATAAAAGATCAGAAAGTCAAAACAAAGTGATAAAGCACATTAAAGAACCAATGTACAATCACTAATGAGTTGACTATAAATATTGTGTTTGTGCTATAAATCATGAAAAGTTTATTTAACAAGATAAAAGCTAAATATATATAAGCTAAATTAAACAAGTATGTATTTGATCTGGATTTAAAAACACCTATAGAGCTATAGAGTGTTCATAACGTTCTCTGGAGCACTCGGGTGATATAAGAGGCCTGCAGATTGCAGATGCACTCCACATTCCAGCAGGACAATTAAATTTTGGGATGTTTCTCGCACACACACACACACACACACACACACGCATCCCCCACACTCTTTCTCTCCTTGCTATAATGAATTAGAAGTCTGGCACAAGAAAATGAAGACCATATGTTGAAATCCCATCCTGGCCCCTGACAGTGCATGAGGCATACAGGAGGTCGTCTAAACAGGTCTTATGCAAATTGTGCTCGCTGCTTTGAAGACGGATATGGGCTTTTTTAAACCTGAATGAATCATTGTTATGTGCAGGGTCTGTTCCTTTTTAACTTCAAACCAGTTCTGGCTGAAATTCCACTCTCCAGTAGCGAATGGTCTCGTCATGATAAAGTAAACAAGAAATTCTGAGATCAGAGATGAGGAGTTATTGAGATGATTCATCATGTTCAGGTGATATACACAGTCATACATTGTAATTATGTAATGGCGCAATCCATCAAATGGGAGTACGGCAAGCTAGTGCCAAGGTATTGTGGTCTATGTCTATACTCTAATATGAGAATGAGAACTGTTGCTGGAGAGCTCTCTATAGCGCCATCCAGTGGCTTCCAATGTAGAAATTTGGACTTTTAATGCATTAGCATTTAGCTTTTCAGCTTAGTCTCAGCAATAGCTTCACTGTGTATATAGGGTGTTTGGTTTATTAGTCATTTAAAGGTCAAAGAGTAGGGAAAAAAACAGTTTGTGGCTTGTCACTATTTCTTTCCCTTTTCTGTAAACCTCTTTTATGGAGCAACACAAAGAGTGTGTGCTATTTCAAAGTGAAATTTTACTGTTTGTATTTTTGGAAGATAATGAGTGACTCTATGGCTGGTTTTGTATTTGAACCATTTTAAAGGTAAACTCGCCGGTAAACTCATTCAGCATAAAAACAGCACAAAGAATCTCGTGAGCAAAGTGTCCATCGGTTGTTCCCTTTGAAGTTAATCATTTGCATCACTTCAGTTTGGAACAACCCTACAAACAAATGGCTGCCGGGGGCGTGTCCGTGTTTGAAGTGTCCTGCGTACTAGACTTCATCACTGTAGAATGGACCACAGCGTGTATATTTCACAAACTTTATTCTACTGTCATCATTATAAATCATTATCAGAAATATAGCACACGTTTGTATTTAAAAGGGACTTTAAAGGAGACGGACTGCTTGTTTCTGACACACACACATTTGTACTACGATACTTGTGAGGACTTCCATTGACATAATGATAACTGTAGGTAGCCTAAGCCTAAACCTAACCCTAACCTCAGTAACACACACACACACACACACTCTCCCTAACCCTAACCTTAACCTCAGTAACTGAGTTTTTTAGATTTTAAATAAAATCTGCAGTTTGTGTAAAAAGCAGTTTTTCTAGTGAGGAGCAGCCGAATGACATCACTAGAGCCAAAAAGTCCCATGTTCCTGTTCCTGTAAGGACATTCGGTTCTCACTAAGATATAAAAACAGGAACACACATACACACACACACACACACACACACACTCTGAGCCGCCAGAAAGAAAATCACATTAATCACCACAAGTCTTTCCAGTTATTTCATTTATCTCCTTTCCTGCAGCAGTGGGAGGTAGAAAGACTGTATGTGTGTGTGTGTATGTGTGTGTGTGTGTGTGTTTGTGTGTGTGTGTGTGTTTGGGTGTGTGTGTGTGTGTTTGGGTGTGTGTGTGTGTGTGTGTTTGGGTGTGTGTGTGTGTGTGTGTGTGTTTGGGTGTGTGTGTGTGTGTGTGTGTGTGTGTTTGGGTGTGTGTGTGTTTGTGTGTGTGTATGTGAGTACATTGAAGGAAAGTCGCCCACAGCAGCGTACCCACAGTACGGAGCAACCAGTTTAGGTCATTTTTCACAGAGGACACTGATACACACTCAAGACTGAAAAGGATGAAATGTCAAATAGCTACTTACAGTACGAATAACTTTATTTCGGGAAAGAAATGAGAGAGAGAAAAGGCCACGTAATATCATTGTGGAGTTAAATATATTAGAGCTGCTGTCAAATTAATCAAATATTCTCCTGCTGTTTGATATCTGAAATGTGTCATGCTTGTCGTCACGGGGAGACAGGACACAGGAGCAAGCCGTTTCCAACAAACATTTATTAAACAAAACATACGCCACACAATATGACTAGTAACATACAGATAATAACCGACGAACTAAACTAGGACACGAGGGCTTAAATGGTTACACTGATCACACTCACAAACGACACACAGGTGCAATAACTTAACTAGACTAGACAGGGCTAAGACATGAAACAAGGACTAAACAAAACATAAACATGTGTCCAATGACATCGCCATGGTGACCACAACGCTTAGGCACGTGCTTCGTCGTGCGAGGGGGCGTGCCCGTGACAGTACTCCCCCTCTAACACGTGGCCCCCGGAAGCGCAAACCTCTGTCCACCAGGGGGGGGCCCGGGCCCGGGCCTGTGGGCCCAATGTTCAAGTCCTGGGGACTACCTGGAGGCCGGCCTCGAGCTGGGAACCGATCACCCACGCCAGCGCAGCCAGGGAGTGGAGTGTCAACTTTGATCCCGCAGGCACGTGGAGGAGCAACAATGTCCTCTGCCGGGACTGGAGGCAGGGCGATGTCTTTGTCCCCGACGCCTGGGGGAGGAGCAACCTCCACGGCGGCCACCAGCGGTGAGGGGGTGGCCACAGCGTTGGTCCCCTGCGGTGCTCCCCCCGAGATGGTGAGCCCCTGGAGGAGCTCCGCAAGCTGGTCCATCACGGTGTCCGAGACCCGGGGAACCCCTCCCATGGCGTCAGGGAATTTGTCCACGCCTCCTGCGGCGTCTGGAAACTCAGCCATGCCTCCTGCAGCGTCAGGGAACTCGGCCACGCCTCCTGCGACGTCTGGGACGACCTCGGCGGTTGTCGCTCCCCCCAAAAAATTTCTTGGGGGATTTTCTCCTCCACTCCTGAGAGGCAAGTGACCCGGACTGGCTCTGTGCCGAGCGGCTTCTGTGGCTGGCTCAGAGACGTGACGGGGGGGGCGAGCTGCTGCTGCGCCACGAGCGACACTACGGTGGCAGCAAGGACGGCGAGCCGAGCCTGCCGCTCCTCACCTCCCCGGCGCAGTGATCACCACTATGGCGGCACCAATGGAGTCGACCCGCCATTGATGCTCCGTGAACTCCTGCAGCAACTCCTTCAAGCCTGCCGCCATCACGGTGTGGCTTGCTGTATCCGTTTTTTAACGGTCGGTTTTTCTGTCACGCTTGTCGTCACGGGGAGGCAGGACACAGGAGCAAGCCGTTTCCAACAAACATTTATAAAACAAAACATACTCCACACAACATGACCAATAACATACAGATAATAATCAACAAACTAAACTGGAACACGAGAGCTTAAATGGTTACACTGATCACACTCACAAACGACACACAGGTGGGATAACTTAACTAGACTAGACAGGGCGGAGACATGAAACGAGGACTAAACAAAACATAAACACGTGGCCAATGGCGGACGTCGCCATGGTGACCACGACGCTTGGGCACGTGCTTCGCTGTGAGAGGGGGCATGCCCGTGACTAAATGTCAATTAATTAGAATCATTATGTAACAAAATGATCCATTCCAAACCACCTCTTCAGTGGTTAGTTAATATTTCTAGAATCTGAGTAAATTTAGCATTTTGCATAAATATGAGTGAATAGTTAATTTGTGTTCTGTGGCTGTGAAAGGTCAATAAAGCATTGCCTCAAGTCAGGCAAGTAAAAGGTGTATCTAAATATCACACCACTTTAGTAGGCTACTATTTTTAAATAGTACATCCTTTCACATTTGGACAATAGGACTCTGAATTCTGCAACCAACTTCCCCAGTTGCCTAAAAAGCTTTTTTTTTGCATATGCTTTGAAGCAACCCAAGGCATTCAACATGATTAGGAATATGCATTAAATGTGCATATATAAATGCAATAAATTTGTTAACACTGCCCCTTAGTGAGCCTCTTCCTGTAATGTCTAACAAGGTTAGAAAATGCTTATAGATGGATCTTGGACCACTCCTTTCATGCAGAACATTTCAAGCTCCTTTATATTCTTTAGGTTTGCCCATGTGGCCGGCCCTCTTCAATTCAGACCAGGTTTCAGAAACTTGAAAACCCAAGAACACCAACTAAATTCTGAAACTGTGATCTGTGTGTTCTTCTTTGCCTTCCTTACTATCCTCCTCACTGTGTCTCTTTTGTATCTTTTATGTGACAGGGTCCATCAAGGCAAATAATAAACCTTTGCATCTCGATTGCTAAATTCATTGATAATTACTGCAGACTAAATACCACTATAAATACTATTTGGAACTCAATGAAAAAATAAAGGAAATATATTTTGTGATAAATCATCATAATCATAAAGCACAGCATTGCTGCGGAAACCGAAGGCTGCCGAATCCTATTATGTCGTTAGTCATTAGGAAAATGTGTGGGTAGCTGCAACAGTCACGGACAAAAGAGCTCTGTGGTCAGATAGCACGACAACTACTGTGTACGACCGCAACAGAAACGATGGCACTGTGTGTGTATGTGTGTGCGAGGAGATGATCTGAGCCATTGAGGAAAAGGACAAAGGTCAAGTGTGAACAAGAGCATCAAGATCTCTCACAACTTGTCTAATTCCTCATCTGTCTTTCTTATTTGCACACTGTCGTTCTCTGTCTTTTCTCCATTCCCTCTCTCTCTAATACTTATCCTCTCGCCCTTTCTTCCCAAAACACAAAGCTGTAAAATTCTCTCATCTTTTCTTCTCCTCCTTTAACGCACTTGCCCTTTCACTAGTCTCTTTATTTTTCCATCTCCCACTTATTCTCTCTCTTCCTCTCTGTTTCTTCTCTCCTGCCCTTTTCGCATCCTTTTATCTTTGTGGCATTTATTTTTCTGCTCCATTCATCTGTAATATGTACAATATAGTCACTTGTTAAAGTGTGTTCTCTCTCTCTCTTTCTCTCTCTCCACAAAAAGGAAAAGTGTAGCACAACTTTAACACGTATGACAAGTATGTGTATGTTGATGTATTTCTGACACATTGGGCTCGATATTTGTGATTACAACTCAAGCGCATAAATATTGTATAAGATTGCGGCAATGGTGTGTGTTGTGTCACAAATATTTTTGGTATTTTTATGACCATTGGCGCATTGGTTGGGTTTCAATGAATCCGTTATGAAGAGGTGAGTCACACGCACACTGCCTCGCACTGCGTTGAGCATGAATGTGCGTGGCGGTTGCCACAGTGATGATCGCCACGCGCTTTCTGTTGATGTTTGTCTGTGTTATGTCGATCACCTGTTTCCCCGTCACGTGTCTTAGATGTTTCCATCTGTTCCCTGTTTGACCCCTCATTAGTAATTGTATAAAAAACCCTCATGTCCCCATCCAGTTTGTCCTTGATTGTTTCATGTCATGTTATGTGTAGTTTATGTGTGTTTAAATGTTGAGTTTGTGTATTATAAATGTATGTTCGTTGAACGGCTTTGCACTTGTGTCCACCTCCCTGTCTGCACAAGGTATGGTTATCGCGTGCAGCTGCGATATCCAATCAAATCAGCTCCTGTCATTACCTTTAAATACAGGGTGTGCGCCAGCGGCTCAACGCAGTGACATTGTGATAATGATATATGATTAGATTTCACTAACGTCAATATTTTATTGGTAGAAATAACCGGCTGGCTGACAGAGCTTACAAGTAATGCGTTTTTTGTCTTCTCATGCACTTTTGTGAGTGTTCACTCACTCACATGTGTGAGTCTCTGAGACATTATGCTTATATCAGCTAATTCGTCATCTTTCTGATGGCAATAAATTTGCCAACTCTGGTATTCAATTAGTTTTGTTAGACATTTTATTGTTTCTATTAATTATAACCTGGTTCCGTTTATATTCCTCCGGCCCATATTCTGGGTCAACTTTCTGATTCATATTCAGTTGCCACAGCAGAGTTTTGTTCTAATTTGTTATGGATAATTAGAAATAATTCAGTCAGTTGTATTTAGTTAGTAGTGGGTATAGCTTATATTCAAATGGTATGGAATAAACAGAGAACATCCACGAAACCAAGATGTAAGATATAGGACAGGACTTTTAAGAGACAGTGCGAAACAAAAGGCTTCTGAAAAACTCTAACAGACCAAAAGAGTTTTACGTTTTAAATTCATTGGCTCGTATCTAATTTTTTCTTAATCAATTTTCGCCTTGGCATAAGAGAAAACATCGAGATATACTGTAGAGGGATGATAGTGTCTCTGCACACATTTCTTGAAGCTGGGTTTATCATTGCGGAACAAAATTCTAAAAAAGTCTGGTTTTTAGATATTGTTGTTGTTGTAGGATATTGCATCTCCTATGTTAGGCTACATATTTTTGGAAATCTACAGGCGAGTATTACACTGAAGGTTATGATCAAACATGAGGTTGGTTGAAGTTGCACATACAGTATCTGTAACCTAAAAGGCCTCAGCCATAATGATATTACCAGCCCAACTACCGTAGAGGAAGTTGTACAGTGGTAACACTGTGGCTAAGCTAACAGGATGATGCATAAAGAAGACGGCTATTGTTTGATGGTGTAGAGTCATTGCTGCAGGAAACTGAGCCTGAGGACTTACTATACATTCACACTTTATACAAAGACCACTGACCTGAGGGCATTTCAGTTATGAATCCAAGCATCAAAGTGAATTGAGGCCAATAATGCTACAAATCTGCTGCCTGCATTGTGAAATACCATCATATAAGCACATTAGAGTCTTCTGAAGAAAAAACGTTTGACCAACAAATAATGTCTAAATCCTGAAACAAATACAGGTAGTTTCAAGCAGAATCCCTACTTTTGTTTCCTGTTGCTGTATTCCAACATGCCATTAAATTAGATAGCTCATGGTGCTTGCTTACATATTATTTATTGAAACCACTGTCCAAAGACTTTGCAAAGACTGGCAAAAACTAAATCCTGCAAGTTCCTACAGTCTAGAGCTAGGCCATTGCTGTTAGATGTTGGTGAAAGCTTTCACTTGATCTTTTTTTGAAACCAGAAATAATGTAATTAATTTGTTCTTTGCCTTTTCACACTCTGGAACATAATAAATCATTTACTTTTTAATGATAATCGACATCTCCCTCTCTTTCTCTCTCTGTCTGTGATTGTAGGAGAAAGAGCAGGAGACATATAGTGCAGTGGCACACAGTACAGCATTGATACATTCAGACTGTTCATGGCAAGTTAAGGGGCTGAAAAAGAGCACGATGAATTCCTGAATTATGACCATAACTTTGTCGTCAAAGGCCAAAGGCCTTTTTCCAGCGCTTTCTCTGGCCTGAAATGTTCGGTCATCACTTCCACGGTATGATTAAGAAGCTCCTTTGTATTAATCATCTCAAGGTTGTCTTGACTAAAGTGTTGTTTGTGCATCAATTTGGATTCAGTGGCTTTGTGATGTACTGAGAATCAGTTAAAGTACAAAAGAGTTTTCCACAATGTGAGCTGAGCAGCAGACTTCCTCATTACACACAATGAAGCTGTGTCATTTAGCTATTTATGTGTGCAAACCTTTCCACATTCAAAATCTGGTACCACAAAGCATTCCATTACCAACCTGTCCAAAAGACACGTCATTCATCCTCTACGTAACAAAAATCTTATTAGTTCATACTTTAAGATTTTGAAATAGATAAAGTGACAAGTCCTGGTCAGTTAGAAACAAAGACAGAAGTAGAAGATGCTAAGAGAGGACGTGGAAGCCAAATATAGTTATTTATTTCACAGCACAATATTAAACGATACACAATGTTAACTTCCGTCTTTTTGCCAGACCCTTCTCTCTCTCCTTCCCACTCTCTCTCCCTTCTTCACCCTCTCTCTCCCTCTCTCTCTCTCTCTCTCTCTCTCGCTCTCTCTCCCTCTCTCTCTCTCTCTCTCTCTCTCTCTCTCTCTCTTTCTCCCCTTTCCTACAGGCTATTTACTCCCCAGTCTGTTGTCCAGCTGACCTCTTTTCCAAGCTGACACTGGTGGGAATAAACCCTAATCAAACCAAACATGGCTTTTACTGCTGATGTTCTTTTTTTAATAACACCACCACAAAGGAATAATCATTTCATAAATTTGCCCTGTGATCATTTTTATATCTTAATCATATGTAAGTATTTACTTTGTGGCTACTTGCCTTAAAGCTGTTTTTGGATTTAGCTGGGAAAAGCATATGAATGCAGGCTGAGGAAAATCTGGGCCAAAAACGTTTTTAACTCCCACTGGGTCTCTTAAAAGATCTTAAATATTTTAACAAGGGCACTGTTCTTATTCAAAAACATGTATTATAAAAGGATACAAATACAAAAGTGCAAAAGTTTGCATATCCTGAAGATTTTGGATGAAAAAAAGAAAATGTACTTCTATTTTACAATTTATCAACTGAAGGAATCCAATCCAAAAGCTGTTCTGAGGATCCAAAAATGGTTGGAGGCAGTTATAAAGGCAAAGGGTGGGCATACAAGTTAATAAAAAATATTTAGAACCCATTTATAAAGGGAAATGCAAACCGTTCAACTAATATCATTAAAAATTTTCACTATTCATTAAATGTTTTATTATTATTATTATTATTGTTACTTGTGATAATGAAGGAATAAACCTAAACCTAAACACTAAATGTCTTGTATAAATAAATTTCCAATTCTTTAAAAGTTTTTGTCTTCTTCATTTTGTATTAAGGGGATGCAAACTTGCACTCAACTGTATATGAGATGACTGTATAACTTTATATTCTCTATGTCAGAAGTGTCAGACTTCAAGACTGAATTTGGTGTGCTACAAAAGGGAAAACACAAAACTCTGTAGGGCTGTGGCCTTCCAGGACTGGAGCCTGACACCCCTCTTCTAAGTAAATATACATATAATATAGAGAGCAAATAATAAAGTCAGAGCAGATTTTTTATTTGTATCTGGGGATAAGGCGTAAGCAGTCTACAGTCTTTGTGTGGTGTGTGTGTGTGTGTCCATGTGTGTGTGTGTGCTTATTAAGCTATTAAGCTGTCAGATTTATAAAGTTATGATTAATGACAGCATGATTTGCTGTAGCTCTAAGAGTTGCAGGTGTTTCAGTGGAATGGCCGTAAGAGTGGTTTTCACAGTTTGATCTCACAACTGTGTGTTTCGCTGGGAAAGTCCCCTGGCAACTAAACACCTCCCTCATAGTTCCTCCCACCCTGCTGGCCAAATACACTTGTGTGTGTATATGTGTTTAGACACACACACACACACACACACACACACACACACAGAGAGAGAGATGTTGAAAGACGTTCAGTGAATTTTAGATAACTGGATACATTTTTCTCTTTTTTCCTAAACGTTACACAATGCCGTTAATATTTGATTGCTTTTGCTTTTTAGTTTCTCTTGTATTAGCACTCAAACATACAAAATGTAATATGTGTCTCACTTAAATTTACATTTTATTTATTTGGGTTTGGGATTATTTAAATTGATAGGGTCATAATTGTCATCGTTTCTGTATGAGGAGACATTCACAGTAGGTTCCTTCTATGCTGTTTAAAAATCAAGGGGCCTAAATTGAGGTGTCTGTGCTCATGTCTGTCTGGCTGGCTTCCATTAGTTTTGGGTATTGGTTTCCTATAGCGCGTGTTGCTGGCATTAGGTGAAGTATGTGAGCAGAAAGAAACACGTCTCTTGTCTCGCCCATTTCCATGGCTCATTCTAGGTTTCAGGTTCAAGTTGCCTTACTCACAGGAATGTGGCTTTATCTTGGTGTGAAACACGGAATGATTTGAGAGTCTTTTTCAGTTGCATTTCTAAGCACTCCAAATGCCAACCACCAAAGACCTCTTTCTTTTTTAAGTGTGTACAATATTAAGGAGTCTTGTATTTTACACATAGTATATTTCAAAAATGGCTGCCAGGCAATGACATTTGGAGATAAATAGTTAAAACATTGCAATGCGTTATGCCAACTTGTCAGTTCTGACAAAAAAAAAAAAAAAAACGTATTTCAAAAAGGTATGTTATTCTTCAGGCTAGGTGCCAAACTATTTGCCAATGATCAGAAAAGCCTTATAGTGCTGCCATGTTCTTGTAGGTTCAAGAGAGAAAAGCAAATTATTGTTGGCAGATTGCTCATAGTGTCTGCAGCGTGCTTTCATCTGGGATTAAGATACGGAATTCAAGTCACGTATTAGATAGAGATGTTTACATGGAATGTCTAAAAAAACAGGCAGTGTGTGTGCATGTGCATATGTGTGCGTGTGTGTGTGGCAGGGGCCTTGTAAACAAATTCTCATATAATAACTTGTGTGAGAAGAAAGAAAAACAGACAGAGATGCCAAAATATGCTCTTTTCAATTGATAGAAGAAAAAAGCGAACAAGAAGAGAACAACACTTTAAAGATCAATTTGCAGAGGGAAGGGACATTGTCAGGCCTTCCACATATAAAATAAATGGACTCCAAACAGTAAAAAAAATTGTCAATAGACCCTCGCACTCTAGATTTAATTTTCTCCAGGTTTAAAAACTGCATTGTGACACAAAACCACTAACCAGAGCCTGGGGGTTTATAATGTTTTCAATGCAGGAGGATTAAACACCTGGCACGGAGAGAGGTATAGGCTATGATTTCCAAGTGTGACTTAGACATGTCTAGGCCCTCTGATACTACACCAAAAAGGCCAACTAAGGGATTTGGTTCTAATGTTAAATTTGTCAGTTGTAAGATATGCTACAAATATGGAAACCCAATATGCCTCTAAAACATGGCCAGAATGAATGGAACAGAAGACCAGAATGAATGGAATAGAAGACCAGAATGAATGGAACAGAAGACCAGAATGAATAGAACAGAATGAATAGAACTTTTTTAAACACGGTTTAGAAATGAAACAGGGAACACTGGAATAGATATAAGAATGTAGTCTCACATCCATATCCGTAAACCAGGACTGCATATCCCAGAATCCTTCACTGACTCCTGCATCACATGACATGCCACCTGATTCACTTCCGCGTTCCCAACCACCCAGCTTCTGATAACACCTGTTCCCCATTACACTCCCCTGTATAAGAAACACACACTCACACTCACTGCGAAGTCTCGTGCCTGAGTCATCACTGACGAGGCCAAGTGGTTATCTACTACAATCTTCTGTGTACAACTCTGACTGCTTGTCAGACCTTCGACTCTACTCTAAACCTCTGACACCCTGTTTGCCCCTCGCTTGACTATCGTTTATGACCTTGCTTTACCCCTTTGATCTGTCTGCCCTGTGTGTTGTGAATAAAAGCCTGCACTTGCAACCTACCTGTCCCGAGCGTGACATGTAGGAAGAACGTTCATTTTAATTGTGATGACTTCCTCCTGAGTGCGTTCCAGTAAGGGGCAAAAAATTTGGCTTAAACAAATGTAAATAGGACCTTGTGACCAATACACCAAGACAGGCAAATTTATGTACAATTTTGAAGGGGAATTTGTGGGGATTCAACTCCAGCTTTATTAATAGGCATGAGTTCACTTTGATCAAGATTAAGCCTATAGCCTGAGAATTTACCGAAGTCTTCAAGAGTTTTTAGTGAATTGGGGATAGATTCAATGGGTTAGATACATATATATATATATATATAT
>JAOUQW010000023.1:17136419-17146683 GCA_028565825.1 Olivaichthys viedmensis | reverse complement strand
GAGAATTTACCGAAGTCTTCAAGAGTTTTTAGTGAATTGGGGATAGATTCAATGTGTTAGATACATATATATATATATATATATATATATATATATATATAGAAGCACATCATCTGCATACAAAGAAATCTTGAGTCCCTGAGATGCTCTGGTTATCCCTTTAATACTCTGGAATTGTCTTATCAAAGCGGCCAGGGGTTCCACTGCTAACGCAAATAGCATAGGGAACAATGGACACCGCTGCCTTGTTCCATGAAAAAGAGGAAAATATGGTGAATGTGTATTATTTGTCCTAACTAATGCTAAAGGGAAAGTGTACAGTAACTTGACCCATGAAATAAAAGTAGAGACGAAACCAAATCGTTGTAACCCAAAAAACAAATAGTCCCACTCAACTCAATCAAAGGCTTACACATGTGTCTCGCTCTTAGCAGCGATTGCTCAGCTTGGCCCATGGAGAGCAGATCAAACTCAATCTGGTACATCAATCGCTTTTTATATAGTGCTGGGGTAGGGAAAATAGCATAGGATTCATCAGAGTCAGAGATGAGCTTGGCCAGTTCCAGCTCGCCTGACCTCACCCCTCTGTTGAAACTATAAATGCCTATAAAAAACTGTAAAAGGGGCAGGGCTAAGCAGCTCTGTTCTGGGTGGACCTAATTTCCAGATTGGAAAAAATGTAAACAGAAGCCTGAAACGAAGAAAATAGCCAAGATCGATTATATGGTAAAAAAAGTTTTTCTGAGGTATCTTTGAAATTATATGATTATTATAGGTCTAGAAACAGTTTTAAACCTTACAAACTGCATCTTTAATAATAGCAAATAATATGACTAGTACTAGCGCTCTTGTGTTTACTTGTGCCTCTCACTGTTCTTCCTACAACTATTTAGCTCTTGTTTCTGTTCAGTTGGAGGACGTCTTGCAGCACTTGTATTACTGTCAGCTCCTTTAGCAGTTACATACTAGTTAGATTGTATTCTGTAATAGGAATGTAATTGTCTATAATGTTTCTTCGACTAAAGACTACAAGCTACGGCTTTTACATCCTAAAAGTCAAATAAGCTACAAGTGTCCTTGTTGCAGCAAGTGTCCTTTAATAGTTTTATAAACCACATACATACAAAAGGTGCACTTTTGATGGAAAATACTGTAATGTGCTTCACAAGCACAGAATTTGGATCAGAGCAGCAGCCTTCCAGTGATTTTCTTTTTCTTGCCTCAATAATTTTTCACTGTTGATCCGAATTATTTGTATTCCCTTTCCTATCTTTGTTTTTGTTGGAGGTTTGTTGGCCTTAAAAGCAAATGTACACCAATCTGCTCCATTTCCAATCATGTCCAGCATTCAAATTGACCTTCCTATTGTATTGTAGGCTATTGTTTCCAATAATTATAAAGTGGCTAAAATCGTAACAATCTGTTTCTTAGTAAAAGCCATTTTAGCTATTTCTTCAATGCATTGTATTTGTCTCTACAAAAGTCTGGGCCTGTGATTGCTGTTCTACTGTGAAGGACTTTATCCACTGTTACCAGTTTGGGAGGAATTTCCCATCAAAATTATTTTATATTATTAGAGTGGAAAAATAGACTGGATTTGTAGATATAGACTAAGTTAGCCTAGATATTATTTAGTAATTCGGTTTATAATGAATTAGGAAGTATTTAAACCCCTAATTGGGTATTACCAGTGATTCTAATCTGCCAACCCTAACTTTATCAGAAAAAGAGCAAATCTACTATTTGTTTTCTGAATTCCCTCTTCTCTCTCTTTCTGTCTCTCTCTGTCTACATTAAATGTATTTTTCTGCCTGCATGGGCAAATTTATTACAGAAGACACTGTAATTTTAGCGCAATAGTGACCCATCAGTTGCTATAAGTAACTTGCTATAAAAATGGTTGAAATTGCGATTATCCGTTCAAGCTTTATAAGGAGTTGTCTTCAAGAGTAAATTTTTTGCTTATGTTGATGTGAATAGTAGTGTAGTGTGGCTTTATTTCAGTCAGCCACTAACTGCCACTGTGATCTACATCCTCTCTGTGTATTGTGTTGTGCTGTGTGGGATTGTGTGTGAAGGAGGGGGACTTCCACACCGCGTGGTATTAATATCTCCACGAACCGATGCCTGCGTACTTTACTCTTCTGCCAATACATGAACATAGGAAACACATGACTTTAACACACCTCCTTAAGTGCTCCCCACCTTTAACAATGATATATGCAATAAACACACACACATGCACACAAGAATGCATGCACACCTAGAACCATGCATAACACAGATTTAATACCTAATGTACTCTCCACTAGAATATGAATGTAAATTATGCAAACACAACTCCTTGTCATACCTTTAGAGTTAAAAAAAGACATAAGAGAGTTGGAACTCCAGCATAATATAAGAGACACAGGTGCGTTCACTGATTTGTCTTTCCTCTTTCTGGGAAGCATCACATCCTGCCCCACGCTATGTTCTTCCTGTTTACACTGCAACTTCCTGTGACCTGTCACCTTCCACCATTGGCTGGTACGTGATCAGATGCTTCTAGTTTTGTTGAGATGATTCGGACTGGAAACTGCAGCAAAGACACTTAAACATTCAGACAGGCAGGCAAATTAATAAAGAAATTAGTGCACACCAAACTATAAGCAAATCATAAGTGGAAAGAACTTAAGTTATTGTACTTTGTTACTGTACTTAAGTACCATTTAAGGGGATTTGTGCTTTCCCTATATAACTGAAAATTAATACTTGTACTCTTACTCAATACATTTTTATGAAAAGAAAAACATACTTTTTATCCCTCATATTTTCATTTAGACCCTCCAAGTATTCTTAATAAATCTCAAAGATCAACCAAGTATCAAGTTTCAAGTTTATTGTCATGTGTATTCAGAATACAGAGCATTCGAAATATAATTAAAATCATTGTACTACAGCAGCATGCTCCTATAGACAACAAAAAGTGCAACATAAAGCAAGAACAAGGGAGGGGGATATTGCACATACGAGACAATCACAACAACAACAATAAATAAATGCAGTGTCACCAAACTGTACAGATGGTTGGCAGTGTAGAATGAAGTGAATAAGGCAGGTAGCAGAAATGGCTAGTACAAATTGGCAAATACATGGGCTGGTCCCATGTGAACATAAATAAATAAATTAGGGAACAGTGCAAAATTTTACAATATACAGTACAGTGTTTAAACACAGAATATCATAGTGTAATACAATCTGCAAAATAACAACAATAATTACAATAACAAAAATATGATGTGAATGGTATGGTACCAATTAAATCAGTTACTTTTCTATGAAATTCGACTCAATTTATTAAGTAAGGAATAAAACATGATGGGGCGTGCACTCATAGGAAAAATAATCAATGATTGGGTCGTGTGATGGGGCCTCATCACGTAACGGATGGGTTGTTATTACCCCAGAGTTGATTATTTTCCAATAACAGCATGTCTCGAAGTGTTTTATTCTGTTTATACCACAGCAATTTGCCAACGATTACACATTTTTATTTATTAAAGAAAGACACGTCATACTTTTTATTCATTTGTAGTTACATTTAGTGTTGTGGAACGTCCCCGAAACAAGTTAGTTAGATCACTTATTTTATAGCAGCTATAAACCAGCCTCATCAGCTTCTATTATTTTTCTCTCTCTCTTGAAATTAATAAGACAGAAAAAATGCAGCTTGTCCTGCTACTGATAAACCGCAAAGTGCAAACTCCTCTGCCCTGATAACTTTCTCCTGGTGGAAAACTTAAAGGAACAGCTTTGCCTCTGACTGTTACAAAGTGCTGACACCGGAGTCTCCTTCCATAAATGTTAAATAAACGTTCTCCTGACAGAAAACTTTACCACAGCAATTATTATACTGTAGTGTTATGGCGCCTGTGCGGTGTGCATTTGTATACCTGTGAGCCCCTGCACCCGCCTGTTATTTGTGTAGAAGAATTCCCTGTTCTGTTGGAATGAGTGTTCGGCGCAAAGGGGGGAATTGTGGGATTTGTTGTCCGTGCCGTGATGTTTTGAAGCTGGCATGTTGATGTGTTCACCATCGGTGGACCGTCGGTGGCCTTTGTCAACCCCCGTCGGCTTTCCCCATGCTAATTCAGTTCTCTGGCTTACCACCAAGCTACGTTGTTGTGCTGAGTGTGTTTCTCAAAAAAAAGAACAATTTCCTGATTTTAAAATGTTTCCTGCTCACACCTCTTCTTTGCCGACATCCTACTGGTGTGGGATGGGTCAAGCCAACTGGAGGAAATCGACCGACTCCTGAGAGCGACGGACCCAACAGTGACCAGCGAGAGAAGGAAAGGATGGCGAAGCCGGCAGGAAGCATAGAATGGCAGCGGGGCTCCACGGGACCTGGGTAGCGAGCATTATGCCTGCCCAGTTCTTACCATGAGATGCCTGGGTTGAGTCTGGCCGGTGGCCCACAACGCGTTTGATCTGTTGGTGTTGCTGCCAAAAAGGCCACGAAGCACACCACTGCCGTGAGCCCAAGCCTGACCAGTGGGGAAAAGATAAGCAGGCCTCCCAGTGAGGGACATGCAGCCCCCATGCCTTCAGCCCCTCGGCAAGAACTGCGTGGTCAGTCGGCTGAGGCACCAACGTGGTCTCTGGATGTCCTACGCGATTGATAGGGTCAGCTACCATGCTCTGGTTGACACTGGGTCAACCATCGCTGGGCACCGACTAGAGAGCTCCGGCAAGCTGGATGCCTGCAAACGGAAACCTGAAGTCTGTCACCGGCGGGACGGTACCCATACTGGGAAAGAGGTGGCTTGCAGTCAGGGTAGGGGGCCGGCTACATGAGCATGAGTTCTGGTTCGCTCCCATTCAGGACCCATGCATTGTGGGGCTGGACTCACAATGCATGGTCAGGGCTTCGCTGGACCTGAGTGATGGTACGCTCCGCATTCACGAGAACCCGAGGCGGCAGGTGAGGTGAAAGCCGAACACAGTGGATGTGACTTGCGAGCAGGCAAGCCCACTCTGGTCCTCCGTGAGGGGTCCCCTAACCTTGGAGGAGCTGAACACGCAGTGCAAGGGAAGGGTGGGGAAATTCCAGGTGTCGGGGAAGAATATCACGAGGCACAGAGGAGCGACGCAGACTCTGGAGCTCGCACGACGGCGGATTATGCGAGGAACCTACGGGATAGGACGGGGACTGTGCACTCTCGCATGGCAGCAGGAGGTGAGCAGCTGCCAAAAGCAAATTTATGACACTCGGTGCTAAGGGGAGCCAGTGTGTGCTGTTAACCGGGTGGGGCTGATCCGCCCCGCAGGGGCGCAAGGGACACTGCCGCCATGCTACCAGGACTTTGTTCTGGATTGAGCAGGACTGTGGTACCGACACTGGGAGTGACGGTAGCGCGCTTTGGTACAACTGTCGGGACGGCTGACCCTTGGAGGGGGGGCTGTGTAGCATGCATGTATTACATGCCTGCGTGGTGTGTATTTTTCCCTCATGGCCGCCGGTTATTTGTGTAGAATAATTCCCTGTTCTGTTGGAATGAGTGTTTGGTGCAAAGGGAGAAATTGTGGAATTTGTTGTCCACATAATGTGTGTCCACCAACCATGCTAGTTCAGTTCTCTGGCTTACCACCAAGGTACGTGTTGTGCTGTAAGAGTTTGTTTGCCAAATAAAGAGCAATTTCCTGATTTTAAAATGCTTCCTCATGCCTCTCCATTGCCAACATCACAATACATATTTCTGTTAAACACTGTATCCTTTCACAATCTGTGTAATTTTTTAATTGAATAAGATTTTTCAAGTACTTTTTTCACCCCGGCGCAAATGTCCTGTTTGTCACAACCACGGCCAGAATCCAGAACTCCATTTCCCACAATGCTCCTTCATCACATGACACCTCACCTGACTTGCTTCCTTGGTCACAATCTCCAAGCTTCGGATCACGTATACCTGTCCCTCGTTACACCTTACCCTATATAAATTGGAAATACCCACACATCACTGCGAAGTCTTGCGTCTGTGTGCAGTGACAATTCTAAGCAGTATGCTGATTGAGCGTTATGTGTGACTCGTTCCGTTTACCTGACCTCCGATTCTGCCTTTGTCTCTACTGTGTTGTTTGCTGATCGCCTGACCATTGCCTGTGACCCGGCTACGATTCTGCCTAACCCGTTTGATCTGTCTGCCTGTGAATCTGCTGATAAACCCTTCACTTGTATCCAAACCAGTGTGCCTCGTAGCATTGTTATTCCAAACCTTTGGTTCCATTACCAAAACCACGTCCAATCAAAAGCCACTTTCTATCTTGCACCAAAGTGCAATTATAAATAATATCACTTTTTAATATTTAAATACAATATTTTTTCACAGCACTTCTTTAAAGAACTTCCAAGGTTCTATAATTTATTTGTAGCAGTGCCCTGAGAAATCTCTTATTATATAATGTGTGTCATTTTATAAAAATAGAGTGAGTGCAGAGGGCACAAAGTTTTGATTGAGCAGTTTTTGATTTTGGCACGTATTTGTATCTGAGAAACTGGACAAAAATGCACACCAGACAACAAGGGTCTATGTTTCTGCAGCAGTCATATGAAAATATTCTATGTATTGAAGAACCATATTTGGAGTCAGAGGCCTGCTTAATATTATCCATCACAATATTACATCATAATATTTGTCTGATGGATATCGTATGGTTGGGGTTGCCATTTGATCAAATAAATACAAATACATGTCCAATATGACCAATTAGACCAGCCTAATTTGAAATCCGGATGCTGCAAAATCAGAATTGCAAAAGTTAAAAGAGAACACTTCTCAAAGAAATGCATAAAAAGCATGAGGAAATCTCAGTCTGTGAGGTCTCGGGCATGAGGGACCCTCCTGGCTCCACAGACAGTGGGGTTGGGCTCATTTTGAGGTTTTCCCCTGTTGTGTCTCTGGCTGCTGCTTTGCTGTTTTGTCGCGTCACAAACACAAAGCAGGTTGTGTGTGTGAACAATGTGAGCTGTCTGCTATTTTCAGGGTGGGCAGAAAGGCCTTGACTGGCCTAGTTTAGCCCACTGACACCACTGGAAGAGAGGACAAAAGACCTGTGCATTAGAGAGCCCTTGAACACGCTGCAAGACTCCTCACTAAGCTGCAGTGTTGCCATGCACACTGGGCGTAGCGCTTATAGCTTCCTGTGTCTGAACACTTCCTGTGTGTTAGGCAGCAATTTAGAAACAGTACTGAATTTAGATTATAATTATGCAGTGTCTGTTGTTACGTAGGTGAAAGTAAACCACCTACGAGTGTAAAAGTTATTTATGTGTGTATGTGTTTAAGTGTGAATACTTAACTCATACACTTCCTACACTGGTATTTTTATGGAGGTTTATAAAAGAACTATGCATCTCTGGTATAACTAGACTGTGTTAAAGTTATGGTTTGGCAAAAAACCTAATTTTCCACTTAAGCCAAGCGTAGACAAATTTGGAGTCTGACATTTTGCACTAAAGCTACAAGGCTGGTGTAGCTAACAAGTAATAGAAATCTATATATCTAATAGAAAAACAATTTTTTTTCCATAAATATATGACCAAATTATCAAGCTAACCTAATTTAAAAAAATAAAGAATGTAAAAAGCATGGATTGTCCAAATTTACAACTTTGCAAAATTGAAAGTGGACCTGTATCACCATCTGTATAACCTCCAGCTTTCAAACTTCAGAAAGGTGGAGCCTAGCGGGCAGAATGATATTCAATTATATTAAGAGAAAGGTTGCTTCCCATATAACGTTATAGTGTTCAGCACAAATCTTCAGAATCACTAGAATCTACAGAATCATTGAAAGGAAAAAGAAGTGAGGAGAGCAGACATGTGATGGCCAAAGCATGTACTAATATGAGGTAAGAGATTTCTCCTTTCTTTGTTCTAAAACTTGAAGTAGCAATCATCTCTCAAGAATAATTATATTTCAATTTGGTAATCCTCTATAAGTCTTGTGGCAAGAGCCTGTGGAAACGGATCATGGGTGTACACTGTATTACTTGTATAATTACAAGTAATGATATCAGGAGGTTACTGCAAAAAAAGCTTCATTGTTGACTCATGAAAGAGCCATGGATTTTTGGGACTAAATCCAACAACCCGCCCTGCTCCACTTCTTCCGTGTCACCACACGCTCCTGGTTTTCCCATCTCCTCCTCCTTCCTCCTCTACTGTAGCTTCCTGCTTGCCATGGTGCCTCCAGGTGCCTTCCTGTGTGTGCCATGCTACACCATGCAGATTACTCATGCTTCTCTAATGCAGAAAACACTGGTCACAATAACTTAAATTAGTGGTAGGATAACTGCATTTTGCTGCACAACACCAGTCTGTCTATTTTTCTCACATATATACAGAACGCACCATCATAAATTATAAACACCCGCCAAACCACACAAATCTCCTTTCTTACACTCCTTTCCCTTTCCCTCTCCTCCATCTCTATGACTTTGCTCTCCACTTGCCTCTCTTTCTCTCCCATCCTTCCCTCCCTCCCTAATCTCTCCCCTCATTATCCAACAATAACACATCACGCTGATTTCCTCCACACTAGGGAACAATAGGAGGATAGCTTTGATGGTGTGTGCTAGTTTGTCATAGGTAGCAACTAATCTTTCTCCAAACTCTTTCACAGTGCACAGTTATCTACAGACTGCCACTGAATCAACCAGTCACACATGAGATCCCTTACATAACGGAAAAACATTGCAATATATATCCTGCAAAATATCATGTAATACAGTATATTTACAATTATGTGTTAATATATGTATCCCCCCCCCCCAGATATTTTACGTATATATGTTCTTAAATGCATTGTAATATATTGTTTCTACTAATGCATGTGTTTCATGGCAATTTTTCCATTCAGCCAATAGCAAATGATCATGTTACACCACTGCTAGCTTTCCTTTTCCTCTTCTTCATCTTACACGTAGACTTTTGCTTAGCACAAAATACTGGTTTTAATTACACATTAGAGCAGTTTGCAGTTTGGCAACATTACCTAAGCTAGCTAAACTAGCCAAATACCTAAACAAAGCGTTGTTACCTCACTTTCAAACTAGTTAATATTACGTAAACTATTTTGTTGTGTAATTAAAACCAGTAGCCAAATTTCATTGCAAGCTAGCTAACATTAGGCTAACGGTTATATTGCAGAATTAAAACCAGTTGCTAATTCGCTAGCCAGATAGCTAATAAAAGATAACCTATTTGTTGTGTAATTAAATCAGCATTTTGGATTCCTGGACATGCGACTCAGTATGACCAATCAGACCAGCCTAATTGGAAATCCGGATTCTGCAAGTTAAAAGATAACAGTTGTCATAGAAAGCAGCAATAATCTGTATATTGTAAAATATATTTAGAATACTTTATCAGTATGTTTTATATGTTTTTAATTTCATATTTTGCTATCTTAAATGTTACTGGTGTACTTTTCTGTTTCCATTACAACCACAACTGATCAAACGGTACCACAAAATGAAAGATAAAGAAATACTGGTCAGTATATTGAATGGTAATATATTGACATATTTGTTTTGTGAAGAGAAGTTTATAGCAGCAGTCACACCAAATTTTCACCTTGCTATTTTCTTTTCTGGGGTTTAGTGAAATTTAGGCAATTACAGGCTGTCCTGGTGTCATGGTAATATTTGCTAGCTAGCTAGTTTTTTGGCGTTTTTTTGTTCAAATGTGCGGCAAGCAACATTTGGAAATAACGAGGCAAAGGTCCAGTATGAACTCTACTTAATAATTAGCAGTTCCTCCATTTTGCTTTTTACAGAAAGAATGAAGAATAAAATGAAAATATGAAAATGAGGAACTACTTTAATTAAAAATAAAAAGACCATAGGTCCTATAAACAGAACCTTGTGGAACTCTACAGGTAACAGAATTTTTTTGATGAGCGATTTCCCAAAGCAAAGAGTCCATAAAGATCTTTTCTTTCAAGGTACTGTAGGTGGTATTGGCAGCTATTAACAAGAAACTTCAGAAAGTTTGGATAGGTCTATGGATCCATATAAGCTGGTTCTACACGTGTTATGGTTTTTTAATTTACTTTTGTTGGTGGACACAAGGCTGCAAACATGGACCTAAAATCGGTTTAGTGTAATCTCCCTTAAAGAGGACAACTAGAGCTTCTAACATACTTCAAGTTCAAGTTCAAGTAGGTTTTTATTGTCATTTCTCCATATAACTCGTATACATTGAAATGAAATGTCGTTT
>JAOUQW010000023.1:17119377-17131512 GCA_028565825.1 Olivaichthys viedmensis | reverse complement strand
CCCTCAGAAGGAACAAACCAAAGAACCCCTTCGGGTGCTAGATGGAACCTTATTTTTTAAGAGTGTACCATGCTTGCTAACCTGTCCGGGCTGGTTACTAACAAGCTAGCGAACTCACCCACCATAAACAGGAAAAATATACTATACTATACTATACTATACTATACTATACTTTACTATAATATACTATACTATAATACAATATAATATAATATAATATAATATAATATAATATAATATAATATAATATAGGTCGGGAAGTATTATAAAAAATCTTATGTCCTCACACTGGTAAAATTAACGCTTCCTCCATTTTGGATCTTTTGCTCTGTAATATGAATTACCACCCTTTCAAATGTCAATGTTTACCAAAGTTGAACTATTCTATTGACACTACATTGGCTCCCAGTCAAATTTCACATTGATTATAAAATACTACTAATGACCTGTAAGGCACTAAATGGTCTTTACCCACAGTACCTGAGCAAACTTTTGGTTGATTATGATCTGCCATGTCTGCTTTGATCAAAAGGTGCAAAAAGTCCCATTAGTTCTTGACACAGTCTCAATCTTTAAGTCTAGGCTGAAAACCTAATTGTTTAGTCAGGCGTTATGCTAACAGCTCCTCTTTTAGATACAGATGCAGATCTGGGGGTTCACGGACATAGAGAGTTATGGTAAACTGGGATGTAGTGCTACCTTGATCACTCAGGTTTGTTGGTAGTGGGGTGGTGGGATGCTAATGTTCAGGATGCCCTCATCTCTGTGCTACCCTCTGTCTCTCCCTTTTAGTCCCTGCTTTCACTGTGATCACCATATGCACCCTTTGAGGTAGTGTACGCTTCCATCCTGATACACTTCTGCTGTGGTTCCTATCGCCCTCTAGACCCGTCCGAGAGGACAGTGGAGCATGATCCTTGTGCGCTATTTGTGCTTCTGTTCTTCCTGCTTTTTGTTCTTCAAGTTATTTGCACTTATGATTCACCTTCTGCAATGGATAATCTCACCTGGATACCTTAAAGATTTATACTTCCCAAGAACTGCTGCCATGATTTTAACCTCATGCTCATCTCAAGACTCCTATTCACAATGTGCTTATACCTAAAATCCTGTATATTTTCAACGCATTTTGTACTGTTTGCCTTTTCCCTGTAGGACTGTCAAAATGATCAAAATCGCACTATTCAGTGTCACCCAGAGGAGGACGGGTTCCCTCTTAATTCTGGTTCCTTTCAAGGTTTCTTTCTTATTCCGTCTCAGGGAGCGTGAACCACAAAGTACCTGGATTGCCGGCACTGATATATCAGGAGACCAAGCATGAGAACTGGTTTTGTTTGGTTCATCAATAATGTTTAGATCGGTAATAACTAAGATGAAGATACAGTATGGTATTTCAAAGCAAAATTTACAATCGTATTTCTGTGGAACAAAACAGACATCCTGAATCAGCGGTCTTCAATCTTGTCTGCAAATGGCTGCAGGTTTTTTTATTTCAATCACACAGGAGCCACACCTGATACTACTTGTTTTATCAATTGATCTTGGACTAACTTTTGCAAATAGGATTGGAGACCCAGCAATAGATCCTTTGCTAAGCAACCAAGATCCTTTGCTAAATACAGAACATGAGGCGTAATCACACAGCACAGAGAATTACATTTTTGTAGCAATATGCATTCATTACAATTTCAAATGCAATTTCATTACAGCCTCTGCATTCTGCAACCCACCACAAAAACATGTGAGGAACGCTTAACGCTATTGTTATTGATGTTGCTTTATTTTATACAACATGCCTTTACCATGTATGCTGTTGCTTGTGTCCTGGGAGCCTGTAGTGATGTCATCTTCTTACATCATCATTGTCACACTTATAAAAGAAAGCCCACATTAAGAACCAGAAAGCCAAACCAACCACATTTTCATTCTGTCATATATACAGTAAATGCTCTGTCTGCAGCGCACACACATTAACAGAGGAAACTGCAATACAATGATAACAGTTCTGAATACAATAGTACCCAACAACACACTCATACCGACAAGCCCAGTTTAGCTCTGAGAAGTTACACTCACATACACACACTCTTAACATACAACCCACCGGAAATACCAGCAAATCATGAGAATGATTTAGGGGAGAGGAAAGGTTTCTCTTTGTTTTCTTTAGACGGAGAAGAGTCGAGGGTGACTGACGGTGAGTTCTGTCTTGGTCCAGGAGATGTCAGGTCTGGGCGTGTGAGACAGAGACTGCTGGGAGAAAGCCAGATCCTCAGGGGTTTGGTTTGTCATATCAATATAATAGATGATGGTATGAAACATATTTCATATTTCTGCAGCATGCTTCACCTAATTTTAAATGTGTGTTACAGTGAATGCACCATAGTCAATACAGGTTATTTACTATACAGTAGGGTCTGTAAGTCTGATTTCACTACCAGGTAATTCACTTTATTTCATCAGGTATGAAAAGCTAATACATTTTTGTCTCAAATACGATTATCTACATCATCATACTAATATGGTATGGGAAGGCATTTGGGTTTCATGGGTAGGGAGACAAGACACACAAAGGCTATTTTACAACAACTAAAACATGCAACAAACACTTTCCATACTCCACACATATGTTATTTTTTGGGTTTGTTTTTTTTGCCAGAGCTGATCAATTCCAAAACCACCACCAAAAGCCACATCGTCAGGGGCTGCAATAGAGGTCCAATAGCAACTGATGATGAAGATGCTCCAGCTGCATTACATGCCTAGGTATGTATTAGCATACGTTTGTCATACATTTGTTGTTCGTTGTATGTGCTTGTATCTGCTTCCATCTACTGGTATTTCCGAACTTGGGATTAAATAGTACAGTATCATTTTTGCTAACCTGAAACATTGTGTGGTTGGCTCAACTTTTATATTACAGCGATTATTGCTGCCTTTACGTGCTCCTCGGATAGTCCTAATTCACACTTGCAAAGTCGTAATTACATAGCTAGTTAGCTAGCCTGATGTATTTTGTAATCTCTTTCTAACATTTTCCCCTTGTGTGAAAAAAACTAAAAGTAAAGAATTGTCTACCATTAGATAATTCACCATATGTTTAAATGAGTCTGACAATAAGAGTAACAACATGAAATTAAAGTATTAAATGCTGGGTCTTTGTAAATCTTTAGTTGTTGTCACATTCCCTCCATCACGTATTTACACACCCACCTGTGCACACACCTGTCATCAGGAGGATTTCCAAGCCTAGGAAGGGCTCTATCTACCTCAATATGGTTTATATTGATATTGACTGAGATGAAGATATGATATGTAGAGTATTTTAAAATACTTCTTACAACTGTATTGCTACAAAATCAAAAGAGATGGGACCTGTCAAACATTACATCTTTTAGTTAACAGAACAAGAGGGTTAAACTAAACAAGTATGCAGTAGTGTGTGCATCCACCTTCACACACACATAGATCAAGAAAATTGAGACTATTAGAAAGTGCACAGTTATGGCACAGGCGTTCTATGTCTGGACCATTGACTTCTAAAAACCAGCGCAGTTCTAAAATGTCACCATGGTTATATAACAGAAAAGTTGTACATTCTGCCCTCAAGTCTGTCCTCCACCAGGGTTCCTAAAGGCCTCTGGACAGAGGAAAGGTCAGTGCATTCAAAGAAAAAGGTCTCCACACCAACTCTGGCGACATGCAAAGGTTAGTACACAAAAAAATAGCAAAGCATTCCTGGAGACGTTATCTCCAAATGCTACAGTCCTTCGAAGGTGGGCCAGATCTGACAGAATTATATTAACTAACTATAACTAAAATATCCAAAAGCTGCCTAGAGGATACGAAAGGGATTGGAGACAGTTATAAAGGCTAAGTGTGGGCTTACAAGTTATAAAAAGATTATTTATATCACATTTAGAAAGGGAAATGTAACCCAGATTTGGATTTTTTTCAATATAAATATCTTAACATACACTATTTGACCATTTAAGTTCATTGTGATAATGGAGGAACATCTGTGAAACCTATTGTTGCTATAAATTATACGTTTCTTTGTCTTCTTCATATTGTCCATATATCATTATATATAGAAAATGCACTGGGTACAGATGATAAACACTTTACAGTGAAGTCTTCATAAAGTGCATATACACCCTGTGTTTACCACTAAGCAGGATTAAGTTTAAGCCAGGAAGGCTTTGATCAGCCGCATAACTCCTCCAGCTTGAGTGTGAGAAAACTGTTAACTTTAGATGTTCAAAAGGAGAAAAATTCTCCAAGATACACCCATATGTCTATACTGGGTAATTACTGTTTATCCTGTATCCAGACAACAGCAGCAGCAGCAGCAGTGAGACATGGAAAATAGAAAAGATGGAAAATAGCTAGTGTCATTGCTAAATGTCTATCAGTTTAGATCAAAAGAAACCGTGCAACGCTAAAGTAGTAAAGAAACTAAACGCTGTTTTGGTGCAGTGCTGGTAGGTGTTTTGTAAAAGAAGGTGTTCTCAGGTCTGAAAGTAGTGGTTAAGGATTTGGATGGAGAAGATTGGTCCGATACAGGAACATTTTTCTGGTGGAACAGATTTTGTTGTAGAATTTCCCAACATGTTTCATCGCCTATTTTGGTGGTCCATGTCTGTCTGTGTATAAGAGAGTATATGGAAAAGATTTATTGAATGTATTAGAACAATTATTTAACTTGTTGCACTCTAGTTCCACTTAGGTTTAGTGTATTGTGGTGTGTGTGTGTGTGTGTGTGTGTGTGTGTGTGTTGGGTCATTGTTTAAGACCATCACTAATCCCCCTCCCCTTGCTCTCTACAGTCATCAGTCTTTAACAATAGTCTATTTTGCACTGTCCCAAATTGCAGACAAAAATGGGCACACCCAGACATACTGGGTGAGCTAGGGGCAATTTGTACATATATGTGTGTGTGTGTGTGTGTGTGCGTGAATGTGTGTGTGAGAGACAGGCGCAGTTGCTTAGCGCTACATGCCACCCATTTGTGTGTCTATGTTTGTGTGCGAGTGGGTCTTTGTGAGTGCATGTGGTGGATGTGTGCAAGTGTGACTATGTGTCACTATCTGTAACTAATTCTAAATGTTGATAAGCATCTCTATAAGTACTATGAAGATAAGAATCTCAATCTGGGCATGTCAATGGTTGCTCTGTCTGTGCCCGATTTTACTCAGTCCTATTCTCTGTCTCTGTCCTCTTTCTCAGTCTCCCCTACCTACACTCTCTTTCATTCTTCCTCTGCCCTCTGTGCCCAGCATGCTCCTGATGTCAGTGCATTTGACCCAAAAAAGTCCCCACCTCCCTTCATGTCCATCTCAAAGAATACCATAGTGTCCCCATCCTCCCTCTCTGTTTTCTTTCTCTCTACTGTGTTCAGAGCCAGACCTCCTCTGCTGGCACTAGCATATCCCCCAGTATGTCTGTGGGGCCACCACAATTATTTAATTAGGCCTTGTTTGATTGTATCATAAGAAGGCCCATTTGTGTATGTGTGAGCTAGCATGTGCATTTGTGTGTGTGTGTGTGTGTGTGTGTCTATGAGCCTGCGTGTGTGTGCTTAGGAATGTGGCGAACTTGGCATTTTTCAGCTAAAGGGCAACTTTCGACAGATGTGCCAGCACTGGAGGATGAGATCATTACTGGTGATGCCTACTCACTGCACCCAGCGACACGACTTTCACGCCCTCTCTGTGTCTCTCTTTTCATCTGTCTCTCTTTCTCTTATTCCAGGATTAGTGGTCTTTGCTTATCAGTTTGTAAACTAATAATTTCACTTTTGTCTGTTTCACTTTTGTCTGTATGTTTTCCCACCATGCTCAATGAACTCACTCTCTTTCTACTCTGCTGGCCGCTCGCCCGTACAGTTTCCCTGTCCTCTAATTGAGTGACAGCTTCAGGATTTTGGCTGTGTGCAGATAAGCACCAGAGCCAGTTTGGTTTGCAGATAGTGCAGCCAATTGATTGTTAACCCGCAGGAGCCACACGGGGGATAAGAATAATCTGGACTAGAGCAGGCCGCAAACCTGAGATTAAAATTTGGGTTAAAGCTACAACGGTTGCGAAAACGCTTGCCCTTTTAAAACAAAGAAAAGGCAAATATACAAAGCCATTGGTCTTACATAAGACACGGCTGACATCTCTGTCCACTTGCCAATCATAGCACTTAGTAGCTGTACAGAATGCAGTATTAAAAAGCACTGGCCTTTTGGTTGTGCCTGTGCTCACAATCCACTGCATATTTTTCCCCATTTAAGTGATGTGCATGAGGAGATTAGCTCCAATGGTTATGTTTACATGCAAAGATTTATTGCAAATTACAAATGAACTGTTTGCTTGTACCCTTCACTTTATATCTCCGTTTACATGCATGCTACATGTCATCCAAACCAAACTTGCAAGGATGCAGAGTTTGGGTAAATTTAAATTTATTAGTTCACCTTTTTTAGATAGATGGGTAACATGAATGTAGCAGGCCTTGTTAAGGTCTCGCCTGTGCGACCGCGGCAAGGGGCGTGGCAAAGAGAGCAATAAAAGTTAAATTTCAAAACTTACCCTGGGTCTACAGTGTTTTCGGGGTGGGGTGCTCTTGAATCTGTTAAAATGAATTCCCAATGTGAAAGTAATCAGATTCAAAGGTTTATATTGCAGTTTTTCTTCTATTCAGGGGCACCAGTAGGAATTTAAGCTTCATCCCCAACCCCCCACCCACAGGCAGGTCTGTCCTGTGGGGTTCTCTTGGGCCCCTTGTCTATTTTGGGTCCTTGAAACCATCCCCAACTTCACAAATTCCCCCAGGTCCACATCTGCTTCAAAAACCTGCAGAAGTGCCAATGGATGTTTAATGCATTTAATGCATTTAATGCCGCTGCTTTCTCCCTAAGAGCCTTGTATTTTGACCAAATCCACGGCATTACACTGGTTCTGGCCCAGACGAAATTTGGCCCTAATTGAAATGTTTGCTCAGCTTTTCCGACTGTCTAAAAATAAATAAACAGAGCGAGCTGAAATTTAAAAGGCGAGTGTTCAGAAGGCAGAATAACAGAGATCATAAAAGGACATTTAAATAGCAGTAGAAGATTCCCACGGCATTCCAGCACATCTCACTCTGTCTCTTTAAGGCCCACTCTGTCTCTCTTTCACTTAGCCCCCCTTTCTCTTTCTCAAGCTGTTCCTCTCATTTTTATTTGTTTATTATTTAGATTACATTCAGAAATAGCAGTTAATGAAAAAGTATCGCCTTGGTAAATACTAGCTCCATAGTTCCCTACTTAAAGAAAACATGAAACAGAAATCATAATGCATTTTTCTTCCATATCTTGACGTATTTACATGTGAAACAGGTTCAGTGTTTTTATGTTTGATGATAGTTGAGGGGAAAGTGAAACATGACATGATATTATTGGTTAATTATTTTTATTTTTTCCCATCCAAGCGTGCATGGTGATGTAGTAAAAAATCTGATGTTTAAAGGCAGGCAAAAGTGATTGCATTTTGATGGAAGAAAAGCACTAGTTTTGTCTTTTAAGTGATGTGAGTTGTATGAAAATGTGAATTAACAAGGTCAAAAAAAAGGTTTTGTTTTCAGGTTGTTTTTAAACTTTACTGGCAAGATGTCATTCAGCTGTCCATTTCCCTGTTAGCTACTTAATTTCTCCCCTCATGACCCGCTATTAAGATCCACAGTGTATGTGAAAGAATGGCCAAACCCCTCCTGCACTTTGCCATCAGTAAAAGCATTCTGACTCGGTTGTGTCCAAACCAATGTCCATAAACGTCATGAAAAAATAAAAGTATCGGCTCCTTCATAGTGTTGTGAAGTCTTAACAAATACAGGAGCAGATTTAACACCAGAACAGAAATGTTCCATATCCCTGAAAAGGCCATTTCTTCAACTTAACCAGCTCCCTGTTAGCACTGTGTTGCTGTAACCCTATGGTGGAGTGTTATGTCTTCTTCTACTTTGGGGCAGCAAATTCCACACTTGGTTTTGCCACCTCTACTGGTGGTATGGTTGCATGATTTCTTTTTATTTCTTCTCCATTGTAATTGCAGATGCAGATCACCTGTGGTACTCCCACCACACCTATAAAACTACCTGGGGGCCTTGCTGGTCTTAGCCTCCACCGTTTCAGATTCTAGCTTTATTTTTTCTTTACAAACAGAGCAACAAGATGAATGAGGCAAACCGTCGTTAAATCATTGTCGAGATGAACGTTTGATAGCTAATGTCAGCAGATCGCATTGTAGTAAACATTCCAGTCAATTACCTAATAGTGATTGTGTCTATAATGTCCTCTGGTGAGTATAAGGATAGCTGTGTAGCTAGCAGGTCTCTGCTCTTGATTTAACTCAACATTAAAGTTATAAAATAGCAACACTCCAAAGCTAATTAAAAGTTAAGAGTTAAAAGAATACCTTAAATCAATAACATAAATTATGACTTGCAAATGTCAGATAAGCAAGCTAGATGATTAGCTAATGTTAGCTAGCTAGCTTATCCCTGCACCTAAACCAACAATTTGGTGATATGTGTCTCCTCGCCCCTCTCATACATGAAATAACGCCTTCATTTTGGTTTTATACGTTATTCTCCCTCAGAGCACGTTTTCAGTGTAAACTGTGCATTAGCAATCGCTGTGTTTTGACTGTGGGTCTGCCTAACTTCTGTGTTTAATCAAAGGCTACATACATTTTTTGATACTTTCCTCACCAAGAAGTGTGCACATGTGCATACCTTTGTGGCCATAAATAAAAACATTGTAGGCTTTGTGAGTGCCGCATTCTGATGGTTGTTTAGTATGTGAATTGTTCAAGCAAATATAGCTGCATTAAAACATAAGCTATGCACATGTGCACATACAATCTGCATATGTGTTTATTTGGGCATGGCTGATATGAACATTTTGTCACTGACTGAGAATTGTAAGGAGCTAGAAATTCGGATAACTGATAATAGCGGCCAATATAATTTCATATAGTGCAAATATAAGCATATGCCAATAGGTTAAGTTAAACAGAGCTTTACAGATGTAATGATCAATTTTTCAAACTAAAATAAACAAAATAAGCCAAAACCTCAATATAAATATAAAACCAGCCACCTATAAAGATAAGTACTTTTAACTTTGCTTTAAAACAAGTGAACTCTCTCAACGCTGAACTCTCAAACACGACCAAATTTCAAGTTCACTGTGGTCAAGAGGGGTCATGAGGTTGAGTCCCAAAAATGCCACAGTTACCAAAAAAACATAATTACGCCTTACAAATGAACGGTGAGTCCATAGCGCCCCCTAGAGCCACACAACATGTTCAGTATAGCGTCACATTCATGAATGCAGTTTTTTTTCTTTCTTTTTTTCTTCTTCTGTTGATTCAAAAGAAACATTATCGGTGCTTTATTAGTGTGATTTCCATCTATACTGATAAGCCTCTAGTTTATACCATGCATTTTTTACATGTTGGTTTTTTTATTATTAAAAAACTGTTTATAAACTTCTGTTTTTGTAATAAAAATTGGAATTACATGAATATGTCAGTAATTGCAATTTAAAAATATCTAGATAATTTCCTGAATTTACTCCATTTTGATCATAATTGAAGAAAAAAAAAACACCTATTTAATACATTGGAAATTAATTTCTATTCAAGTGAAATGTTCTTCGAATAAATGTTCTCTAAACAAATAAGCAAACAATAGGCAAATGCATAATCTGGCAGTCGCAAGTCTTTGACCACTGGGAATTTCTTTTTCTTCTTTTTTTTTACAGGTTAATTACTATTAGTGCTACAGACAAAAAAAGAGATGCACAGAATGCCAATTCAATAGGGAATAATACTATTATCAAACGAAATACTAGTTAAACGTCTCGAGCTATATGCACATTTTCCGTAGGTCTGTAGGCTTGAAACGATTGCCCAATCGCAAGTCAGAAAACTGCCAGGTATATACAGATCCATGAGCTTTTAACGTGATCTACTTTACCAAAATGGACGAGACTAGACTAATTGTGGAGGTAGAGAAACATTCTACAGTCTAAAACATTGTTACAAGCGGTGACAGTTTCCGATAGCCCGCTGTACCGTTCTGCAGCCCAAACGTGGCATGTGTATGGGTGAATTCACCTGTTTTTCTCCTCAATAATCTTGCTGTGTGTGTTGTGTATGTGTACAGCAAGAAGACACACACACACACACACACACACACACACACACACTTTCTCTCTCTTACACTTACAGGAATTCAAACACACGGGAAGGCAATTAACATACGCACATACATATACGTGTACCTTTTCAGGAAATCGTTTATTCTTTTTTTTAATCCAGCATAAATAAAATCCCTCGCAAAAGACAGGCAGATTGTGAGCTGGTACACGAATAAGTTAAAGTGCAAATAAAAGGTAAAATAATGACAATCATAATGTTAGTTGTTTACAAGAGTATAGAGCTTTTTACTGAAACAGTATTAAGATGCTGAATTATTTATACACAAACATAGTAATTGGAAGTGAAGAGTTTGTTTCCATTTTGTTTTCATACCTTGCTCTTTGTAGTGTAATAGAAATATTTTCTTTTATTCAATAGCTTTTGGAATTTTACCTAAATGTTTTGCTTTTGTAACTTAGTATGTTGCAATGCACAGCTTTTGTTTTGACTGCAGTGTGTCATTTGTTTTATTGTGTATATTTGTATATAATAAAAATATACAATATATTGTATATAATATATTTGTATAAATAAAAATAAAAGGTCCTATATATATATATATATAACTAAAAATTCTATCATGGTCACGATTAAGTTTAAATAACAACAAGCTGTTGTTGTTTTCTGGTGCCGCAATGTTTTTTTTTTGGGTTTTTTTTGCACTAGCCTACTTGTACCAGGGGCAGTTTTCACCAATGGCGTTTAACATATGTTGCATATAGCTCTATATTGAGCCAATGGGATGATTTAAATGCCAGAAAATGTGTGGTCTGCAGCTTGAAGGGGTTTTCATTCAGCAGGCGATAAATTGCATGTCAAGACAGCAGTATAAAGAGTACTATAAGGACTTGTCTCTCTCTCTGATCAGAATTCTTGCTCAGCACAGAACCTAGTGGACATAGCTAAGATCTGCAGTATGCTTGCTGCTCACAGCCCAGTTCATGGATGACCATGTATGATTGGAAAAAGCAAATGGATGATATAAGAATAGGCGTGAAATTCGCTTACAAATGTTTAAAATAAAATGTTTGCTCAGGCAAAGTGAACATATACCACACCACTGTGTATTACAAAGTAATAATAATCAAGAAAAATAGGACCAAAACACACAGGGTAAACTTCACGTATCTAAATCAGACAGACTCCAGAGCAAATTATTGGCCGGGAAGTACAGTGCCATCTGTAAACAAGAAAGACAGAGTAAGATATGTTTGAAAAGAAGTTCATAATCCATAGGGTGAAGTCAGGTAAATTAGGCCATCGGGTAAAATGGGACAGATAAGTTTGGAGTGTCCTAGCTTTTTAAATTTCCATAGCCAATTGCTGCAAATAATTTCATACTGTTGCAACATCAGTGTTTGACATCTAGCAAATGATTTAATTGGTCTGAGGTCGCTAAGGTGGTCGTGGTATTGCCTTTTTTTTGAAGAAAACCTCATGGTGAGTGTCTTGACATGCTAAATTTTACTTTTCAATGATAAGGTTGATATTGTAGCGTCGGCGAAGAAGAGGCGTGACCAGGAAGCATTTTGAACTCAGGAAATTGCTCTTTTTTTTAGCAAACACACTCTTACAGCATAGAACGAGCTTGGTGATAAGCCAATGAACTGACTCAGCATGGGAAAAACCGGCAGGTGGGCACAACAAGCCCCCGAATAACACGCTGGCTCAACCTATGCTGGTACAGACAACGTTACAGAACCTCGGTGAAGTTGGCCCCCCATATAAATAGAAATCAAATAAAACCTATGTCATTTGTTTGTGCTGTGTTTGTATTAATTTGTGCCGTAAAAATGATTGTTTGTGCCGGTTTGGTTTTTGAGATATTATAGAATAGAATAGAATAGAAAGCTCCTTTATTGTCACATATACACATACAAGTACAGTACAGTGAAATTGATTCTT
>JAOUQW010000023.1:17081428-17113113 GCA_028565825.1 Olivaichthys viedmensis | reverse complement strand
AGACAGACAGACAGACAGACAGACAGATAGATAGATAGATAGATAGATAGATAGATAGATAGATAGATAGATAGACATATTGTAAGACAGACAGAGAGACAGACAGACATATTGAGATACAGATAGGTAGATAGACAGATAGATAGATTGAGAGACAGACAGACAGATAGATAGATATATTAAAAACTGTATAAAAGTGTATAAACTTTGTTTTTATTGATGTACAATACAATACAAATAATGCAATAACATCAATAATAGAATATTAAACATTTACATGAATATAAAAATGAAAAACTGCACATGTTGGTCATATTGTTCCGAGAATAATTCTTTCCATGTCATCTGACAGCGAGAGTAATTAATTACTGAATTATACTGTTTTAGAGTAAAAGACTGCAGTAAAGGAAAAATCACCACCCAGTCCAAAACCAACACAGCAGTTCAGTGTGTGTGCGCTTCCTGTGTTATAGGGAAAATAAAGTCTTAAAGTCGCGATCGGTCTGTTCTTTCTCAAACACACGCACACACACAGATTAATCACACACGTTTCTCTGGGAACACCAACGCAGCACCGTTCTTCAGAACTCGTTCATTTTTAGAACCCATGCTGCTGAGAGAGAGCTGTGTTTTATTTAGTTATTAAGGATTGGATTGGTGTCTGTGTGTTTAATTAGCGTTAGAGATAAACACAGGGATGAATGAATCAATTACACCCCATACCTGTCTCACTCTCACCACACACACACAATGCAGGAACAGAGATGGTTAACGTTAATGCTTCACATTCAGCGTCTTCAACGTGGGTTGATTCATTAGTGATCAATGAGGTTGATTACATTCAACAGACAGACAGACAGACACACAGACAGATAGACAGACAGTGAAGGTGAGAACACTGTAAACACAGGCAGCTCTTTATTCTGAAGACTGAGTGTCACGCTTTGCTTTTGAAATAATTTTTTCAGCTTAAATCCGGGTGATCAGAGGATACTTTTTTTTTCCCAATCCTACCTTCATACAGACACTTCTAAATAAAGTTGCAAGAATTTCTGAGCACTAAATTTTGTTTTCAAGTTGATGTCAAATTATATAAACACCTAACAGTTTATTCAATGTCAAACTTATATTAAAAATTCTTTAATTTAAGAACTTGTTAAGTACTTATCAACAAAACAGGCAGTTTTACAGATTTCTTTAGTATTTAAGTCCCAAAAAACTCAATTCAAGGACCATGTGTGAACCCCGGATAGTAATTAATACCAAATGTTTTTACTGCAGCTGAAATCAGCAAAAAATGTGTAATTTATTTTACAGAAAAGCAGTTAGAAATTACAACACTGCATCCATTTTTTAATAACACAGCAGCTGCTCTCTGAAACATTTCAAACAAATAAGTGTTGCCTATTTTTTTTAACCTGTTTTCTGAATAAAGAAGGTGATGGAGGTGTTTTTCTGTCACTGCTGATTAAAGATGAGTTTTCAATCGGAGGAGAGTGAAAAGATGGAGGGACGGAAGACAAGAAAGAAAGAAAATAAGAAGGGAAGGATAGAGAAAAGAAAGAAAGAAATGTAAAGAAAAGAAAGAAAGGAAAGGAAAGGGAAAAAAGAAAGAAAGAAAGAAAAGGAAAGACAGTAAAAAAGGAAAGAAAGAAGGAAAGAAATGAAAAGGAAAGACAGTAAAAAAGGAAAGAAAGAAAGAAAGGAAAAGCCAAGAAAGAAAGAAAGAAAAAAAGAAAAAGAAAGAAAAGGAAAGAAATAAAGAAAAAAGAAAAAGAAAGAAAAAAAGAAGGAAAGAAGGGATGGAAGCATGCTCTCTACAACATTTAGCGAAATGTTAACAAATAAGTGCTGCCTATTTTTACCTGTTTTCTAAGTAAATAAATAAAAATCGTTGCATATCATACACCAGTGCGTGTGATATGCAGGCGTTGATGACATCACGTCAGCATTTATTCTTCATGTTCTACATAACTATACTTCCAGGTTATTTGTATTAGCGAGACAGTAAAATATCACGCTTTTAAGCCGATTGCGTGTTTGGACCCTTCAGTGGGGGTGAAAACTCATTTTGTTCTGTGTGACATTGACCCCCCGTTTCTCTAAACACGGCTGTGCTTTATAAGCTGTAACAGGGGAGTCGTGTTCCTGACACACTGCAGCGTTGTGTTTCTGCACCGTGTGACGTTTCACATGGACTCGACACAGCGTAAAGGTGGAAAAAACGAGGGCTTTTACCCCCCACGAGCCTCGGCGGCAGCTGGTTCTTATTGAGAACGTGACTGCTGTTTACATTGCTTTCTACACATATCACTGAAGACACGCGGCATGAAAGAACGTCGGCGCGGCGAGAGCTGAAAAATCACCTAAAAAAATCCACTCAGACATAACAAAACTTTTAGCATGAGAGCAAGAATCTAAAGACACGGTTCTGCTCGTATTGACGTTGAATTAAAGTTAATTTGCTCCATTCACGATGGACCTGATAGCAAACGGCTCGAGGCCGACTCTCGAACGCTGTTTGTTACGTTTCACCTGCTGCATTTCATTTTCTCTCTCCGACACATTTAGGGCTGAAATTAAATCAAAAGGGTCAATAAATAAATGAACGGGGTCAAACGTGAGTGAAGGGAATGAAATGGTGCTGAGAACGTCCGAGAGTCTGCGAGTTAACCCCCAAAATACTACAGCTAGAGGAAGAAAGAAAGAAAGAAAGAAAGACAAAAAGGGTGAAGCGAAGTAAGAAATAAAAGAAGGAGTGGTAAAAGAGACAGGAAAGAAAGAAAGACAAAAAGGGTGAAGGGAAATAAGAAATAAAAGAAGGAGTGGTGAAAGACAGGAAAGAAAGAAAGAAAAAGAAAAAGACAAAAAAGGGTGAAGGAAAGTAAGAAATAAAAGGAGTGGTGAAAGACAGACAGGAAAGAAAAGAAAGACAAAAAGGGTGAAGGGAAATAAGAAATAAAAGAAGGAGTGGTGAAAGACAGGAAAGAAAGAAAAAAAGTAAACCAGCAAGACGGACAGGATGGAGAGATGAAAGGCAGACAAGAAAAACGAAAAGTGTGAGTCTGTATGTTAAGCTCTTTGGGCTGTGAAGAAGAAGAAGTAAAAGCAGCGTGAGAAAAAACAGCACTGTACTTATCACACACACACACACACACACACACACGTAATAATTCTTCATATATTTATTTATTTGTTCATCTTATTTAATCTTATTATCTAATCTTTTTTTATTATTATTATTATTTCAAAATTATTCTGTGGTATTCTTCTGTCTTTTTGTTTGTCTGAACATTTCCATGTGACACTCAGCAGGGCAAAGCTCAACTTTGATTGGTTACCTAGTAGTCCAGCAACCTTTTAGTCCTTTTCCCTAATTTATGCATTTGAATAAATAATGTGATGGCCATTACAGTGGGCTCTAAAGGCTCTAAAGGTTCTAAAGAGGTTAAACCAAAAATCAGATTACATTTTCAGATCAAATAAAAACAAGACTTCAGTTGTGTAGGTGCTTAAATGTATTTAATTGTAATAAATAATGTTGAGTGTTGATTGGGCCACACTACAGAATAATGGGGCTGATTTTTGGATGACGATGCAGGACAAACAATCAGTGAAATCTGTCATTATATCTGGGCTCTCACACATTTTCAACATCAGTTAGGATTGTAGAAAACTTATATTGTGACCCAGGCATAAGAAGCTCTGCCCCCTTCACCCCTCTCCTGATGGTACGTTCCGTTGGTGAAGGGACTTTTCCGACCAGCTTCACATTCGTTCATTTCTGTCTTCAGCTCTGCTGTGTCACCAAATCAATCACTCAAGAGTTTCTCTCTCCCAGGAGCTATTTTAGGGATTTTCCCATCATCCTCCATTCCCAAAAGACTTCAGTAATTTTCCCCAAAAGACTTAAGAGAGACAGAGAGAGAGGGCTGACACGTTAATCTCTCGAGTGTGTGTGAGAAGGAGGATGATGATAACCATATTTAGAGTACGACATTTTACTCGGCCACCGTGTCCTAAATCTCTCACTGCAGAATCAGGAGCACTATGTAGCACACTAGTGTATAATACACACCATCATAAATCTCTGGTTAAAAACAAACGAAAAAAACAACAAGATAGCTTGGACACACAATGTTCCCGTCCTGGACGCCCGAAATACGATTTTTTCACCCCTAAATATTCTTATAAACTAGAAAAATGAAGAACAGTGCGGTTATATCCGCCCCTGTGTTGTGATTGGCTCATGTGTTGGTCTGTCATGCTTAAAAATTAAACTGGTACGTGTCCAAAATCTCGCTGTGTGGCGGGAAAAAAGTCTATGCAAATGAGTCTGACTTCCGAATTGCGATCGGCCTATCAGGCGAGGGTAGCATTCTGTCTATAAAACTAAGGTTAGAAAATGTTAATGATAAAAAAAACCCCCACACTTTTAACCATGGAAGAGAAGTTCATTACAGCGTTTCTGGTTTTCCGGCACTGAGTGATGCATCACCTGCATTTCATTACAACAATTCTGTAATTTTGCGTGAAAAAGTCGAGTGTGTGTCAGTGTTTCGGCTGAGTTTAAACGAGCAGTGGTTTGACACTTGATTGACAATGTTGGTATTTTATTCATTTTAGCGTTAGCTTGTCATTTCTGTCTTTAAAACTAAAACTATTTAAGCTCAGTGGTTTAATGTGGAATTAAAACCAGTATTTTAAGCACTAAATTGTAGTCACTTACCTCACACTTTACAAAAGTCATTAATAAGTTATCTAATAAGTCAAAAATATAACTGAATTATAGCAAAAGTTGATTACAGAGTAATTTAAAAATAAAAACTATTTATTTATTTCCTAAAGTCCAAAAACCGTTGATAAAATAAATTTTAAATAACTTTAGATTACTCCTCCTTTTATCATTTACTATCATTTACATTTACTTTTTTAACAACAGTTTTTAAATTTGGCGTGACAAAAAGTCGACGAGTGTGACAGCGTCTCGACTGAGTTGAAATTTTTGGTATTTTATTAATTTTAGCGTTAGCTTGTGTCATTTCTGTCTTTGAAACTAAAACTATTTAAGCTCAGTGGTTTGTTAATTGTTGTTATAGCTAACCATACATGTGCACAAGAGGAAGCTAGCGAGATTGTGGGAGCGTGTTCGCTTGCTGACTCCGCCTTGTCTATAGTTTATTCTTACATCACTGTAAACTTTGATGGAGCATTGAATAAAAATGTGAAATAGCAAACAGCACATCAGATTGTTCACATGGTAAAGACATGTTTGATACGGGGCCATATTGTTGACTTGATTTCATAACCACACCCATGGAAATATAGAAACGCCAAGCAGTGTTGAGCAGAGCTGAACATGACGCGACAACATTAGCATGCGCATGCGTAACGTCAGGATATTTCACAGTGGGATTTTGGAACTGTTTCAATCCCTCACATCGTGTCTGGAAGCCCTGAAGGCGACGTGGAGTCACCGTGTCTATTTTATATTTCCCAAACAGCTACACAGATTAGTCTCAGTTTTAAATAATGTACAATAAAGGAGGCTGGAATATTAAGTGTCCTAGGCTGCAGTGCATGGTAGTGCACTCGGTAGGCTGACTGTTCCCACATGTCCCCCTCTCAGTGCCGATGTGGATAATCAGGGCTGTAGGGAGGACGGAGGGCGCAGGGCTCTGAATGAGTAATACTCCCCATGTGTGGAGTTTCAGAGGCCACTTTAAAGAGAAAGTGGATCAGCAATCAGATCTGCGGCGTAAATCTGTTCCAGCCTGCAAAGTGCGTGGGTCACGGCTCCGTCCCAAATCACAAACACCGGCTACTCAGAAACCAGCGCGTGGGTCACGGCTCCGTCCCAAATCACGAACACCAGCGAATCAGAAACCAAATCACAAGAGGATTGGGCAATCTTGTAGTCGGGGGACAGGCGTGAGGTCGTGCGAGGCGCAAACAGGCTTTCTGGGTCAAGGGCAGGTTCGGAGGTCCGTGGTACGTAATCCAGGTCAGTAACGGGAAGGCAGTCCGGGAAACACTTGGTATGTCACGAAACATGAGTAATACTGAGCACTGGGGTGAGGAAGCCTGGGACTTATAAAGGGGAAACGGGATTGTGCTCAGGTGTGTGTGTGTGTGAGTGCGATAGGGAACAGGTGCGGCGGATCAGAAGCTCGGTGAACTTGAACGAGGAAGTGTCATGGCGGGGCAGTGCGTGGAATTCTGGGAACTGTGGTCCCGGGATGCTGGTGTGTGTGTGACAGTTTCTAGCTAGAATCAATACAGAATATAATATTGCTGCTATATTTTGCAGTGTATGGCCGTAATCTAAACAGCACATGGGCTATTTTTCAGCTTGTAGTGTTCTCCTGTAGCAGCTCCAGCGTCAGTTAAAATTCAAACTTTACTTAACCAATGCAAGAAAGCACAGAAATGATGCTCCACATGCAGCGTACTTGATGCACGAGCCATCACCTGTGTAAAATGAACAGCGCCAAGGAATTTATTTATTTTTAACATTTTCCATACATTAACAATAACTGTTCTATCTGAAGGCCACTGCTGATTAAATTAATTGTAGCTTAGGCTATATGTTTTGTGCCTTAAAAAACATGAAACTTCCGAATACAAAATAGAGAATCAAATACCAACCTAACAAATGAGTACTCGAGTATTCGAATTATTCGGGGCAGCCCTAATAGCAATACATGTGTACAATGCCCCTTTAGGAAAAGGGGCCTGTCAATAGAGGTATAAGTCACCGCGTTTTTTCCAGCTCGCTCGCATGGTTGCAGCTACATCGCTGGAAAGCCCTAACGTTACAACTAGTAAATTAAATAATAAATGTGACGACATAACACCTGAAAAGTCCAATGTGGAAACTGTTTGGATTTCGTCATATAAACGGTCAGTTTTGACCTACCGTGCTTTATGCAAAACAAATGTTTGTTCGTCTGATGGCGATATAAAATTCACGCTAATTTGAAAAGAATCTAATTTGACTGCAATTTTTAAAGGTATTTGACAGCCTTACCATATACAGTATATAATCTAGATATGTGTACTTAATAAAGTGGCAACTAAGTGTCTAAACAATATTTGTCACACCCGATGACTCAAACTCCAACTTCCAGGAATCCTCAGCACCCCACAGAATCAACTGATCGCGCACATGACTTCCCCGTTCTCAATCCCCGGACCACTGATTACACACAACTGTCCCTTATTACACCTAGCTCCATATAAACACAGTTCACACACTCATTCATTGTGAAGTCCCGCATCTAGTGCAATAGCGGCGTTACTAATCAATTTTCTATATGCGATTACCTGTTTTATGATTCCGTTCTGTTCTGTTCTGTTTGCCTTAGCCTTTACTGATCTGTTTGCCAATCACCTGACTTTCTGCCTGTCCACCGTTTAGAGATTGCCTTGCCCTTTTTCTCTTTTGCGTTGTGTGTAGTGACAATAAACCGGCACTTCCATCCTACTCTGTGTAGTCTCTGACAATATTTATGGAAATATACACACAAAAAAACATTTAACCTGTGCACAGATATGAATGTAAATAAGAGATAGTTTTAATGTGACAGAGATTAAATTTTTTTTGTTTCATATAAACCAAAAAGCCTTGCTAACGTTGTAAAACTATTTTATTTTACTTGGTTAGTCTCAGGACAAAATGACTGAAGCATAACTGCCTCAGCCTCAGAAGCACTTTGCTTGCACAGGTGATGAAGAACTTTTGTCCAAAACATCCTGTTACTCTGGATACTTTGCCTACCATGCTGCAATTTTTATATATATTATACATACATAAACTTACTGTAAAAATACAGTACATTTTCAAAGTTGGGTTTTACAACCTGTGATGTGGGCAGTGGTGGCTCAGCGGTTAAGGCTCTGGGTTACTGATCAGAAGGTTGAAAGTTCAAATCCCAGTCCCTCCAAGTGGTCACTGTAGTGGCCGTGAGCACAGCCCTTTCTACTCTAAGGGCGCCACATCATCTCTGACCTTTTTCTTCCGTCTGAGCTGTAATGAAAAAGAATTTCAGTATGCTGTACGTTTTTAATTTTTTTGCCTACATGCCAATCCTTTCACCACAGTTATATGATTTTGAAGCCAAATATTTTTAAAAAGCTACTTCATGAATTGATTTTGGCTCCTCTTGTAATGACAGGTTAATGGGAGATAAGTCGGATACACATGCAAAGCCTTTTAATATAACATACACCGAACCACTCGGCATACAGAAAACATAAACAACAGACATGCATACATACAATGTTTCGCCTTGAGAGATGGAAACAAGGGGCTACTTAAACACACACTAATCACGGGAACAAACGAGACACAGGTGGAACAACTTGGGATGAGATAGGGCAGAGACAGAAACCAAACATAAACACAAGCACATGGTGCTCAATGCCACTGCAACCGCCAAGCGCAGCAGTTCGTGGCGGCGAGTTCATGACACCTCTTGCCTGCTCTTTGTGCATCCACATAGACTTTCATGTTGCCTCACTATGCACTGTAAGACCAAACAGTAAAAGTTACTTTAAAAAACTAAGTTGTGCTAACTTAATAATTTTTAAAAGTTTATTCACTTTCCTTTGTTGTTTCAACAATTTTGTAATTTTAAGCTCACAGCACACAAACTGGTAAATTACCTTTTTTCACCAAGTATTTTAACTTGAAAACATTATTGCGTGTGATGTCACAGACGTCTCTGTCCGTGGCACATGTGCTCACCTTGTTTCTTTCTTTTGAAAACCACAATACAGCTGCTGTTCGCGATGGATAAACAAATGATAGAAATATCAATGCTAGAGGAGAAAACTACGAGATATTTGCTTGGTAATGTCACAGTCACTCCCGACGTGGCCACTACGGACATTTCAACTCCACACCACCAGAGGTCCCCATCGCCTGAATATTGACTTTCATTACACTCACCTGACTCTCATCACTTCCTCATTAGCATCAGTGTTTATAAACCCCAGTTTTCATTACACACATTGCAAAGTCTTGCTGTTTGCATGGTTTTCTGAAGGCTGAGCCGTCAGCTGGTTTAGATATCTGGTAACAACATGTTTCTGGTTTCTGACTACTGTTTTCTGCCCTGCCCTTTGGATTTGTTTACCCTGTGGACTGTTTCACTGGATTTTGACCTGTTTGCCTGCTTATCGACCACGAGCCTGAACATCCCTGTATTGAATAAAGAACTGCACTTGGATCCTACCTGTGTATTCCGGGTCGTCACTGACAGGTAATACAGTGAAGGATTTGATATTTGTTTCGTGGATTGCACTGTGGGACCTCAAACAGCAGAATTTGAAACGTGCAGTGGTATGCCACAATGTTTTCACAACACTTAACTGCTGTTGAAATTTAAAAGCTATTTGGTCAATAAATATGAACAGAGTTTATCTTAATTGTCTGCATATTCTCTTTTAGTTGTTGAATTTTTAATGTTTGAGGATTTTAAGTTAAGGCCACTTAATCCAATTTGTAATGTTTCCCCAAAATCTTGTAACATCTAATTGAGTTTTTTTTTTGGTAGTTATTAGAGCTTTATGAAACTTAAAGATAAGTGAACATAAACCATGACCATGTAAAATTCTTTGTTGAAGGCAGTCAAACCAATTAAGTTAACTGTACTTAATTTAGTTTTGTATACAGACAACAAAAAAAAGCCAAGTAAAAGGTACTTGAAAAATAAAGTTTACTTAACTTGAGAAATTAAGCTTATTGTACTTAAATTTTATGTAATAAGTTTCAAAAAAAAAAATCAGAACCACTTAACAGCCATACAAGGAAAAAGTAATGAATGTGCTGGGCTATGGTGGCCCTGAAGGGCAAGTGACAAAATAATAATCAGAGTCAATTAAAAAAAAGGAGTCCATTTAAATTAAATTTTAAAAGAGGAATAATTTTAAATAAAAGAAGCCAACTTTTAAATAAAATAATTAAGAAAAAATTCTGAAAAAAACTTCAGAAACCTGCATTTTTAACCATTTTAGATACAAGATAGGGGGAAACCTGGTCCATATGAAATATTCACTATTTTTGTGGACAATTTAGATTTGTAAACAGATTAGACTTATCATCTATTGTTCAAATGTTATGACCATGGTAGTGATCAGTGGGAAAACAGGGGGGCAATTTTGATCTAATAAGAGACATTTCATATTACCACTCCCCCAAACTTCTATGGAGTAACATTATCATAATCAGTTGTGAATGCATCTGAAATTAAAATACATAAACACTGACATATACATTTTATCTGTTCAATAAAACACACACTTTATTTAAATAAGAATGATATGAGAATGTGTATTGAACAAATTACATGGCAAAATGTATCAAACTATTAAATACAAGTTTAACATTCACAATAAACATATGTAAAATAGAGTGCAGGCAAATAAAATAAAAATGACTGAATTAATTAATGGTTACATTAATACATGTCAACATTCAATTAAAGCAGGTCCGCTGAGAAAATGACGGTTTTTATACATGACGGGCTTTTAATTATCACAGATTATTTGTGCCAGTAACCTCTTAACCAATTAGCTTAAGTTACAGATCATTTGCTCATTAGTATCTGGCAGTTTTCAGAAATAAAATTGCTGATTGGATGGCCGAGCAATTAAATATTCAACCATCGGAAATATTTTTCCAATATTAGAACGCTCCGACAGGAAAGGGTTAAAATATTAAAAAATAATGTCTGTACCAAGTGTTACTGTTTGATATTCGACACTTAAATGTAATGTTTTAGTAATGCTAATGCTATTGGAGTGTATTGGGAAAATGCCAACTGTAAATGTCAGTTATTAAAAGCAATAGTAAGTCTATTAGACATTCTAATGTAAACGGTTAGCTACGTGGTACGATTGCAATGTATCCAAAGATGTATTTATGAGCAAACTGTTATGGAAACTATGCTAAGTGCTAGCTAACTACAACAGCGAAGATATAAAAATCATTTCATGTTGGCTAGCTAGATTTTAGCCCTAAGCTAATGGTGTTTCCTGGATTGTTACCTATCCCTTAAGATGCATGTAGCATTATAAAATTGTTAATTTAGATTTTATTTAGTTTATGGCTTTGTGTTAATATATTATCACTGGTATTCTCGTCATAGTTGTATATATTCAGCATAGTTAAGTTACTACTACTACTACTATGCTTGCATATTGTAATTTAAATATTAAGTTGGGGTTTTCATTCATGATATCTATTGCAATATGGGGTATAAAGAAATGTGTTCAATATGTTCATGTGTTTTTTCCCTCAGTAAGCCGTACATTAGTAGGCATTAGTAGACTCAAGTCCAGACACCACTGCATCAGCAGCTCCCCTGTGTGAGTGTCTTATCACTTGATTTCTAGGCTTTTGCCATGATATAATTTTATTTAATAGATTTCTTGTCTTTTATTTTCATTAATCCTCTTAACATATCTACAGTCTTACCATTAGGCTAGTACTGACTGACATGCAGGAGAAATATATTTTGAGACATTCTTTTTTCTTTAGTATTGATAAAGATGTGGCTTATTTTGGTTAATAAAATGGGTTTTCATTCATAGGGTGGCTTCTGAGTGGCGCAACAGAAAAGTGTTCGCCCTATCCCAACAATGCCTCAGCCATCCGTGGCTGCGAGTTCATGAGAGCATAATTGGCCCTGCTCTCTGGGTGGGAAGGATGGCATTACTCTCTCTCCCCTGTCGATCAGAGCGACACTAGCCAATCGTGGGCATCTGTGAGCTTATGTATACGAAAAAGGGCAGTTGGTGTTTTCCTCCAAGCGTGTTCAGCTGCCCTGTGATGTTGCATGAGCAGCAGTTAAAAAAAGATGCAGTGGCTGGCTTTGTGTCTTGGAGAAAACACGTACTAGCCCTTACCCTACCTGGTTGAGAACTAGCTAGTGGGTGGGGAAAAATGGGGTTAGAATCTAAAACTAACTAAGAACTAACTTTTTTTTTACATGCAAGTTCTTCTTTCACATGCAATTTTTACTTTTTTCTATAAGGATGTAGGATTATAAGATTATGAACAAAGATAAAATACAAGGTTTTCTGTTCATGAAAGTGATTTTAGTGACACCACTGTGTCAGTTAAACTGTTTTTATAGTCCAATTAAGGTAATTGTGCGTTCAAAATTTCCTGCCAATTCGAGCCCGACAGCTCTGACTGTGAATTACTGTGAGTTTGTCACAACCACACCCACAAGCCAGAACCAGAATCCCCCATGGCCGCTCTCGTCATGTGGCAGAACAGCGAATGCACTTCCGCGTTCCGCTTCGCCCAGCTTCTGATCAGTCATCTGTTGATAATCACAATCGAGTGTGAATTCCCATGTATGACCAGGACCCCATTACCCCGACTTGAATGAGCCTCTGAAGCCCCGTTTGCAGATCACCCGACCTATCGCCTGTCCCCCTCTCCCGAACCTGCCTAACCCTTTGGTGATGTCAAACTCGTGCCTCCACACCAGGAGCCTGCACTTGTGTCCGCCTAGCCCCAGGCGTGACAGAGTTACTATTACAAAAATGCCAGGGCAACTCACAGCAGCTCAGGAACATAAGTGTTTGAGTGACTCAATAACGCTTTTCTTTTTTCTTTAAAAAAAATCCTACACAGTGTAGCTTTAAATAAGAACCAAATGTTTTTGTTGCTTTCTATCTAGTTTAAAAAAATAAGATACTCTGGCTAAGATAAGGTCTTGATAGTAATTGAGAGATTACCTCCATGCTATTGGGAAGACCTCTAGCTTATTTTTCCACCAAGTTCATGGTGTGAGATTTTGTTTGAGGACGTGCAATTATTCTATGTACCATGGGATGGCTGTTCAAATGATTGTTTTTCTCACACAAGATGGTGCTACCCTGTCCAGAGTATACCTTATAGATGTATTTCACACCTTAATCATTTGGTCAAGCTGGGATCTATCACCTGGTACACTTTGGTCTGGGAGGTTACCTACGACTGCTGCAGCTGTGATTGCTGCAAGTACATGTTTCTTATGTAGGCAGGATCTAGTACTCGAGTTCGTACTCAACTGAAATCCAAAACGGATAAGACAGTAATCGGAAAGAGCTTCGTTCAGGGGAATAGTAAGTACCTTGCTAATATTGATGCCAAAAGTTAGAATTAGATCTAGGGTGTGATTAAACTTGAGTTGGGCCTAGGATAGGAGTAACACCAATGGAATCCAGAATGGACACAAATGCTATCCTTAAAGGGTCATTTTCATTCTCCATATGAATATTAAATACGCCAACAATTCCTGCTTTGTAAGTACACAAAAAGTAATTGGATAATAATTCAGAAAATTCTTCTAGAAAGTCAGTGTATGGTCCAGGAGGTCTATAAATTGTAAATTAATTGTAAACAAAAGCATACATTTTGTTTTCTGGAAGTAACAAAACCACTAACATTAAGAACCAAGAGATCAAAAGACCTAAACTGGTTCCAAACGCCACATCATAAATGGTATCAACACCTCCACCTCGTCCATGTGCACGAGGGTTATGCTTATAACTATATCCAAGTGGGCTGCATTAATTTAAAACACCATAATCATGTGGTTTAAGCCATGTTTCTGTTAAATTGAGAACATTAAGGTTAAAGTCCCTGAACAAATCGCGCACAAACATCACAAAACAAAACACAAAATTCGATGCAAGAGTTTGGACTCTCCTGATTAAATTGTACATTTCAGTTCATTTCTAAATGAACAAAATCTGGCCTTAGCATAATACCAAACTTAATAGATTTCACCTCAGTTTTTAATGCAATATTATGTTCTTCCAACAAAACAAAAAAAATCTGAAAATCTAATATTTAAAATAAAAAAAATGCAATGGTTTAGCCATCTTTTTCTCATACAGTGCATCATCAGTACATTATAGCATAGTTATTAGTTATTATCAGGCCTGTTGTGCATAATTTCTGGGCCTGGAACAAACCTATGCCAAACATATTTTCATTAAATAGGCCTTTTCCACATGTCAATGGACCACTAGACTCTCCTGGGTCACCACCTTCCCACAACTTCCCCTGTTGTCCCCCTATAACAGCGAAGCTGGTTACAACATACAGTGGGGTCCAAAAGTCTTGAGACCACATTGAAAATCTGGGATTTGCCACTGCATGGCACTCTAAAACGCAGTGACACATGGTGGTGGATTTTCAATGTGGTCTCAGACTTTTGGACCCCACTGTAGTTATAATATGGTTACAGTATAGTCCATTTTAATCTGTTTTGGGCAACTCCAGCATTCGATTATCAGTTATGAGTAAGTGAATTTACACATCTGGCGATTTTTTGTTGTTGTTGTTTTTTTTGAGAGAGAGATATGAACTGTTTAATGTTTAATAATTAATCAAATTGACCCTAGTTGGAGAGCTGTATAAATGGTGACAAGCGTGTCAATCAATCCACACCGGGCGCGTGGGAGGCGCGTGAGAGACGCGTGAGAGACGCGTAAAGCTCGAGCCCTCGCGCCGAGCTGCCTTTGTTTTACGCGTCGCGTCTATTTGTAATTTCACTCGCGCGCGTCAGTGAGGCGTAAACTCTGGAGAAATCCCGAGAAGAAGTTCTGAGTTTAAGTGTGTTAGAGCAAGAAGAACACTAAACGTGCAGAGCAGGGGTACTCAAAGCACCAGGTTTGGGAACAACTGCTCTAAACCCTTCCAAATAGCAATACCAAGTGTAAAGACATATTCTCAATAAATGGCAGGTCAGGTTCTGGTCATTTAGAAATCACCTGGGTTAGAATCATATTCAATTACACAAAGCATGGGCATATTCATATTTAAGTATTCCTGCTAAATGTTTTAAAGGAACGAGAACTATTGTATTCATTTTTAATTCATATTTCAACCAAACACAGTCTTAGATTTGCATTTCAACACATGTCCGTCCTTATGATATATAGTGACAAGCATAGTTTAGTTTAGACAGGTTACACATAGTGCATAGATCTTAGACCCTCAGAGATACTGTAGGATAAGGCGAGAGAGAGAAAGTGAGATCTAATCATTAAGCATTGAAATTTTAAAGTTAATAAAAACGTATGACATGAAAGTACAGCAAAACAAAACTGAGGAAAGAAAGGGGGGAGAGAAAAAGCACTCACGTGGCCCTGGTTTTGTGTATCTGACTGTGTCCCCTCTTGTGTTTGAGCTCTTCCCCGCTCCCTCCAATGCGCATATAGCCATATGGATTCTATCTCAGTGTTTTATCAGGGAGGGCTGCACTTTGCCCTCACTGACAATTTTATTACCCAAGTGATATGAATAATAATTGTATTACACCAGAGACCAAATACAGCATGTTTGCAGGCATCTAAATGATGATGATGATAATGATGAATTCATGGTTTTAAATTTAGAGGCAATGTCATTTTGGGTGTGTCTCCAACAATACATACTAGTTTCAGTGTTTGATTAGGCTAGCAAATAAAAATAAATGTGATTCAGAAATGCCAAAAGCAAAGGCATGGAGAAGCGCTGTAGATTGCAGTAGCTATAAACTACTGTTTTTGGACGTGTTATGAAGCGCTGTGATGGCGACTCTTGTTTGTTGCAACTGAAGTTCATGGACATTATTCATATGAACACTGAATCTCCACTAGAACTGTTGTAGGCCACTAAATGACATACACTGACGGGTCAAAGGCAAAAAAAAAGGTTCTAAAATGGCTCTGTTTTCACTGACACGAAGATGAGAACAGCTATACAAAAGCTTATAAAAACCATTAAAGAACCTGTTACAAGCAGATGGTAGAAACATGGTTAGAAAAGATTTGAGCTTGTGTTGTTACAGTAGGCTAACATTTGCTCTTTCTGCTGGACCTTGAGCCAGCATCACTGATTTATTGCATATTTCCTCAGCTAGTTTGATTAGCTCATGTGCACAAAGACACAAAGGTAGTAAGAGACACATAAGAGACACACTCACACACCTCTCATTCAAAGCAGTGTCACACACTCAGTTTTGTATACCAGTGGCCACCAATAACATTGGATCAATATTTCACTTTCCCTTTTTTACTTGGTATTTAAAAAAGCAACAACAAAAATCACTACAATTTGTGATATGCTAGCAAGCATTTCTGAGGAAGTCTGTAAAAACCCAACCGTTTAGTAAAAATGCCTTGTTCATACATCCCAACAACCCTGCCATCACGAGGGACCATTGATGTGGAATAGACCTACTTGATCAAAATATGTTGGTGAAAACCAAAATATGTTGGTTTTGTCCTGGGCCCAAGCATCATGCACGGTGGGCCAGAATCCCTATGATATCCAATCCAACACACTGTAGTCACATGACAAACGACTTGATGGAATGTACAATATGTGTGAAGATCGGGGGTATAAACTACCTAATAAACTGGCAATTTAGTGTAGATACCAATGAATGCTATATATCATTTTCCTAGGAAGACAGCTTAAAGTACAGGATCATTTGAATATCATCATTGAATATGAATATGTCATTATCATTAAAGTCTATTATGTCCATTAAATCACCATTAAACCACAATCTATTAACACAAGATCACCAGTCAAGACCACAGAGTCTTGTAGAACACCTTTGAATCTCAAAAGAATGCATCTAGAATCAATCACAGGTCACCCCGGTAACCCATTAGAGTCCTTTACATAGTGATATCGACTCTATGACAAAAATAATGTTGGATTGGGCAAAACAAGTGACCTTAGTGACATGAACAATGACATGATACTGTAGTTCGCCCTGGGCTTTTCATGTACAACTGTTTCAAGGGTTTACAAAGAATGGCGCGAAAAGCAAATAAAATTAAATACCAGTGACCATGGACGAAAAAGGCATGAGATCAAAGTAGGCAAAGGAGAATGGTGAGAATTCTGAAAGAATATAGACTGGCCACAACTGGCCAAATCACAGCCAAATTTGTCATTGGTGTGCAGAATGTCATCTCAGAAAGTACTACTTATCAGACTTTATCGCCAATGGGCTACAACAGCTAAAGACATTGTCAGGTGCTGATGCTGTCAGCAAAGAATAAGAAAGTACGTCCCCAGTGGGCACAGGAGCATCAAAACTGGACCGTTGAGGAGTGGAAAAAGTTGCCAAGTATTTTTTGCATTATGCTGTTGGAAGGATCAGAATTTGACAATGGTGTGAGGAATGTTTTCCTGACACACATTACAGTCCCTGATACCCAATGAAGAACGCCTGAATGGCACAAAACATTATTGCTGACGAAGTTCTTTCAAAGTTCATCCCTTCATGGCCACACTCAGATGAACACTTTCATAATGGCACGCATATCGTCACTGAATGGTTCAAGGAACATGATGGCAAGTTGTTATTGGTTTAGTGGCCTGCACAGACTCCAGATGTCAATCCTATCGAGCATGTAGGTATGTATGAATGCTATATATAAATGCTTTCTGTTTCTTTGCTGGATCATTGCAGATACAGAAATAATGGAAAGCTATCATGTCCAATGAATCCCCATTAAAGTACAGCCTATGTATAACACAAGGTCATCATCAGAGCCAGGGCCGGATCTAGAGGGGGGGTGGGGGGTGGGGGCTGGATGCCCCCTCTACTCGTTTTACTTACAAATTAAATAAATGAAAGAAATATCACTGCCGCTTCTCTACGAGTCTCACTCATTCTTGAGCTAGTACACAACCTGTAAGTGACTGTAGTGAAAGCACGAACTGCTTTGCAGAAACACTTGCTTATCTGATTTATTTGACTCTAATTTTCCAATTAATTGCTTTAATTTACATTATTGTATTTGGCTATTGTTCTTTTTGTATTGTGTGAGGAAAAAGAGATAGCTAGGTGCTTTGCTTCTAGGTAACGAACACGAAGGAAGCTGCTGCTAGCGTGTATTAATTTAGATAGCTAGCTTGTTTTTGCATAGGGACAAGGGTTGGGCTGCTTGCCTTGTGTTCGGTACATAAGTTTTTATAACGCACCGTTTGTGATCCCTAAGCCTCGCACTACCTCCCAAGCACCTGTATCTGATTCCGGTGTGACGGTGGCGCATGTTGTGTCTGTCCCCGGTCCTAAACAACAAGTAGTCTAGATATGGAGCTATTTGTTAGGGCTGTTGCCAGAAGCAACAGGAGGCTGATGCTGTGAATATGTAGTGCTTGTCTTATTTGTTATAGGCAATAGAGTTTAGCTATTTAGCCACTGTACTTATGTTGCCCCCTCACCATCGGCCCCCCAGACAAAGTATCTTAGAACCGGCACTGAGCAGAGCCCACCAGATTTTAACACCTTTAAATCCCACTGAAAACACACTTGGAAACTTGATGGTAAAGTGTTTAATGGAAACCATTAGACCAATTCCCATTAGAAATTAAAGCCTAATATATTACGTTTTCTCAGCTGGGTTATCATGAAAAACAGGAGTTACTTGATTACTGATTAGTTTGTGATGAACTAATCTACTGATTACAGACCTCAACATTCCCAGTCCAGCAGTACACACTTCACTACATAATTGCGTATTAGTGCTAAACTCCACCAACAGACTAAATCTCTTAGATTTAAGAGATTTAGATCTGCTGATAGATTTAAAATGTATTTATTGTTTTCTCTCATGGCAAAATAATACATATTACAGAAAGGAGAAACTGTGACATGGTTGTAGAAGATGATCAAGTCCTGAAATTAGCAGTGTCGTTTCTGTAATGTTAGAGAGAAGTATCATAATGTCATGGCATGTAATAACACAACGCAACAGCAAGGTTTAATGTCTAACTGTTATGAAGTCTCAAAGAAATGTTTAAGCAGCAGATGACAAAAGGCTGAGGTCATAACATATGATCATTGTCCTGCAGCTTTGTTGTCAGTTTTACATAGATTTGTTTGTGTGTGCGTGCATCTCAGAGCTCCAGTTCAATTTTAACGTCCATCTTGCTTTTATATGGCTCAAGCACAGGTTTAACCTCCTCAGAGAGAAATCTGGCCACCTGAGAGAGAGAGAGAGAGAGAGAGAGAGATAACACTTTTGTTTGATTTTGTGTGCATCACAAATAGCGCTTTTCCACTGGATGGTGCGGCAAGACGCAATTCGGCAAATTAACCGTGATTAACCGAAATTAGCCACATGTCGCTATTTACATTCGGCCATGTTGCCACGTTGTATTAATGTACCTGTGCTGCATTTGGTTCCCCTTCTTGGCCAGGTACTCGCGAGATTCTTGATGTAAACGTGCAAATAGTTCCAGTATGAACATGTAAAGCGACTTGTGCGTGTGTAATTAATATATATGACTTGTGCATGTGTAATTAGTATATATTTACACATTTTATATTTATTGGTCAAACGGAATCATCCTCATAATAGACAGCACAAAGTCTTCAGTTGTAGTGACTGTATGCCACAGTTTCTTTGTCTTTTCAAAGGTCCTTTTTTGGCAACATTACAGTTTTATTTTAATTTAATGATTCATTCATATTTATTTATTTACCCACAGTAATGTTTTCTTCTCGCTATTTAACTTAATGTTACATTTCTTACCCATGATCCAGGTGAAATCTGCCATCTTCTAGTCAGGTCGAATCCCAAATGGATTCCTATTCACTTTGTTTGCCTTCTACATAAGGTATAACAAAGGCGCTGTACACCCCACCTAGTGCCCTACATGCATAGTGTAGAACGCCACTTGAGATTCAGCCACAGAAAATAAACGTGTGCTCCGCTTTTTTGTTGTATTTTAATGTTGTCTGGTAAAGTTTGTACTCAAACTGCTCAGTATTTTCACTAAAGATTAAAGTATTGGCACACTTTACAGTGTTTGGGTAGACACGTAGCCATTATGTTTCCTTTTCTGTATTTTCAATAAAGATTGAGATTTTGATTTAAAAACGCTTGAGCGCGAGTGGGAGATGAAGAGAAAGGTGTGTGTTTATATGATTAAGGGAGGGTATGCGCATGCACCTGTTGTGGGGCTCGGCCGATGAAGGTTTTGGGGTCCAGGAGGGCGTCTAGCTGGTTGAGTATAGGAGTGAAGTATGAATCAGCCTGCACTCGAGCCAAAAAGTCATTATCTCCTCCCTCCTGCTTCACCACAGCCGCCGTCTGCTGGGACAACACCCGGATCTTCTCATGGCACTCCTGTTGTCAGGGGGTAGGCAGAGGTGTTAAGTTAAGGTTAAGCTTCAGATATCAAATATTCAGATATCAGATATTTTGATATCCAAATATAAAAATGTAACAACTTTGATGCATCAAACACTCCTCAGTGAATGCACACAATGCTGTGGCCACTATTACATACATATTAAACAAATCATAGATATACAGAATCTACACAGTTTACTATCCATCAATTGTAACAAGGCTCTAAAGTCATTACTCCGCCTCAAGCGTGTATTTTTGTCGGCCTGGTTAGTTGAGTATTGAGTGAGAGCAGAGGGCTGTAGTTCCTACCTGCCTGTTCCCTCCTGCCTTCACAAAGGCCATAATGATGTTCTCAGTGGCCATAAAGGGCAGCTCATGGCGAATATGCCTCTCGATCACCTGCAGAGGGCACCCAAATGAAAAAACAGAAGAACAAGAGAAGCAGATGAAAAAATAAGCACCAGCTAGAAACGGACAAAACAGAAGGACAAGGTCTTTGAAGCTTTTCAAGTCATTTAGGTCATTTTGAATGATAGTAGAAAGTCTAGATGATTGGACTAGACTCTCACTCTCACACCTTAGGGTAGACCACCAGACCCTCAGTGATGTTCTGCAGGGTGCTGAGGATGATGTCAGCTGTGAGAAAGGACTCAGGCAGAGAGATTCTCCTACACACACACACACACAAGCAAATTTATATAATTAAATACAAACCCAAATGCATCAAGTGTTTTTGTTCATTCAGTTCAGTGTACAACTGAGGCATTGCTGTAGCTAAATAAACAGGGCAAACATTCTTATAGTAAAGAGAATAATAATAAGAGAATTTCTCAAACATCAAAACAAATCAATAAATTTAAACAAACAAACAAAAAACAAACAAACTGGGGACTTATCCCATAGAAAGCGAGATCTGAAGTCACAACAGACAAATGTATACTAAATAACAAATCGTGGACAGAGTATAATGTAAACTTAAAGCCTAAAAACATTGACAATGTGCAGAACCTTATTTTTCATAGTACAATAAAAATCTGTGCCGAGTTATGCTTTTAAAGCACTGAGCATGTGTATAGTACCTGTTTGCACTGTCGTCCAGAGTTCTTTCCAGCCACTGCACTGAGGCAGTCTGCAGAGGATCAGACACCAGCACCATCAGGTGGCGAGCCAGACTGCAGCAGCGCTCGGCACGCATTGGGTTCCTCTTATATGGCATGGCGCTAGAACCTAGACACATTATACATGAACATAGTCAGAAACTGTACAACACTGTAGAAGCGTTTTACATCAAGCACCCAAATATACATCAGTTTTTTATTTGTTTCGGAACTAAACGATCATGCAGTTATTACACCATGTCCGTCAAATCAAGAGATTATCAGGAGAGTTGATGGTTTGACAACTTCCCCTAAAACTTAGCAAATTCCAACCAATGAACAGCAGAACACAAAATGTGTCCATGAGTTCATTAATGCTAGACAAAACAATGTTGTCACACACACACACACACACACACACTTTACTTGCCTATCTGCTCTTTCTCGAAGGGTTCTTCAATCTCCTTCATATTAGCCAGCAGACGAATATCAGTACAGAGCTACAACAAGAGACAAAACACAAGAGGTTAACAGATGTTAGCAACAGTACTGCATGGATACAAACTGCAATGACAATAAAACTGGGCTGGATGGCAGTAAAAAGAGACTCATGCAGGTTCACGTCACATAATACACCTAATTTAGAATATTTTTAGGATTAACATAGAACGTCGTATGTGTGTTTGGGCTTGATGCTGCATGTTGTAAGTTTTTGCATGCATGTTGAATGCCAAGTCAAATTCCTGTCACTCTGTACATTGGGTGAATAAACAGAGTCTAAATACACTACTGAGCCAATTCTTCAGCATCTTTATATATAAAAAAGCATTGCTTTGTTGTTCTACAAGCCTAGTGCATATCTTGAAAGATGCTATAATGAAGATAAAAGCAGGTGTGCGTGTGTGTGTGACACTAACCTTGTGTACAGTGGCCCCCAGGCTGGCCAGCACAGTCAGAGAGTCAATGTCCACTTTACGGCTGTATGTTTGTCCCGTCACCATGTATGACCTAAAAGAGGACAATGAAAACAAGAAGCGCACACACAATATCAGCTGAACCCTGGGGAAAGCACTCATTTAAAAATACACTTACCAATGTCACTGGTACCAATAATTTTGGATGCCCAGACTGACTCATACTCATACAGACACACATCCTTACACTCACTTTTTAAAACCAGCCATCTCAGTCACCATCCTATCCAGTTCCTCCACCTGTGAGAGAAATGAGAGAATCAATCATAATAAATGAGAGAATAATAACAACAACTCAAGTGAACTCAGAACACTTCCAAAGACGAAGACAGCCATGGGGTTGCTGTCAGATGACCTAAGGCTTTGTTCACACAGCAGGTGCAATCTTATTGATTTCTAACATTTTTAGACTGAGTGGCAAATTACAAGTGACCAAATTTTGTTTGTTTATCTGGACTGCAGTCACATTTGCTCACATATCCACACTGATTTTTATAGTAACAACACAGGCGTGTGTACGTGTAGGCGAAAGTTCGATAGTTGGCTACCTACCAACACAGATTTCACCGTGGGATGTTTACCATAATGGCAATGTTCAGTGAAGGTTTTAAAAAGTATTCGGCACAGACAACAGCGACAAAAACTGAAGAGGGTGGCATGTGCCATGTTTGTTGCTGCTGTTATCGCAGGTACTACAGTTAGGCAAAGGTCTCCTCTGACCTTCCATCATTTTGGTTTTCGTCCATGCTGTGTTCTAGTCGCAAATTTTTGTGACGTCCCAAAGCTCTGCACACCAAATGGCGAAAAAGAAAAATCACACAAAATCCGATTTAGCGGTCAAACTAAGTTGCATGTCCCAAAATCCAATCTTTCTCGCTCAAATTGAACATGCCAAAATATTGGATTTAAGCTGCCTGTGTGAATATAGCTTTCGGAGTCTAGTTAGGACATAATCATATCAGATATCTGGTATCAAACCTACAGTCACCACAGCTTTGACACTGGGAAAAGGCTTTCTAAACCTCTCCGCTCATGAAGTCATATTTTGCGTTCACCTTATCGTGATCTCCCTGGAAGAGCTGCAGAAAGCTGGCCTGGGTGCCTGTGGTACCTTTGACCCCTCGGAAACGCAAATCATCTCGAGCTCTCCGAAGGTTGCGCATGTCCATGACTAAATCCTGCAGCCACAGACATGCACGCTTCCCTACTGTAGTCAACTGAGCTGGCCTGAGAGAAAGAGAGAGATGAGAATTTAAAAAAAGAACAGACATCCAATAAATCAGGACAGACGTGAGTACATTAGTAGTGGTGAGGAGAAGCACACTCACTGGTAGTGGGTGAAACCTAGAGTTGGCAGGTCAGCATATTTTTCCGCAAAGTTAGCTAGTCTGTCGATAACACGGGCCAGCTGTAAGGAGAGAGAGAGAGAGAGAGAGAGAGAGAGAGAGACGAAGTTGGGTGTGTTGTACAACAAAGAATGAATATGTATTAAGCATGGTGATATTCATATGAACTATAAAGTATAAACAGAACAACAGTCACCTTGGGCAGCAGGATGTCGAACCCATCACGTAGCATAATCAGATCCTAGAGAGAAATCAGCTTTGAATTAAAGTCTGTTCATCAGTTCAAATATTCTATATTTACTTCTGCTAAAAAAATTACTTCAGATACACATTCAGATAATACACTAGTTTTTACCCTGCATTCACACCGGCAGCAACACGATGCAACAAAAAGGCCAGAAGTCATTCATTTTTAATGAGCGCTGGCGATCTACAGCGACAAGAGGCAAGGCAAAATGAGTGGGGAGAGCCACGCGAAAAAGTTGAGCGGAGTTTAACTTTATGCAAATGAGAAGCGAAGCGATATGACAACTACCAATGGAAGTGAGGGACGGTGGTGCGCTTCTTTTTTGCCCCCCTACTGTGAAACATTATCTGTTTGTTTTTTTTGGTTCCAGATACTCGTTGCTTGTCGTAGCTCCTAAACCAAACAGTGAGACATGGCGTGCTGCTACGGGTTTGAAGTACTCAACATTGAATGATGCCAGTGGGGTTGTTTTTTTGCATCAGTTGCGAAATGAAAACATTTTCGGTTCGTTCTGACACTATAGACAGTGATGCACTGAACGTATGCAATTTATACACATGATTTTTCTTTAGAATTTTTATTTTAGCAGAAATAACATTTGATTTGTGGTCAAATTGGACGACGCATCTCATTTTTAGAGGGAAGACATCGGATTTGTGGTCAAATGGGTGGGTTTGTATAGGTTCTGTTGCATGGGTGGTCATATCGCACTAGTCTGGCGCTAGTGAAACCATTGCAACCAGCAGTAAACTAAGGATAGGAACGCCCACGAGTGACCAGCGTAGAGCGACGCGAGGCAAAAAAAAAAAAAACGCTGCCGGAGTGAGAGCAGCTTTAGTCAGAAACATATCAATATGGACTAACAAACTGTATATTTGTGCGTCTGTAACAATCTGCTTTCAGCACACATGGCATCAGGTATGAGCCCCCCTTACCGTGTTGTCTCCCACATAACAGGAAGTGGCGCCCAGGTGGATGATGGGAGCGGCAGTGGGACAGCAGTGGGCGAAGGTGTGGACGTGGGCCATGACATCGTGCCGAAGTTTGCGCTCCTCCTCGGCTGCCATGGCAAAGTCAACGTCCTCCACGTGAGCCTCCATCTCACTTACCTGGGCATCAGTGATGGGCAACCCCAAGTCCTGTAGACATATAACAAATTGTAAAGCATTCTCCAAGTGTAACAACTGTAGTCCGGTTACATCAGCAAAGGGCCAATTACTTTTATATTGCCACATGGGACACGTTAAAGAATAGTTCATCCAAAAACAAAATACATATAATAACTTTCCCCATACCCCAAATGCAGTCCATTAGCCAAGACATGTTTGATGTCTTTAGTTTTGAACTGAACCTACAAGGGTAATGTCACTAACAAGTAAGGGAAGCTTAGGATTTATGAATGCAGTGGAAAGGCTGATAAAACTGCTTTGGTAAGACTTTCTCTCATGTCTGTCTCATTCTAAGACCTTTATTGTTAAAGTCTAGCGGTTGTAGTGTTCGAATGTGCGTTATAGAGTGGCGTATTTCATATCGACGCAATTCAACAGCTGCCCTTGGTCTTCCATTATAAATGAGGTTTTGAGTAACCTGGTTTTCTGTTCTTTTTCTTAGTTCAGGGAAACATGTCAAAATTCTTGTCTGTGGTAATCAGACATACACTACAGATGCGGTGATAGAGATTAGGTTGAAGATCGCTGGAGTACTCCTTTAACTGATAGAATTCCTCTCTAGATGGAACCTTGTGAATCAAAGCAACAATAACAGAACATTTCTACAAAGTGATTAAACAACACAGAGCGTAGTAGTATTATAACTACTATATAACATGTCTCTGCTGCTACACACTACTGCCACATGGCCTGCCGCTTTGTGTGCCTGGAGTAAAGGGCAAATGTTCATGGACACTCTCTCTCACTCTCTGACATTTACACATAGCTAAGTGAAGTTATTTTAAACTGCACATATGTTTCTTAATGTGGCTTTAGAATTAGATAAATATAGAATTATATTACCTAATTTATACAAGACCGAGGTCAAGAAGTGCATGCCTGCGCACGCACGCGCACACACACACACACACACACACACAGACTGAACAACTGACTTCAAATAGACTTTGTATCTTTAGCTAAGCACAACATGTTCCTCATCACGTCGTAAGAACTACCACACTTTAGTGAGTGACTTTATCAGACGCAACCCCCTCAAAAACAGAGGAGAGACTAACAGAGCTCTCTATTAGCCCTTTCACTAACAGATGAGAGGAGGAGATGAATGTAACCAGAGGGCCGAGCTCACCCAGCATTTCCTGCTCTCTTAATGAAAAAAAGTGTGGCCTTCGTTTCAGATTTTACTGACGCCTATGATGACCTGCACAGAGACCTGAAGAAGTTACAACAAATATCAAGGCCAGTCCTGTCATAACCATAGAGAGATTGCAATTTCATTATCAAAAGACAACACCATGCTATAAAGGTTGCAAAATTCAAATGTAAAAAGGGAAACAGCGCATCCATGATTCGCATTTACATAATGTCGCTACTGCAGTGCTGACTCTGAAAATGCATACCGAGCCGATTGCATTTTCATTTTCACAGCGGTCCACCTGTCAGTCAGCCCATTGGTCTTGTGTTGTGCAAAGAGAAGTAGGTTCCCGATTGGCGGGAAAAGTACTCTGTACAACGGGTCTTCCCACCCCGCTTTTAAAAAGTGTTAAAGCCTTAGATACGAATTCAAAATTATGGAACACAAATTCAATTTGATTGAACTCAACTTCAAAACTTGAAAATACAGTTTGAAAATAAATCATAAAAATTCTGATTTACAAAATTCTAATCCAAATCCTAGTGACACAAACAGCATTCCATAGACAACCGCAATACAAAGAACATCACCACAGCTACTCCAACAGCCTGAAAAATAGTTTCAATTTTAAACCTAAAGGACACTACATCATGATAAAGGTACTGGAACCTAGCAAGCTCTCATTACTTTATCACTTTCATTCTATTCTCAACTATATACATTACATTGCTAAAAAAACCCTGAAAAAAACGATTACTGAACATTAGATTATATGAGAAGAGCTGGTGTGTGTGTGTGTGTGTGTGTGTGTGAGAGATGGTTTTTAGGGCTAAGGATGGAGGTTTGGGTCGAGGGTATTTAAGTCTCAGTTCATTCTTAATTCCTATTTAAGTCATGAGTCGTGTAATTAAAATAATTAGCCATGTAACCATGTGATTTCTTTAGCCTGTGGAGGTCTCTATTTCAGAAACAACGGTCGTTGTTTCGGAAATACAGCGGGTAGATCCACAGCTTCCTCCAAGTCGTAAACGCTCGTTTCTCTCATGTTGTACATAACGTTCACCGCAATAGTCTTCAAAACGTCAGGAATGTGTCATGTCCCAAAAAAAAAAAAAAAAAAAAGTCTGTCTGCTTCATGTCAAATCCATAACAGTGATCAATTGCTACACATGTGCAATATGCAAACGCAAATCTGAGTTTTGAAGAGTTCTCCTCTAAAGGTATGCACAAGTCTCGTGATGTGATGTGAAGCTCGTGCACCGTGCACGCATCGAGACACAGTGCAAGTCAACGTGAGTAAAGCGTCCCAGGCATAATACTGGAAATGCCCAGAACATAAAACCTTGTTATGAATATGATCAAGATAAAAACCTAAAACCCCCCAAAAGCATGCTGACACAATAACTTAGAGGGGGGGATCTACTATCTGCAGGATTTAACGTTGGGGACTCTGAACTCTGACGCACTCCTCAGGGTTTGGGTTTCAACCCGAGGATTTTGCAATGAGAGAGGATTTCTGCACGGAGCTGTAGCCCATGAGGCAATGGGTTCAAACACCAACTAGGACGAGGAAGGGTCAACAACAACAACAACAAAAAAGTACACACGTATGCAAAACGCTAATATCCACTGCTCCTATTCCCTGATCTCCTAAAGTGCCGAGGACCTCCTTCAAACTATTTATAGTAACTGGCAACTTGAGATGAGCAGCTCCCTCAAGGTCGAGAACTTGTTGACTTGGTAACGTTATTGTGAGGAGGGGAGAAAACGGGAGACAGCGCTACAGAAGACCGACGTTAGGTTTCCAACCTTCTCTGCTTTGGCCAGGTAGATCCACAGCTTCCTCCACGTCGTAAACTTCTTCCTGTCACTGAAGTTAAAGGCCATTTCCTTGCTTGCGTATCGGGACACCAGCGGTGAGCGGTACTTCATGAGCTCCTCCGCGGATGCTTCCATGGCTGCTGCAGACCCAGAGACGTGTTGAAGCGCGGAGACCGATAACAGCGCCGCAAGACCAGCGTGCTGGCTCTTCTTCCTCCTCCTCCGAAGCCAAACCCCGCTTCCTTCCTTCCTTCGTTTACTATTTCCGGACACGCGCATTACTGCCACCTACCGCGAAAAAGCCCACATGGCGCTTCAGGGGCCACGCAAACCTGTCCGATGTTGCCAGGTTCGATTTTTTCCCCGTCCTTTGGTATCGAGCCTCTATTAAATTGCCACGTTTATATTCCTAAATTAATCCTATTTTTTTCCCTTTCCGTAAAAATGGTGCGTATTGTATGGCAAGGTTTCGCGGTGTTAATTGAAAAAAAAAAAAAGAAAAGAAAAAAAAAGAGCGATGCCCAAAAGTCCACTGAATCTGAAAAGAAACTACGTAGATGGTTAGCAGCAAATAACTCTCTAGGTAGGTTTGGATTAAAAGAGAAAGGAGAAAGGACACATCCAGGGCTTATGTATAGCATGTTTGCAGCTATAATATTTAAATATTCTGTAAAATATATAAATTTTTTAAAAAATAATAATTTGTGTCCATCACAAAAAAAAACGGGATTTTCCTTTGGAATTGGGTTGGTAATGCTTTGGTCACGCAGATCTGGCAACCCTGTCGACGTTGAATGTTCGCAATGTTATATAGTTACTCACCTACAGGGTGGTCGTACACCCTTATAATATATGACTTAAAACATACAAATTTGCTAAAATAACTTATTTGGCTTATCTGAATTTAGTAACGGTACTCAATCCACATGGTGCTTACATATACGAATACAGTAAGCATTCCTGCATTACTATTGTGTCACATGATCTATTTGTCTAGTCTACATTTCCCAAAATAAGTAAATAAATAACAACAACAATAATAATAATAATAATAATAATAATAATAATAATAATAAACGGCTCTTCAGATATGCGAATCGGTTCCTCCTGAAAAGGCCGACTTAAATAGTCGACTCGTTCACAAACGACACATCACTACTGAGATTAAACACTGTAGGCATGAAAAACGCTTTAGGATCTATTTGACTACATTTGATTACCCTATAACTGGTCTTGTTGATTTGATCATTTGTTAACTCTGGCCAGCAAGCTAAAGCTTCGAGGATGTTTGATAGTTTGTGAGTCAGCTAACGTTACTGGACTGTAAAAAAGAAATAAAAATCCTAGTATGGTAATTTCATTGCATGGGTAAGGCAAGTTAATTAATGCACACATCAGTGGTCCCAAGTCTTTGTAGTACGCCCCTAGTGGCGACATGCAGCAGTAACCTAAAAAAGAAAACGTTTGTAAAAACGTAACTTTAAAAAGTAAGAATTAAACATGAATTAGGTTAAAATAGTGGGTAAAAATTGGTTTAAAAAAGTGGTGTAGGGTTCCTCAACATATTTGTTGAGGAAACTTCCCAGATAGCATGCACACTTGGGCCATACGTGGCTGTTATCTGGTACATTTGGCTGAGATATGGCATGGCTGAATGAACTTGGCCCAAATCTGGACCATATACGTTTTGCCATACCAGCAAAATTGGTGGGAATTTTCTTTTGGCTCACCACTGGCATTGCAGTATATGGCCCAGATAAGAACACACAGGCGTGAACCACATGTGGCATAGATGTGGCATACCATAGAAACTGTTTACATGTGGGTGATGTTTGGTTGACTCTTGGAAAACCACATCTAGCCTGCAGCTGAGTGTGGGAATCATGTGGCAGTCCATACCTCAGCCTAGCGCACGCTAATCTAGGGAAAAAATATTGATGACTGTTATTTCTCAGCCATCCAATCAATGATTTCATTTCTGAATACTGTATTTAATTGGTTAAGGAGCTTGTGGCAGGAATATTTTTTTCTGATACTTCAAAAAGTCAAGGAAAAAAAAGCATTTGACTTGCCGCACTGCATCCGGAGGAGAAAGGCGGAAAGGGATTCATTTTTACATCACCGGAGAAGAAGAAAGGTGGATAAACTGAGGTAAGAAAATTGTAAAACTGTTTATTACTATACTTTAACCATATTTCCACTTTTAAAAAATGTATAATTGGTTAGAAATGATGTATTTTTAACACCGACAGTGTGGTAGAACTAATGCAGTGTTGTATGGTGCAGTTTAGCAGGTTTACCCATTTCTGAGAAATAACTACAACGTTTATTAATTTTTCTGGATGAGAAAACTACTTGGCCAGATTTTATTAGATTATATATACCTTTATTTATTATGATAGAACTGTAGTTTTGTTGTACTCACAGTTTAATTGTGTAGACAGTTTATAGCTAAAAAATCCACTCAGAAATTGTGTCAACGTAGCTTTTGTTAGCTAACAAGCTAGTGACCACTGGAGACTTCACTGCAGTGACTGGAGTGTGCTCAAGCAACTGCAGTTCGCTCTGTCTAACTTGACTGTCGCAACTTCTAAGTTATTTCTACTGTTGTATTTTTCATGTATATTCATTGTTCATTCAAAGTTTGTTGAATTTCAAAAGTATAGGCATAATTATGTTGAATACTGTCATGGATCGCTCGTTCAATGTCAGTAACTTTCCCCTCAAAATGAATCGCCTCCTGATGTGATGAGTGACGTATCGGTGACTCAGTGCCATGTATAACTTTTACTGTGATACCTGTGTTATTGTGCAAAATCTGTCAGATTTATAAGGTATTGGTTCTTCAGGAAGCGTGTTTTTAGCTAAATTATTCAATTTTGAGTGACTCAAAATTATTTAATAGGGTGTGATTTATTAAAGAATACCATTATTAATATAGTACTGATACTATTTATTTTGTTTTGGTTTTTTTTTAGCCTATGAGATGGAGGGGGCAGCTGACTGCTGTTGAAATCTGGACCATTGCAGAGTACAACGCTGAAGACCATGAGGGCATGGAAAACTACTTGATGATGATGATGATGATGATGAGGTGGTGGAAGAGGAAGCCGATGAGGAGAGTAACCTGACATTGTCCTTAGTTGGGCAAATGTGAAAGTATATTGTGTGTGTTTACCTATTTTATAATAGTATTTTGAGCCATTTATATTGTACCAATTAATTTTTGTATGTTTATTTGATTAATTTGCGTCTCAGTCCTTTCCTTCTTATCCCGGAATGGACACAGGAGCACTGAAACAATCATATTTACTCCCCCTTGTCCATTAGGTTGGACTGTGTTATTGAATACATTATTTGTGATGTTAATATGTATGTACGTAATGGATTGTTTAGTATTGTGAATGTGTTTTACAGACCTATACATTTATAAATGTGATACATAACCTGTATTTTATCTGTTTTTTTTGTGTGTTTTTTTTTCAAATAAATTGATGCTTGCCATATAGCTTTTTAAGAGCATTTGGTGGTATGGTAATGTGAAACAGGAATTACACCAATATTATTTCACACTCCTAACCATAACTTTTGAATAATAAATGACCCATCCATGCTGTTTATTTTCTTTTGCTAAATAACTCTCAAAATGTTCCACTTCCTGCTAGAAATACGCTCCACTCATCTTAAGAGCCCAGGAAACAATTTACCTGATTATGGAGTTATGTTGCTACTGAAAAAC